>JADLZN010010996.1:0-467385 GCA_018155175.1 Sinocyclocheilus anophthalmus
CCACCTGACAACATCCACCACGGCACCAACAGCCAAATAGCCGCCACTGTCTCCCAGCCGTGAGTGGCATGTGTGTGTTCGATTGTTCTTCACCTTGACATCGCTCGTTGTTGTCTATTCTTTGGACAACAACGTTCGAAAGGGGGGATATATGTAGCGTCTTGACCAATCTGACACACTAATTTTTATTTTATTTAACAAATCAATTATTCATTAGATTATCAAATCGTCACAGTCCCCTCATTCAAGATACTGGATGCCAGGGCTTCGCTTGAACACGATCCCCCACCTTGATCACCATGACAACGAATCATGATATCACTGGTTTTATGACCTAAAAGGAATGTAGTGGAGAAACTCCCTCATTTTACTCATGAGAAAGACACACAATGCCCAGAGAAATGGACTGTTCTCTAATTAATTCATAGGAAAACCTTTCTTTGATTGAATACACATATCCTTCAGCTCATTGTGTATACCATTACTTTTCTTGTATATTGTCTGTTGTAGTGTTATGATAGACCACTAGTTAATATATCCTCACCTATTTCATGTCTAGTATCTATGAATTCGCCTTCTTATGATCGAAACAAGTGTGTATATTATATGCTGATACCTATGCAACATATTGATGTTCTAATAATCTGTACTAATTCGTGCCTCAACTCTCCAGCGAATTACATATGCAAAATACCAGGCTTACAGACAAAGAGTCATAAAAATCCCCAGTATTTCCAACCTCCCGCTTGGGATTTCAGCCTTCCTCATTGGACGAACCCTTCTTGAGAGGCGTGAATCTCTGCAGGCTTTTAAAGGCCACACTCCATGTAAACACAAAACCAACCGCCCCAGTCGGTGGTTCAGGGAGATGCGAAAATTAAGATGTGAGAAACGCTCCAGGATACCAAAGCTCGTGCCAGGCTCCGGCCTAGTCCTTTTCATTCATCAAGTGATTCTGACTCAAACTAGCTCTTTCTCATCAACCAACTTTAGCAAGATCTTGGGCCTTAAGATTGCCTCAGGAATCTTTTTCAGACATACGCAAGTATCACACTTAGTCGATTTAATTGATGCATTAAGTAACAGTTACACCTTTTTACAAGGTTTGTTTGAACTAAGGATCTGACGTTTTCCCTCAGGTTTTAGATCGGCTGAATATGCAAAATGGATCCATAAATGTCATTCCTTATGTCTCATTCTTTAGTGCTAAACTTTAACCCTTACCTATACCAACTGTATGTGTGTGTGTTTGTATGTGTATGTTAGACCAGTTTATGTTTTTATGTAGTATGTTGGACTAGTTTAAGTTTTTATGTAGTTAATAAAACCTTACTTTTATCACACTTGACGTGGTTCATTGTTTACTCATAACCGGAGTCAATAATCATTCAGATTTACGTTACAAACTTATAGAATTGTAAAGTAAGAAGGTTATTTCCTTTAACCAGTAAATTAACGTTCTTAGAATTGACAATACGGTTGACCCTGAGTGGTCAGCTAAATATCTACAGTGGATCTAAAATAGGAATAGTTAATTATAACTAGTTATGGTTAATTATTCATATTTCCCATGAGCTGATTCGCTACAGAGTTTTAGGCAGTGTAGAGTAGCGCTTGTTTGTTTGTCGTTTCTCCGATCACAAATTGCAGACATGGTTTTATGTTTACGCGGCGCAAAGCAACGCGTAAAAAGACAGTATGAGTCATTATAATCCGTAATTATGTCCTCGCTGGATGCAACAAATGCCTCGTTTTTTTTAATGGGTTTTAATGTTTTTGTCTCATAGCTCCGGCCGAAGGGCATCACAGTATGGTAGGGGCGTAACATTTCCGTCACACGCTTTAGGTATTCGGCCAATCACAATGCACTGGATAGCTCCCAATCAGTGCACACCTCGCTTTTCAGACCGATGAGCTTTGTAAAAATAGACGTGTTTCAGAAAGGCGGGCAGATGAAAACAATAATGTACAGTATTTGGTAAATAATGTGTTTTTTGAACCTTAAATCGCATAAACACATTTCATTACACCAAATACACAAATAATGTTCTTTTTAGCAACATCCTATGACCCCCTAAAAACCCCAACACAATCGATCACAAAGACTAATTAATTTGCACATCAATAATCACATTTAAGACATGCAAGACTAACTCCTATCTTCATGAATGGGGTAATAGTGAAATACAAACCCATTTCCAAAAAAGTTGGGACACTGTACACATTGTGAGTAAAAAAGGAATGGAATAATTTACAAATCTCATAAACTTATATTTTTTTCACAATAGAATATAGATAACATATCAAATGTTGAAAGTGAGACATTTTGAAATGTCATGCCAAATATTGGCTCATTTTAAATTTCATGATAGCTACACATTCCAAAAAAGTTGGGACAGGTAGCAATAAGAGGCCGGAAAGTTAAATGTACATATAAGGAACAGCTTTAGGACCAATTTGCAACTTATTAGGTCAATTGGCATTATGATTGGGTATAAAAAGAGCCTCTCGGAGTGGCAGTGTCTCTCAGAAGTCATGAGGATCACCAATTCCCCCAATGCTGTTGCGAAAAATAGTGGAGCAATATCAGATAGGAGTTTCTCAGAGAAAAATTGCAAAGAGTTTGAAGTTATCATCATCTACAGTGCATAATATCATCCAAAGATTCAGAGAATCTGGAACAATCTCTGTGCGTAAGGGTCAAGGTCGGAAAACCATACTGGATGTCCGTGATCTTCGGTCCCTTAGACGGCACTGCATCACATACAGAATGCTACTGTAATGGAAATCACAAACATGGGCTCAGGAATACTTCCAGAAAACAGTGTCGGTGAACACAATCCACCGTGCCATTTGCCGTTGCCGGCTAAAACTCTATAGGTTAAAAAATAAGCCATATCTAAACATGATCCAGGAGCGCAGGCATTTTCTCTGGGCCAAGGTTCATTTAAAATGGACTGTGGCAAAGTGGAAAACTGTTCTGTGGTCAGACGAATCAAAATTTGAAGTTCTTTTTGGAAAACTGGGCGCCATGTCATCCGGACTAAAGAGGACAAGGACAACCTAAGTTGTTATCAGCGCTCAGTTCAGAAGCTTGCATTTCTGATGGTATGGGGTTGCATGAGTGTTTGTGGCATGGGCAGCTTACACATCTGGAAAGGCACCATCAATGCTGAAAGGTATATCCAAGTTCTAGAACAACATATGCTCCCATCCAGATGTCGTCTCTTTCAGGGAAGACCTTGCATTTTCCAACATGACAATGCCAGACCACATACTGCATCAATTACAACATCATGGCTGCGTAGAAGAAGGATCCGGGTACTGAAATGGCCAGCCTGCAGTCCAGATCTTTCACCCATAGAAAACATTTGGTGCATCATAAAGAGGAAGATGCGATAAAGAAGACCTAAGACAGTTGAGCAATTAGAAGCCTGTATTAGACAAGAATGGGACAACATTCCTATACCTAAACTTGAGCAACTTGTCTCCTCAGTCCCCAGACATTTGCAGACTGTTATAAAAAGAAGAGGGGATGCCACACAGTGGTAAACATGGCCTTGTCACAACTTTTTTGAGATGTGTTGATGCCGTGAAATTTAAAATCAACTTATTTTTCCCTTAAAATGATACATTTTCTCAGTTTAAACATTTGATATGACATCTATGTTGTATTCTGAATACAATATTGAAATGTGAAACTTCCACATCATTGCATTCTGTTTATATTCACAATTTGTACAGTGTCCCAACTTTTTTGGAATCGGGTTTGTATCAAAAACTGTTTGCCAAACCCAAATTTTACATCACGATGAAACAGAAATAGCAACAGATCTTTTCTTCTGTACTGTGATGTAAAAAAGAAAAGAAACACATGACGGATGAATTGTTCATAGTAAGATCTATAAAATGCATTTGGAAAATGGATAGGGTGAATTTTCCATTATGCCGACTTTATATTAAATATTTCACAAAAGCAATAAAATCCGACATGAACTGTCGCAAAAATGTTGTTTCTTGTCCTCAATATAGCATTAAAACAAATGCTTTGTATTTAGGTTGGTCCATTGCGCGTGTGCAGTCCCATGCGTGCATTTCAGAACACTGACTGTTTCTATGGGAACTGGAGCTTCTAGTTGCTCTTTTATTTATTTTTTTGAAGGTGGGACTTGTTCCGCCATATTGTGCATTGCAGTTTCTCCCATTCATAGTACTACATGTGATAAAACTTGGAATATACAGTCTTTGGTAATACTCAAGGGTTTCAAGTGCACAATTTTGGTGACATGCCATTGTTCATTTGGTGTTGACAGTGGCTGTCTTATCGACTATATTTTTATTCCAGAGCAATTTGTAGAGCCAAAGAAGTTGTCTAAAGTCATAGGCCATCGATTAGGTCCACATTCATGATGTGAAAATATATATGTAATAATTTAATTTCTAAATGTATCTGGCCTTTAAACCTTCATATTTCAAGATTTTTAAAACCTTTTTCAAAACTCTCAAAAACAAAGCTTTGTCAAGTGAACTTTTAAGTTTGTCTAACTTCTTTATAAAAAAATTCACAAATTCTGCTTCAAATTCGAATTGCAATTCTATATTCTGTTTGAAACCTCAATTTAAATGTAGAAATTGAATTGAAATTTAAGACATTGTTAGGTGAAAAAACCTGGTATATGCTATCATGAAACAAATCATATTTAAGTGAGCTCTAAAATTATGTTTTATTAAGAAAGTTTGGGAGGAGCACGTTCAGGTGGAGCATGTTTAGGTAATCAAGCGTGATAGTAAGTATATATACAGCCAACTTACCTTTGTCCTATAACTGTTTTCTGACATCCCTCCTCCACCCCAACTCCTCACTCCTAACTGTTCATATCCCAGCTTGGGATATGGGGGAGTTCTCTAGGTTCAGGCTAAATTCCGAGCTAGGACCCTCAGGCAGCATGCCAAAAATATGCATACTATTTGCTCAATCTGATTATATGTAAGTGTGAACACATGAAAGTCCTTTTATGTGGCCTGCTGTGAGGTGTTATGTGATTAGTGGTATGGACATAATGCTTATTCTAAACTTATGCAAATGTTTGTGTCTTCTGGAGGACAATATGTAAATTAAAGACGATTCTAAGAATCTGTATCTTGTCTAATGTATATGGAAGAATCATATGCTGCCATTAACCGAGTTCTTTGACAGCAGACGCCATCCTGCAAAAAAGATAACGTTAATTATGTAGGCCCCAAGAACAAGCTGTGTGTACAAAAATCAAAACATCTTGCGTAATGTGTGCAACTAATTTCCCAAGCCTCTAACTACTTGCTCGTTTTGCCTTGATGTCTAATAGAGGTCTTTTGGGTTGAATATGATACAGGCTTAATGAGAAGGTCCTCCTCACCTTCTCACTTTCCAATAAGTCATTGAGCTTCATGGTAAGAAGCTGGTGTGGCTGATTGCAGTCCATATGCTTCATCTCGACTAAGGGGCGCCACTAGCAATTTTGGGCCCTTTGAAAGAATATGAGGTTGGGCCCCTTATACCATACCAAACATACACTATATTGCCCAAAGTAAGCCCCCCCTTCTAATGAACAGGTTTGACTACTTTAGTAATTTCCACGAGTACAAATCATAATGTTTAAGCATATAATATTCTAGGGAATTGTGTGCTTCTAATTTTATACCAACAATTTTGACGGCCCCGGTTTTCCAATTCTACCAACCATGCCCAAGCAAGTAAAAAAAAAAAAAGATTTATTCAGTCAGTGTGGAAGAACTTGACTGGTCTGCATAAAGCCTAAAAAAGAAAAGTCCTAATCCCAGCTGAACACCTCTGGTGTGACTTTAAATGCAGACCTTGAGTCAAAAACTCATCACCAAACACCAATGACTAAATGTATTTGGACACCCCCTTCTTTAGAACAGAAACAGGCACTTCCAAAACTGTGGGTCCTGTCCAAACTATTGGTATAAAATTAGAAGCACACAATTCACTAGAATATCATTATATGTTTAAACATTCAGATTTGTACTTATGGAAATTACTAAAGTAGACAAAACTGTTCATTAGAAGGGGGTGTCCCAATACTTTTGTCAATATAGTGTACAAGCCAACCTAGCTATTCAAAATCTTTGCCTGCAATTTAATAATATTGACCTATTACTTTTGCTATTGTTTTTGACTATTAGGTATCAGAAACATAATTCATTCAGAAGTTTTATGGACATAGACTTTTGTACTATTCTGCTGAGTTTGACTTAATCAGTTATATTAATAGAAATGCTTCACTGGGGCAAACAAAAAAATCCTAAAATAATAAATAGGATACCCCATAGCAGCATTTCCAGCAGTATCCAACATTTCTCAATCATGATCTTACTCATCTAAATGGATCATGGATCCATGAGAACATGAGCATCTTGAATGGTTTGAGAATTATTGTAGTGATGCTGCGACAGTGACTGGCATGTTTTTTCCTGCAGTGTTTGCTAGCAGGTAATCTCTATCGCACTGAAAGTGCAGTGGATTATAAATAACCCACTGTTGTTCTGAATCAGCCCGAGAGTTCTAATCTTGTCATTGCTCTCTCCAGCTCAAAGTGGCTGTGAAGCCGGCTGTGCCGCTCTAAGTGGTAGAGATTGCCCAGCCACATTATAAAGGATGATTTCAGTGCTTGAGCCTGCGTGTTAAAAACTATCACAATTTTAACTCCACATGGTGTGCCTATGCAAAGGAAGATAAGAGATTTGAAGAGATTTCATGATAAAGATCATTAAAAATCTTAATTGCATGCCTTGAAAATAGAGATTAAGTTTCAAATAGTTTTTTTGCTCTTATTTTCATCCAGTTCTCAGAAATGCCTTACGTTATTAACCCTAACTGTATAGGAAGTGATAAAATTGTTGTTGACTTTATCGCAGTTACATGTTTTTGTAGTCTGAATGTTCTTGCATGAGATTAGTTGCTCAAATTCACATGGTCTGTATGTACTGTTCACTATTCCCTACATTGAACACACTGTTTACAGGCTGTTCCCTTGCAATCCCCTGCAACACGATCAAACACAGACAACACTTGAGTCATACAGATTAGGAGGATTTCAGGTGAAATGCTCAAATAATTCTACATATAACATGAGTTATACCTTTAATATATAAAATCTATACATTCATGTGTATTGGCATGTTATGGAGTATTGTAAGCCTGTCTGAAACCTTCATTTCCTTATGAGGGAACTGGACAGCAGCTGTCTTTGTTTTGGGATGCAGCAGATGGTCTCTCTGTTGATGTCGGCTAGTAAAGTTTATCTACCATACTCTAAATCAGTGGTTGTCAACCAGGAGCCCTTGACAAACTTGAAGGCAAGATGACTTCAAATGATGTTCAAATATTATGGCTTAGTTTTATGATTAAAAAATATATTATGGAGATGTCCAATATGTAAACTAGCATCATATTTCCTATTTAAATTTGTTGTTTTTAATGAAGAACATACAGTTCTTGAAACTGCTGGAATTCATCACAGTTAATTATTTTAATCATTCCTAGGTTTTGTTGAAAAGAAAAAAAACAAGCAGATTTGTCATCATTACAGGAGAGGAAACCAAAGGAAATATCAGAGCCCTGCCATTATTGTCTTTGACAGTGGAGGACCTTGAAGTGAGGAAGGTCTAAAACATCATTTAAAAGCATTCGCTCATGTTATTCGCCATCAACTCTTTGTGCGTAACAAGACGCACAGTTAGAGCGCGAGAAAGACCGCTTTGTAATTCAGTCATACAGAGTAAGTGCTTAATTGTGAACGTGAGAAGAAAGTCCACACATGGTGTTGCGCTGGGGTGGAATAAGGTTATCGGAGTCTCTCTCTCTCTCTCTCTCTTCTCTCTCTCTCTCTCTGTCGAGCCGGCGACTTTCAGAGGAAGTGCTGCTTGTGCTGAAAGGAACGACTAGGAGCGCAACACACAAGGACTCGGCGCGAGTGCGAGTGAGGGCAGCCCGCGCAAAGAGGTGCACCTGTAATTCACGCTGCTCACTCGCCGATGTGCGGATAGTGTGAGAGCATCCAGAAGACGTATTCTACACCACGCGCAGACCCATGCTTGGGATTTGGCTTTCTTTTTCTTCGCTAATGCAAAAGGAAATATGCAGCGAAGCCTCACACTGCTCTACACCAGTTTTCTGGGATTGTGCTTCGGTTCCAGTTTCCCAAGTAATATCAACATAGGTGAGTGAATGACAAAAGTGCAGGATGGAGAGTAGAATGATGCGTTGTGAATAAAAAAAAATGGAAAAAAAATCATAATTATGGACTTTAACTTGTTTGATCAGAAAACTCCCTAGGTTGCTTTAATGTATTGTGGGATATTTCTTCCCCCACAGGAGGGTTATTCCCAACCGAATCACACGAATATGAAGTGTTTCGGTTTGCGCTCTCGCATCACCAGGATATCCCTAAACTGGTACCTCAAGTGGATATGGTCAAAATGGGGAATAGCTTCTCCATGACATATGCTTGTGAGTACAACCTGTTTTTACAGTGTAGAGATAAATGTCTGTGGTGAATATCAACGCACTGCAGCTGCTGTTCATGTATAGCTGTTGCTTTGATGGCAGAATGATTAAAAAGAAGTGTGCATGTGAAAGTTTTTGTCTCCCTGTTGCGCATACCTCGCGGAGATGAAATTGATCCGATTTGTATTAGAGCCTAATATATTTGATATCAAATGTGGCGCGTTTTGAATATACTAGCGATGTGTGGTTCACAAGTGCAGAAAGTGCAGGGTTCAGACGCAAAAATGCGTATTACGCTGAATGCGCGTTACGCCTGGAATACGCCTGTGGTTGTGCAATAACCTAATTATCAAGTTAAACACATTTGTGTACGTCATTTTTTGTTAATTTCGTTTCACTACCGTGCGTGCAATTAATCTAATTTATGCGTCATGATGGACGCGCGCTCTTTGTCTCTGATACATCACGAAACCCTTATATTATGCTCAAAATACTGATTCTTTTGAATTAGTAACGATTTTTGCGTAATAGCTTTGGGGTTGTCTGTCAATTATTTTGGGTGACAGATAATTTTATGATTTAGTAGCATGTAAGATATTTGTTTCTAGTCTCAAAACGCTCAACGTGTAATAGCTTCCGTTGTACAGAACACATGCAGGACCAAAGCGCTGTTCAAGAAAACAAGCATTAATAGCCTATGAATTGATTCATCAATTACTTTAAAGCTCTTTAGGCTCATTTAGATGTCTAACAGCAGCAATTTAGTGAGGTTATAGACAGGGGTGTCTGGGGTTTTTTAGTCTTTGTGTCATTAATTCCCAACAAGGGGTACTTTTTGATTTTGAATTTTTGATGCAGATTTAGATTTTTGCTTTGCTAAATATATAAAACAAAATTTTGACATTTCATAAATAAATTCACTGTTGGGTCTTTTTTTATAAGGTTTTTTCATATTTGCACCTAGAAATTTTTCCAGTATTGTTTCCAATATTTCCATTATTGATTATGTTTATTGTTTAATGTGATGAGGGGATTCTTGAGCCTTACTTGTGGGAGAAAAAAGGTTGGGAAACACTGCTCTATCAGACTCTTTCTCAGTTTCTTTTTCTCACGAAAGCATCAGAATATCGAGAGTTAATTTTTTTTCTTCAAAATATGACAAACTAGACACTTGAGTATGAAAATCAAAATCAATTCTTTGTTCTGTAATACTACTGAGAGCACATCAAAGAAATGCACATTAAATCTAAGCATTCATCTCCCCCAAGCAACCGATGTTTATTTTCTTGATGTGAATTTTGAGCTGTGCATAGACCTTCCCACCTTATCCTCCTTTCATGCATTCAATGTGTGTCAAGACAGACCAATCATCCATCAGCACTTCATGCCTTGTCTCTGGTCTTGAGAAAAAACAATTAGATGGAATGAAAACTATTACGAAATGGCCTTATGAACAGATATAATGATGCAGTTCCAAATACTAATGCAGAGGTTTCCCAACAGTGTAATTAAACTCCATTCACTGATTCTGTCCGAGCAGGAGGTGTGCGGTGGGATTTTAAATGGCGTGAAGAGATAAATCAGTCCCTCTATGAATTTCATGGTGTTCCCTCAGGTGGAAAATTCAACATGCTCATTAGTCAATGATGTTCTTCCACTTTTTCCACACCGTCTTCATTTTTTCCTCAAGATAAGGCATGTGTTATTCACTGACCCATTATGAAGCTCAGTCATATTTAAACGCAGCAGCTTGTCCAGAATAATCGAAGGTCTCTTTTATCGCTCTGTGCTCCCGTCCTGATCTGTTGCGTAGTGAATGGGCAGCCCTCGCGCAGTGAGCTGTGAGAGAAGTGCTGTGAAGGCCCCCCCTCTGTGTAATGCTGAATGGCCTCTTGTGCCAGGGACTGAATGTGTGTCCAGAGACGCCTGAGGAAACTTACCCTCAGCTGCTCCCCTTCTGTGTGGGCTCAATCCTTAGAGCAAACCTTCCCCATCAGCACCTGCCGGGGTTTACCAGAGGGGGTTGAGTACACAGTAAAAAGAGGGCAGGATTGTTCTGGATAAGAAGTGCTGTGGCACCTAGGAAAGCATATTTTGATTGATAATTGGAAAGCGCAATAAGAGCACACTGAACCCTCATGTTCTGTTTGGGGTCTCAGAGACCTCAAGGCCATTTTAATAGCTAATGTTAATAATAGGTTACACTTTACAATATGGTTTAGTTTGTTATCATTGGTTAACTACATTGGTTAACTAACAATAAACAATTCTTCAATACTAATAAATGTTTATCCTTTAACATTTGGTAATGCACTGTGAACTAACATGAACATGAACGTTACAGGTTAAAAAAGTAACAGGTTAAAAAAAGCTGTAAAATATATTGCTAATAGTTCATGTTTTTTTCGCTGGTACCTGTGATCAGTGACAATAAAGGGCTCATTCATTCATCATCATGTATGTAGATAGGGGGGAGAGTTCACTCAAAAATGAAAATTTTGTCATCACTTGCTCACCCTCTGTTATGGTCTCTCTAAGGAAGGCGAAGAAGAATAGGAAGAATAATACCACAAAAGGAAACTCTTAATATAATATTACACTAGGCAATCCAAAGAGGTACGGTAGCAAACACATCGACACAACAACAAATAGGAGAACAAGAACCAGGGGAGAACACAGGACTTAACCCTCTGGGGTCCGAGGGTGTTTTGGGCCCTGGAGAAGTTTTGACATGTCCTGACATTTGTGCTTTTTTCAGTTGCTAATAAACATTTTAATGACTAAGTTTAGTAGCACCACAATCAGCACAAACTGGGCTACAATAATATGTGGCCAGCATGTATGTATGTGATTGTGTTTTTGAGAAAACAATGTTTATGTGTGTCTAGTGAAAAACATTTTTTTTTTTAAGTCACTGAAATAAGGCCATAAAACATACACAGAACATTTGTTCACAGGACTTTTGAGAACTGATCTTGAAGTCTAGATTTTTTGCTTCAGAATGATGTGAAAATCATATTGTTTACTCACTCACAGAAAACAATTATATTGATTTAAATTTTCTAAGACACATTTTGTGTAGAAAAGGAATATGCGAGGGGGCGTGAATGGTCATGGATAATGCTGTGATTCACACCCAAGAAGACAAAGTCCTGCATAATGAGCTGCATAATGAGCATTTCAGTCAGGTGTGTGACTGAGAGGGAATTACTACAAGAAATAATGAGGAAAAAGAAAATGTATCTATTTTTTTGTTTGTAGTTTATTTAGAATATAGTTAACTATCCATTTCATTTTGGGAGTGTGGCATCACATGGTCTGCTGTGGTTCAGTTCTTGGGCGGGGCCAGGACTATCAGAAGCTGTGGAACATGCACGGTCAGCTCTGGTTTCCATGGGACAAAGTGGGCCTGCTTATTTGCTTTGGACTTATTTGCAAACAGGTCCTTTTGCACTGTTCTTTCTGACCCCCCCCCCCCATCTGAATAAAAAGCAAGATGCCGTTTACACAAACTATATTATTAACATTATTGTGATGTTCACTGATACTAGTACTAATTTATCGAAAAACAAAGAACACAATTACCACATAGCAAACCTATTTTACCATGCAGTAAATACATCAAATGAAAGTAACATCTGTAAAATAGTGAATGCACACTTACTCTAAAATTCTGAAACGGAGTTGAAAACTGAACGAGTGCCCCCTTCCTATGAGAGATGCAGGTGAAGGCAAGAATGGTGTACTCCCCACAGTACCTTAGTACAGTATGCATACTTCATGAGAAAACAAAATGCCAATTCTTACATTTTAACAATATCAACCACAAGTAATATTACCACATATTCTAGGAATAATAAAATTACAATTACTATACTGTGCACTTAATCAGTAGGATTTTCCAGCGAACTCAAAACTAAACGACACGTATGCCTTTCTTGTGCAATTATGCGAGTGATGCAGCCACAGTCCTAAACGAAAACTGAAACAGTTTCAAACATTTCAGCGTCATTACTCCATAAGACACAGGTATAACACATTCAAAATATTTACACCAGAGCAGATATTCATGAACAGAAGCTTAGTTACATTCATAAACACAAGCATGCTTTGTATGTAGGCCCATACAATTCAAAAACTATAGTTATAAACATATATGGCTATATTCGTGAAAAGAGAATATCCTATCACAGTAAAGTTTCGACTAATCATTGTTACTGACATTAGACTAGTAACATTAAAACTCATATTACTTTTATATCGTATTTCTGCCTGTTATAGAACATAAAAAAACATCCTGACATCGTGACATTTAGATGCGGTGAATGAAACTTCACAATGTTTCACTTGATTATACATTTAGACAGGAATTATAGTTTGGAAAAAGTCTAACTACTTTCTAACTAAAATGTGAACAAGTTATGTGAAAACTAATACAAGAAGGTTAATAAAAAAGACTTACTCATGTTTACCATCACTGCTGGATCAAGCCACTGCATAGTTTTTCCTGAGGTAATCCAAAGCTTATTGAGGTGAATTCTGTCTTAGTAATCAGCGCGACGCAAACGTAAATTTAAAAAAAAACCTTAAGGTCTTGCTGCTTGTTGCTGTGATGTGGCTTCACGTTGGAGATTCTAATATCTATGTGCGCGCAGCGCGGGTATGGTAGCCAGTAGATTATTAATGAGGGAGACGTGAAAGGACTGGGACATTCACGGTTGGGTTAATAGGGTTACTTGATACAGAATATTTGCTTTCAATAAGGACTTGCTTAGTTTAAAGTCGACAATGTCAGGCTTTCATTAGGATATATCTTCATGTCATCTTTGTTTAGTATTTGCTGAGTTAGAATCATTTTAATGACGCGTTTAAATAAGAAAAGCGGGCAAGGAACCAGAGCCAACCCGTTTGTTTTCTTTCTTTATAACTGCACAAAAAGTTTTGTTGTGATTTATTGTGTTATACACATAAAAGGAACCCTTTACAGATTCGATGAGTATTGCTCTATCTGTAAGATCAAAATATGAAAGTGTCAGTTAGTTATTGTCCCGGTGTATCAGGAGAAAGGGACCCAAAGGGTTAAGTACAATAGATAAATTAAGATAATTACAAACCCAGGTGGGAAACAAAATTAACTAATCAGGGCAAATCAGAAAACTAGGGGTCAAAGGAGGACTAGGGAAGGAGAAACAGGAACACAAGCAAATGTCCATAACTGTGACAGTTCGCCCCCTCCCGGAACGGTGTGTCCTCGCGCCGACAAAAGCAGTCCAACAGAGGAGGGAGAGTGGGGGTTCAGGAGAGGGGGGCGGGGGCAGGAAGGGGCAGGCAATGGAAATAGCATAGTTCATAGGGCAGTGGCCAAGAGTGGATGGAGGGAGGGAACCAGGGAGGAGACGGAGCATGAGGAGCCAGATGGAGGAATCCAGAGGTCCAGCCAGGATAGCGGCCCAACAGTGGAGTGATGGTGGGGAGGAGCCATGGTGGAGATCGCCTACAAAAACACCAGGGGCCGACTGACGGAGACTGAGTGGTGGAAGAGGAGGCAGGATGGGAGGAGCAGGACGGAGAGGGCCAGGGTGCGGACACATGAGGAATCCGGAGGGCCAAAGGTTGGAAGCGGACAAGCAGAGCCAGGGCTCCGGAGGGACGCGCGGACCGGAGGGCGAATGAGGATGGAGGTGAGCCGGAGGGAAGGGAGGAGGGCCTGACAGAGCCGAGGGGACGGATAGTGGAAAGTGAAGGCGAACAGCAGAGGGCGTCGAGTCCCCGAGGGGGGTGGCGGCTGGTTGACAATGACCAAGGCGGAGCGGAGGGGACGGAGGGAGACCGGTGGAGGTGGTGTGGGTGTGGGCACGGTGGGAGCCGGAGGGAGCTAGATCCAAGGCCGGCGCCGGATGGGTCGAAGGGACCGAGGTTGGAGTCTAGGGCTGGAGGCTGGAGGCAGGAGACAGGGGATCATCATGCAAGGCAAAGCGGATAATGGTAGTGCCTGAGGCAGATCCGAACGCCCAAGATGGCGATGGATGAGGGTGAGCTGAGGGACTGAAGGCACCAGCAGGGAGATGGGGCTGAGGACACTGGACTGGTGTTGGAGAGGGAGGCGGGAGAGGAGGCTGGGAGGGACAACACCAGAGGCGACCAGGAGCTGGGAGGGAAAACCAGTGGAGGACAAGGAGAAAATGGGGGTATTACCTCCCCAAACAGTTATTAAGCCATTTGAAAAACTGGTCCATAGGTGCCGATCATAAATCCCAGAGGCCAGCTCAAGCTCAACTAAGCGGCGGGAGTGTGGGGTGGCTTCCCTCCAAGCCCTCGATCTACACTAGTACTCCCTAGGGGGCGGGAATTGTTGCCGGCTCACGCACCTGGTCAGACCGGTCTTGAGGTCCAGGCCCCGGGGCGACGATAGGCTCAGTAGCGAGTATGCATGCTGGCTCATGTGTCGCGACAGGCTCAGGCTCTCCGTCTGTGGTGGTCTCAGGCATTTGCTCCGTGCAGCGGGATGACAGCTGGCTGGTCTCTAGCTTGGGAGTGGGGCTGAAGATATCCTCCTCAGCGGCACAGACGGTGAATGGAGATCAGTTTTTTTCCACCACCCACTCCACGAAAGCAGCGAAATCCTCCTTGGGACCGTTCGCTGGCACAGGAGTAGAACAGCTGGGATATCCATTCCGGGAGAGGGAAGAAACAAAAACAAAAGAGAAAGGAAAACGCCGCTGTTTTGATACTCAATTTGATGGTCGGTTATTCTGTTACGGTCTCTCTAAGGAAGGCGAAGAAGACGAGGAAGAATAATGCACAAGAAAGTCTTAAATATAATAATCCACATAAGGAATCCAAGAGTACGGTGTAGCAACACATCGACACAACAACAAATAGCAGAACAAGAACCAGGGGAGAACACAGGACTTAAGTACTAATAGACAAATGAGATCATTAATAAACACAGGTGGAACCAAATTAACTAATCAGGGCAACTCAGGAAAACTAGGTCAAAGGAAGACTAAGGCAGGAGAACAGGAACACAAACAAAAAGTCCAAACTGTGACACCTCATTCTTTCCAAACATGTAGTGAATTTTTTCTTCTCTTAGTATAAAAGAGTTTGAAGTGATTGTTTGGTTACCAACGGTAACAAACGTTTGTAGGTCGGGAAGAAGGAGGTGGGAACCGGCGAACGTTCAAACAAAAACTTTAATAATAAAATAAACACAAAAAATAGCGCGACAGCCCCTCGCGGAAGACTGTCACGCACAAACAAAACCAAAACACAAAAATAAAATCCAGGCCTGGTCCTCTCTGGTCTTTCCCTGTCGTCACTCCTCCTTTTATCCTTCCGGTGCTCCTCTGTGGGACTTGAGACCAGTGAGTGGCGCAGGTGTCGCGAATTTAGCATTTACTCCACCGGCCTCGCTACGTTCCCACGGCTCTCGGCCCCGCCCCTTTCATCACATACCCCCATCGCCCCTCGCAGACCGGGAGGTACTCCCGAGACTGCGCTCTACTCCCCACCCCCTCACCCCTCCGGGGGGAGCGAACACGGCAGCCGCGGCGCGTACTGGGGTAAGGACAAGACGACGAGGGCAGGAGAGAAAAGGGACGGAGGATGAGGCGGAGCCAGAGACGAGAGAGGGGGAGAGAGGAAAAAAAAATTAAAATTATGGTTTCCGGTTAACAGGACACACTGCCGCTCGGCCCCTCCACAAGCGGGTAAGCTCTCCGGCGATGCCTGGCGGCGGGCAATGATAGCCCTCAGGGACGGCCAGACCACTATCCCCGCCGACCAGTGGACGGCGACGGCTACTCCGGTCGGGTAGATGGAAGGAGTCCCCCTTCCAGCTCCTCCCATAATGGCCGGATGCAGCAGGTACGGCCTCAGGCGAAAGCGGAGGAACTCCTCCGCTTGCCTCTACGGGACGGCAAGCCGTCCCTCCAATCCCAGGCGGGGCTGGCATCGGAGTTCGTTCAGCCCACGGCAATAAACTCACTCCAGGCCACCGCCTCGAGAGTTCCTGGCGGCAGACTGATCCGCCCATGCTCGATGGGCACCGCGGGACTCACTCAGCGGCGAGGGAGCTCTGGCAGCGTGCAACTCCTTCCTCCCGGGTGCGGACACCCAATGTAACAAAAGTCTTGGTAGGTGGAAGAAGGAGGCGGGAAAACCGGCGAAAAAACCACTCAAAAAACAAAACTTTAATAATAAAATAAACAAAATAGCGCGACAGCCCCTCGCGGAAGACTGTCGCGCCCAAACAGAACCAACACACAAAATAAAATCCAGGCCTGGTTCTCTCTCGTCCAACACTGTCGTCACTCCTACTTTTATCCTTCCGGAGCCCCTCCGTGAGACTCGAGACCAGTGAGTGGCGAAGGTGTCGCGCATTAGCAATTACTCCACCAGCCTCGCTCCGTACCCATGGCTCTCGGCCCCGCCTCTCGGTCCACCAACATTCTCCAACATGTCTGAGAAGCACACATTTACCTTGTGGTAACACAAACAGCGGGATTAAAGGTAAAATTTTTGTAATGGATGATTTGTAAAGAGGAAACTATAAAAAAAATTTTTCTGATAAAATAATTAAGGTTTCTGGATAGATCAGAATCAAATTCTCAACAGAAAACCGAGGGCTAAGACATCTTGGTGTTTAAGTTGTGTTGTACATATAGTTCATTAATATATGAAGGGTCAGTTGAATTTACAATATTATTGTTCCCAAAGCCACATGATTAATTTCTGATGCGGCTGTGTTTTCCTCGTTGGATGGAGCTATTGTACTTAAGATGAAAGTAAATTTTAGATATATCTATATTGAGAGAGTAAATCAATATGATGGGAAGTAAACAAAATGATTAACTAGTATTAGGAGTTTTTTTTTATTCCACTCTCCACTTTCTGGAATTAGGGACCACATTTTCGCTTTCAATTCGAAGAGAAAGAATGTGCGGTATAAAGGGGAAGCAATTAGTCAATGACCCAAACAGTCCCTGACATGTGAATCCTCCACAGTAATAGTAGATTCCTTTATTTGATCACGTGAGAGAATTAGAGGCTCGTCAATAGCCCGACCCAGCAAAGGACTTTCAGTTCAATACGAGATTGTTCACAATGGCGCATGCAAAGCCTAAAAGAAGCCCATTTAAAGATCTATGGGAGGAGTATAAATTCATAGCCTCCAAGAAAAGAAGCCTTACAGGCCAGAGAATAATTTAACTGCTTCAAGACAAAGGAAAAAAAACTGAATCGGGACTTATTTAATGTTGCTATAATTTGATCTGCCATATTGATCTGCCCTGAGTGAAGTCTATATATATGCTCTAAATTAACATCTGTTGTTGTTTGTTGGTTTGTTTTTTGCTCTGCTACTGTGAAGGCGTAGTTATGTGGTGGGGTTCCTTTATTAGGTTGTTTCACAAGTAGTAGTTGATGTGATTGATCTGGGGATGCTCAGAACGCAAGCGCGGTTTTCTGTCATAAGCGGAAATGTTCTTTCAGTGTTTTGCATGAGAAAGGAAAAAATAATTAATCCTCTGCAGCGGTCTTGCTGCTGTTGTCCAGTCACAGAGAACGGCATTAAAGGCGCACAGGTAGAGGATTTCTAGGTTGTGTGCGGTGGGGACTTTGCTCTGGGGTGTTTGAGGTGTTGGGTAATATGGAGGCTGGTGAAGGGGATGGGAGGGGATTCACCCTCAATCCCACAATCTCCGGAGCAACAAAGGAATAAATGATCGGAAGTGGGAATTCCTAAAGCCGGGTACATTCAATTAAAGTGCCAGAGGTTCCGTCCCTTAGGGTTCATATGGACATTGTAAAAGAACTTATGTGTGGTAATGGAAATGTAATGATGCGGGTTAAGGTAAAAAACAAAAATTATGTTACAAATACGAATTATTGTTTCTCCTCTATTGCCCGCCTTTCTGAAACGCATTGATTTTAACAAAGCTCATCGGTCTAAAAAAGCGATGTGTGCTCTGGCCATTTATAAACGAGGCGCCTTGTGGATCCCAAGTGGGGAAATTAATTACTGATTATAATGATTATATAGACAAGTTGAATTAAACTTGAATTGACTTATATGTCGTTTTATGAGTTTTGCGGGGCATCGCGCTGCGTAAAACATAAAACCATGTCTATTTTTGTGATCGGAGAAATGACAAACAACTTGTGCTACTCTACACTGCTCAAAACTCCGTTTGAATCGTCAGTGGCAAATTCTATAAATATAAAAAAAACTTACTTACAGACTGTGAGTCATGAAGCGCCAGACTATCCTTGCAAAGTTGGAATTGACCACTTTTATTAGAAAACAGCCGGCATTGTAGGCGACTCTCCCAGGAAACAGTCCTCGTCCTCCATAAAATGCGCACACATCTGAATATTTGGGTTGACTGTTCAGGGACACAGTTTGTCACTTACAACTTAACCAATGATTTCTAGTTGTGTCCTCTTTTGGAAGGCTAAACAAAGTAGTTTTCGCTTTCACAACGAATCACACAGTGACATGGCGGCGGCAACAATACTACTGTGAGAATCAAAGTTACGCCTTCTTTCTTTGGTATACATTTGGGCGGCGTTATGCAAATCTTCCCTCATTGTGACGTACACATGTTGGGGGCGTGTTTAAACGAGGCGTTTTAAGTAGGCGTGGTTGACTCTTAACTTTTATAAAGAATATCTCTTTGGATTTGAGGCTTTAGTCTTTGCAACTTTACAGATCTTCTTTATGCACCAAGAGCTTGTAACTCTCCAAAGAGAAAGGAAAAATTGAAATCGCATCATATGACCCCTTTAATTTCCTTCGCAGGACTAGGTCTGAAACAATAAAATAAAAATCACAAAATAAACACTATAGATTCTGATTGGATGAGCCACAATCGAAGCCGCTGCACACCTGTGACTGCACACCAGTCGAATTCTGTAGTACAGGTTGTGCTGTTGCTTGGCAACCGTAAACAACCTACAGTTAGCCATTAAATCACTTTCATTATAATCAATGTACTGTCTACCCCTGTTCAGCAGAATCTAGCAGTTGACACATTTCTTCAGTCGCATGGCACTGAAATTGTGTAAACGCACCTTGTCAGCTTTTATGTTGCCTATGCAGTTTGTATCTTAACAGTCCCATATGGAGAAAAAAAACTTTATGATTACGGTTTTCACAAAAATAGTGAGCAGCTCAACTGTTTTAAACATTGATAATAATAAGAAATGTTTCTTGAGCAGCAAATCAGCATGATTTATGAAGGATCATATGTCACTAAAGACTGGAGTAATGATGCTGAAAATTCAGCTTTGCTATCACAGGAATAAAGTACATTTTAAAATGTATTACTACAGAAAACAGTGATTTTAAACTGTGATAATGCTTCCCAAATATTAATAATAACGTATTTACTGTATTTTCAGTCAAATACGTGCAGCCTTGGTGAGATGGTTTTTGAATTCTTTCAAAAACAACAACAAAAAAATCGTACCAACCTCAAACTTTTGAACGTCGTGTCTATTAGTTTATGAGAAATTATTTGTGATTTATATGGAACCAATGCTCGTTGACAAAAAACATGAATAAAAACACCAGCCTTTCATGACATCCCATGGCAGCTCTGAACAGTATAGCAGCTTGGGAAATCCAATGCAGTTTCATACATTTTGGTCATTCACAACAATAATAGGGAGGTGACTGTGTCTAATGCGTGGTGGATTTAAATATATGGTGGCTTTGTATCTCTGGTTCACTGTAGCTGTTGTTTTTTTGTTTTTTTGAGAGCTGTGAGAAAGGATCCAGCAAGGGATGTACTTCTCAACGAGGCAAAGAGAAGAGCTGTCAGTCTGAGAGATGAACAGAGACTCTCTTGTCTCGCACAGTCCTTTACATTAATGAGAGACAAAGAGAGCATAACATCTGATCACATCTGTCTTGTCTTCCTCAAAAACATGACAACTGTTACCGTGCTTTTAAAAAAAAAAATAAAACTACAACAAAGAATTTAAAAGTGGTAAAACACTAAGGGAAGCTTTTGATTTTCTAGCTGGAAATGACAAATACAAGAATCGGTGTAACAGACTGAAGAATAAAATCAGTATGAGACAATGTTAACTTGACATTGTTATCTAGTGCAAGAGACTCTGCTGTCCCCATACCTTCATATAGTGCCATGTTAAATAGTGAAAGCAGTCCAATTATGCTTCATTAGGAGGATGCCCCATATAGCCTGAGCTTCCTGTCTTAATGAGGACACATGCGTCTGTCTTGGCTGACATCACCGTAGAGAATTTGAGAAGGGGTTTTTAATTCTAATCACTGTAGGATTTGTGGAGATGTAATCTTAGGCTGTATTATCCATGTTAGAAAAATGTTTTGTGATATGGAAGATCTGGCTCAGGTGTAGAGTTGAAAATCAAAAAAAAAGAAAAGAAAACTACACTCAGAAAATGAAACCGTTAATTAAACCTAATTAATCTGATGATAGGTTTCTATGCAATTAAATAAACAAAACTGAACAAATTTATTGTAGCCTTTTTGTATGCTCATTTAGATATGCTCACTAGATGAAAATATTACTATTTTACTATACATTGTGCATTTTTACAATATATGGCTTTTAACCCAACATTGACCAATATGCAGGAAATTAAAAATAACCATATTTTAATCAACTGCATGGGTGAATGATGTATGAAGGAAAGTCAATTGACAGAAATGGTCCACAACATATTAAGCAGCACAACATTGATAATATTAAGAAATGTTTAAGCAAATCAGCATGTTACAGTAGAATGATTTTCATTTTGATTTCATTTTATTTACTGAAAATTAGATTAGAAATTCATAATCATTGTTTTTAACATGTCAATCTGGATTTGAATTTTCTTCACTCAAAGCGAAAATAATTAATGTAGTTATAATGCTATGGATAAAGTGAGTTTCTGTATTACAAATTTAAATGAATTCCACACACTGTCAAATTATCAAAGAACTATGTTCTTTGAACATTTTCATGACATTCAATTGCATAAACATAACCATAAACCTTTGGATTCTTCCAATGATATGGATGCAAAACTGCACAAAAACACTTTAATAGAGTGTAGCACTGATATTCAGTGGTCTGAATTTATTTTCGCTAAACTGTAAGCTTACCATCTGAATTGAATGTGATGAGAGAGAGAAAGTCTGGGTGCCAAGAAATAATAAATTGATAGCACATCCTTATATTTCTATTGCTTTCTCAGAAGTACTAAAAGAATAAAAATGGAATCGGAACCAGACTCCTTATGATTCCAATCCCCACTAACGTGTGTCGGGGGGTCAGCCTGCTGTCTCTTAAGATGCCTTGTGAATGGTCTGGTTTTCTCAATTATCGGCTTAATTAGGCATTACGATGTCATTGTTCCTTTATATTGGTGAAACAAAGAAGAGAAAGAAAGAGTGTGGAAGAGAGAGAAGGAGACCAGCCCTATATCTGACTTAAGCTGACATCTGCCTCTTTTATGCTTTGCAACTTTGCAAAGCACAAGAGATAATACGTGTTACTGATGCCTGTCTAAGAACTGTGCTTTTGTCCTTTCCGTGATGTCGAGGACACATACTGAGCCCAGCAGCTACGAGCTCACAGCACTATTAGCACTCTTTGAAAGTGTGACCGTTTTGTTCATCCCCTGCACACCAAGACTGAGCGTCAAGTTTTCTGGTCAGCCTGCTCTAACACTCTTCAGGCCTACTTAGTGTTCTGATCCTTGACGGATTTTGAATATCCGCAGTACAGAGGAAAGGGTCTTCTACAGCTGGGGAATTACTATGTGCTTCACTGCCATTAAGGGTTGGTGGTGTGTGTGTGTGTGTGTGTGTGTGTGTGTGTGTGTGTGTGTGTGTGTGTGTGTGTGTGTGTGTGTGTGTATGTGTGGATATATCCAAGCACGCTGTCTGAATGTAGAGCTTCAGAATGTGCCATAAAAACAATGAAATAACGTTTTGTCAATCAATACCACTACTAGGAAAAGTACCTTGTTGCTGGAAAAGCTGAAATTTGGAAGCAGCAGAGCTACTGTCACGCTACTGGAAAATGTAGTTAAGTTAGTTGTGTTGCTATTTTTAATTAGTTGCTCCACATCATGCTCTGAGATCAACATCCTTAGTTGTTTCTGGTACAAAATTCCTGTCTACCAGACAATTCTTCATAAGTTATTTGGTTTACTTTGTTTTTTAGATATCCCTTTAACTATGCATCTCTAATACTCTAAAAATTTATTTTTGCACAACATTTGTAACGTCAAGTCATATATAATTGTATAGCACTTTTTCACAATACAAAAATGTTTCAAAGAAGCTTTACAGAAAATCATGATGTTTACAATATCTTAATATCTTCTTGTTATAGTCACGTTTAAAAGATTAGAGCTGGGCAATAATATAGTTACATTTTACTATGAAAAAAAACAGCAGTTGAGATTTGCTATTTAGTATATAGTGCTTTACGTGAGTGTGCAGATGCATTGATGATCAAATCAGCATATTAGGAATGATTCTGAAGGATTCAGTGGGACACTGAAGACTGGGCGTTAATGATCTGAAAAGTGCAGCTTTGCCAATCACATAATTAATTCAACAAGGCTCATTCAAAATACGTTGCCTTTAAATACTTTTGCAAAAACTGTAAAAAAAACATACCTATACGTCGATTCGCTGCAGTTTCCAGTTGCAAATGAAACATAGAGGCAGTTAAAACACTCCAACCTTTTATTCCTTTTCAGGTGGAAACGTATGATTTACAGGTCCACAGTTTCGATGGAAATATTATTAATAAAGCCTAATTTTCGCCACAATGACTTGAGGAATATTATGTTATATATTCAAAACCATGCATGCTGTGAGATGTCCAAAACACACTGATTAGGGTACTTTTGAACGTTAGCGTCACTATCCAGCTTCATATGTGTGGGTTTTAATTCAGTAGGTTGTTCGGGTTAGCTCAACAGATAGAGGTGCACTTGAAGTGGTGAAGAGTGCGGTACGAAATCTGTGGAAACTATGCTCGGACCAACAAAACAGTCAAACTGATATAAGGAAGATCAAATGGCACCATTGCATCAAAAAATGCATTTTTATATCAGTTTTGCATTTGTTAACACTATCGGGTAGGATTAGGCTTGGGTTTGGTGTAGGGGATATTTCCAACACATAGATCATTAATTTTTAGCGACAGTCCCCAGATATTTGAATTATGACCCCGCTGCAATACGTACCTGAAGCAACATAATAAAAACACAGCAATACATGCCTAAATCAACATAAAAAAACGTACCAGGGTCACGTATTGAACCCGTGTTTTAGCGCCACTCACTGGACTTTTCACTTTGAAACTGCTGCGAAACGTGCAGTAAGGTACATAATAACGGTGTTGCAAAAATGTATTTAGAGGCACGTATTTTGAATTAGCCTGGGTTGGAATAATTTGGTCATTGATTGGTTGGATATATGCTGGTGTGGGCATACAGTTGTGCCACCCAGTGTGTGTGCCGACCTGTCACATTTGCCGCTGATGTGGATGTGATTTTATTCCCATCCATATTTTTGTGGTTCACACGCTCATGCTCAGTTTGTGCAGGCGACTCATTCTGAAGAAGTGAACTCTGCACCTGGATCACATTTGCTGCAGTGAGAGCTATTTGTGGCCCTCAGTATGAAGGACCTGTAACTCTGTATACCATTATCATTAAAGGCAATCACAGTGAGGGGTATGGCTCGGTTATTGTCATACTGTTTTAAACACCGCTAAATCTAAACCGAGACGATACGTACTGGACAGACAGACTTCATAGACCTGTAAGGAGATGGTTGATGGAAATCATTCAAATGCGTTTGTGTGGCTTTTAAATAATGCTTTAGGGCCACAGCAGTAAGGTCGCATGTCCACAAAAGCGTTTTTTCCTGAGGGTAGCATATTTTTTCAATTGTTTTCAACGGGAGCACCACATTTTTATGACTCCAGGTGCTGAGTGTTTGTTTTTTTTATTTTTTATTTTCACACTAAGTGCTGTGCACTCAGCATTTTTTTCTCACCACTAAGAGCTGAAGAATGTTCAACTTTGGGTAAAACGTAGTGCTTATCACTGTAATTTTTTAGTCAAGCAGTTCCAATCACATGTGGCGATGGGCTGTGGGGTGACAAATTGCCACCACAGGACCAAATCACACATCCTCCTTGTACAACAGCAACAGATGACAACAAGAAGCACAACAATGCAACAAAAATCATTTAAAACAAGGGCCAGAGCAAGTATTTATATTGTGTCAACATTTTTCTATTCATAATAAATTATCTGCAAAATCAGATACTAGTTACACTTCTGTGGATATTCCGTATCATACCACTGAAAGTGTCTCAAGTGAAAAAACACTGCACCTCAGATGCACTCTCAAGCGCTCACAGCTAGCCATTTTCAGCTGGCTAAAAATGCTTTGGTGGACTCACGGCCTAAGTCCTAATGTCAGCCACCTGGCAGGACAATTTAGTTGTTTTTATAAAATGACACAAACATCATACATATGCTTTTTTTTATTGCATCAGACATGATGGATAAAATGAGATGCAGTACTCAGTCTATTTGTTGTGTTTGGGTAATAGGAAAAAAACATCTTTCTGAGGTCGCTGCTGGCTTTTGCTAAATTGGTTTGTTCTCCTGTTGCAGGAGTGATAGCAGCCGTTTCAGCCCTGAGAGGCCTCGTCAGCAGACCAGTTTAGGGCATGACTACCGTTATCCACAACAAAGAGATTTCTCAGGATCCTCTTTTGCATTCTTAGGGAAGAGCAGACATTATTCTATTGCAGTCAAAATACATGAAAAAAATTCTGGATCATTGTGAATGTGTAGGGTCACATTATTATTAGAGTTCTTATAATGTAATTATCGTCACATGAAAAAATTTGACATTTCTTAATTTTATGGAATGTTGCAGTGTTTATTATAAATTATTTGTTTGTTTTATAATGTTTTTTATTTATTTATGTGCCCTCATAATCTTTAACCAAAATAATTCTTATCATTAACATTTTTTTCTCATTTGAGAAGCCGTTTTAATCAAATAGGCCTCAAGTATCTTCATTGCTGACTTTAAAATATTATATAGTTATAAATTATAAAATGAAATACAATATTTTTATGATATAATCATAATGATAATATTTTGTTTATAAGTAAAAAACATTATATTCCTGAATTTTGAATATAATTATATAATAATTCTTATATTATATTTGAATAAATACATACAGAAGTGACATGACATGTGCCAAGTATGGTGACCCATACTCGGGAATTAGTGCTCTGCATTTATCCCAAAGTGCACACACACAGCAGTGAAAACACACAAACCGTGAAAACCACCAAACCTGGAGCAGTGGGCAGCCATATTGCTGCGGCTCCCGTGGAGCAGTTGGGGGTTCGGTGTCTTGATCAAGGGCACCTCAGTCGTGGTATTGAATGTGGAAGAGAGTGCTGGTTATTCACTACCCCCACCTACAATTCCTGCCGGTATGAGACTCGAACCCACAACCTTTGGGTTATGAGTCCGACTCTCTAAACATTAGGCCACGACTAAATAAACATTATATTATAAAATACATAAATTAAAATATTATAGGCAGCCCTGAGGATGTATATTCCTTTTTAAAAGCATTCTGACATTTGTAAGCCATCAGCCAATGCGATTGAATGGAATTATCACAGGATATGAGCAAGCAATGAGTACATGCAAATGATGAGAAGGCCTGGCTTATGTTGTCATACCATGCATATACTGTATTTGTAAAGGTTTAATTCCTTGGAAATAACACATTATGTATAGCTGACCTGGAACTGTCCACTTAGGGCATAAATACAGCAGGATACAGGAGTGATTATTACTACATGTCCCCTTGAGTGCCCGCAGCCATACGCTCCAATGTGTAGGGTAATGACGTGTAACTCCCGTCAATGAGTATGCAGGCTTATGTGTGTCCTTATCTGTGTGTTTGTGTGTGTGTGTGAGAGAGAGAGAGAGAGAGAGAGAGAGAGAGAGAAGGGTCTTATTAAGCTTGTCTGTGTGTAATTACTGTGATATTTGCAGACGCTTTTGTGTAGCAAGATTGAGATTGCTGAGTTATTTTGAATGTGCGTGTGTGTGTTTTATATTTAATCTGTGAGGCATGTAGCTTGTGTGTGTATGTTGGAGGGTGCCAAAGGATATGGTGTGCGTGTGTGTTTATACAGTGGACTGGAGGCCGAAAGAGCGAGCAGAGCACCTCATTAACGCAGTAAATGTGGATGGAAGAGGTGGAGCTTGGTGTCCTTTAAAATTCGGTCCTCTGCACAGTGATTCAAATACATCAAAATGTTATCGGGCATCAACATACACCAAATAACAACATATGAAAGGGCACACATGCTTCAAATAATCCACAGGTTCTCTGCTCATGATTGGAGGGATTGAGAAAAGAGAAATAGTGAGTGAGTGATTGAGAAGGAAATGGCTATTTAGTCTCCACAGTTCTCCTGAGGGAGTCTACCTGTGACTGCTCTCAGACTGCAGTTTAAAGCAGGTTTACGCCATAGTGCTGCCCGGAAAGAACCTCTCAGACACGCTGTCACTTAAATATACTGGCCTCACACATATTAGGCGGAACTGATGTAATTTAAGATGAGCAAAAACAGAAACACTGGAAAGCCAGTTCAGCAGCCAAGCTACAAAGAATATACTGTTTCTTCACTGTTGTCAGTTGATGTTGAAATTAAAAATCTCTAATTTCTTCTATGAAACACAAAAGGAGAACATTAGTAGAATGTTCATGCTGCTCTTTTTGTTACAAATACATGCAAAAACCAATGCATGTTTCAGTTTCAGTTAGACTAAAGCAATAAATTGTCTTTTGGAAATGTCATGACCTGGACAATACGACTGTAGCTTGGCTCCATTTACATTGTAATGTTTGCAATGCAAGCTTTTAGTTTGTCAAGTGGGGGTTTCAAATAACATTGACTTAAATTATGGTTTTTTTTTTTTATTTAGAAATTATACTTATTATAATTAGGTTAATTTTACCTTTAATTAATTATTAGCGTAAGGATATCAAGCTGAAAGTGCATTTTCAATTAAGTTCTTAGTTTATGCAAGTAAAAACTATAAATTAACATGATTTACCATTAATAACCAGTAAAAGACATTCTCAGAAATCCCTGCATGACACATCACATATACATTGTGTTTCTTCTATTTTTTTATTTTTTTGATACTGTACAAAGGGCGTTTTGTGTTACATATTCTGTTATTAATTTTGTTTACTGCATTATTTGTGTGTCATGTGAGTCTCTGGTCTACTGTATATATGATTATTGGTGGTTTCGGTGAGGCAATGAAACTCTGATTGAATCTTGTGGTTTGATGTTGTTCCCCCCTGTATTCTCTTGGTAGGTTACAGTTACATTTTAAAGTAGAAAGTAGAAAGTTAATTTTGTTAGTTCAAGAAGATTTGTATATTGACATTATACCACTTAAATTTAATACCTACGCGTCAAAAAGTTAAGTATGGAACGATATTCCGGACAATTTTCAAATAGAATAGCAAATTGTATTTGCAATTGCGTTTTCAGTTTGTGGACGGCATAAATTGTGACATAATCCAAATGCAATTGCAAATCTTGCATTGCCGTTTGCATTTTCGCTTTCGCGAACGCACAGTGACGGACAAATTTCAAATGAAAAAGCAAAGTCTATTTGCAGCTGTATTTCCCATGTCTTAGGAGTTAAGAGCCTGCCATATTTAAATAGCAATATTAATTACCAGTCTGCTTTTTCACTCTCGCTGCGTCGTGCATGTAACCTGCCAAAACTCAAATGCAATTGCAATTCCTTTTGCATTTGAATTTCCGATGTCTACACAGAAAGCTGTCAATCATCGTCAGGGGCGGGACTATAATATGGGGCGTGTTTGTATTGGGAGGTGACGTGACTCACAGACGACCGTGCCGAATGCTTTTGATCAATGGAGGTAATCGGTAAAGGTTCCGCTAAAGGCAGCTGCCAATCAGTTTCGTACCTGTGTGAACTAACAGACAGTGCAACCTTCTTGGCACAATACATAATGATGTCTTTTTTACCCCAAATGTAGCGACTATCCCCTGCTAACAGCGGGAGCCACAACGGTACGCACAATAGGTCAATATTCACTATAAACCAAACGCTTTCCCCTGTCTCTGCATCTCTCACTGTTTACTCTCACTTACACTTTTAATCTATAATAGAGAGCGTGTCACACCTGTCTCAAGACCTTTTACCGTTTGCACTGTACTTGATGCACTTAAGCAAACAAACAGAGCAAATATGCATGTATTTACCTATTTGCAACCTATAACTTATTCCTATCTAATAGCCTATGTGCACCTACCTCAAGATCTCTCAGTCTGTTTACGATACGATAGATGCATGTGACAAAACAGAAAATACTGCTACTCTTACTCTACCTTCCCCAGATGACACTTCACCAGTCAGATCTAGACGCAGCTGTCACAGAACAAGCCACAGCCAAGGCAAGCTTAACATTTAAAAATCCGTTGATCAATCGCGGGTCCAGTGGAAAATAGCGGAGAAGATCTTGAGGGCAGGCGCAAACGGTTGGTGCCACGTAACGGGACGCCAACTCCACACGGATTAAAAACTGTGATTAAAATATAAAGTACGGCGGAAAATAGTATAGAGAGGTTGTTGTACGGCTTCAGGTGGCGTGCAACGGTTTAAAAGGTCTTTGAGGCCAGGGTGACACGCTTCTATTACGAGTAAAGTGTAAGTGAGAGAGTAAACGTGAGGAGGTGACGGACAGGTGAAAAAAAGCGTTGGTGTAATAGTGAATGGACCTATTGTGGCATTCCGTTTGTGGCTTATCGCTGTTAGAGGGGATAATCGCTTAATTTGGGGGTTAAAAAAAGACAATAATATGTATTGTCCAAGAGGTTGGCACTGTCTGGTTCGTTCCCACAAGTACGACACTGATTGGTAGCTGCCTTTAGCGGAGCCTTACCGATTACCTCCATTGATCAGAGCATTCGGCAAGGTCGTCT
Source organism: Sinocyclocheilus anophthalmus (assembly GCA_018155175.1). Classification (NCBI taxonomy): domain Eukaryota; kingdom Metazoa; phylum Chordata; class Actinopteri; order Cypriniformes; family Cyprinidae; genus Sinocyclocheilus; species Sinocyclocheilus anophthalmus. The sequence goes on from JADLZN010010996.1 coordinate 29,600, forward strand.
GTGAGTGACGTCACCTCCAAACACAAACACGCCCCCTAGTATAGCCCAGCCCCCTCACATTGATTGGCAGCTTTCCATTCAGACGTCGGAAATTCAAATGCAAAAGGAATTGCGATTCAATTTGAGTTTTGGCAGGTTACATGCGAGACGCAGCGAGAGTGAAAAAGCAGACATGGTAATATTGCTATTTAAATATGACAGGCACGTAACTCCTAAGACATGGGAAATACAATTGCAAATGAACTTTGCTTTTTCATTTGAAATTTGGCAGTAGCTGTGCGTTCGCGAAAGCGAAAATGCAAACGCTAATGCAGGATTTGCAATTGCATTGGGATTATGTCACAATTTATGCGTCCAAATATTGAAAACGCAATTGAAAATACAAATTGCTATTCTATTTGAAAATTGTCCGAAATATCGTTCCATACTTATGGCAACATATTACAGGCTCCTAATCCCATCTCATAATACCTGAAACATTGACATCGAATTTTTTACAGTGAATATTTGGCAATCACAGCTGCTATTTTATTTTATGTTTGTGTGTAAATATATTTTTATTATGTAACTTCTAGTCTGATTGCATCAGCTTAGTTTATACTCAACGAGTCCCATGACCACAGACAAGCTGAACATTCAATACAGTCATCAGTCATCCCCACCGAGGGTCTGGTACGACCGGACAGACCTGCGGAGATCTGTTTGTGAGATGGTGCCAGGACGGGCAGATGCTGCCAGGATCTTTAGCAGGGCCAGAGAGAGCACAGGCTGGCCAGAGGTGTTCACATCGTGTTTTACTCCTCAACTCAGGCTAACACAAACCACTGCAGGTGGCCAGTGTGTTACTGTCATTAGAGGGTCAGATGACATGGCCATGTGCTCCCTGTCATGAGGAACTTTTCAGAACAGGGAAGCAGATGAGTGAGAGAGTGAGAGAGCTGCACACATCCAATCTGCTTCCACATTATCACACACGTGGGAAGTGGCAGCAGCTGTGTGGCAAATAGATTCCATTGAAATGTTTGCAAATGTGTTACTGAACCAAGTGTGTTTATGTTATTATTCTATCTTGGAAACTTTTTATTAGGACATTTGTTATTACTTTTGAAATGACAAATTACAGTTGTCCTTCAATCTGTTAACAATTTTACTCCTAAGTTTTATTTAAAGTTAGGGAAGAGCTTGAGATTAAATAAACAAACTGACAAATTACTTAAACTAGTAAGCATCTGAAAAGTGTTTTAAGAGTTTATTTTCTAGCAGTTCACAGGGCCAAAAATGGCCCGTTAAGGAAATTGCCCTTTTATTTACATACACTACCGTTCAAAAGTTTGCAGTCAGTACAATTTTTTATCGTTTTTAAATTAATTTTTTTAAGAATTGTATTGAACAAGGATGCAATTGATCAAAATTGAGCGACTGTTACATTTTCAAAAAATATTTTTTTCATATAAATGCAGCTTTTAACTCTATTCATAATCATGATGTATCACGGTTCATCAAAATGTGTCACCGTTTCCACAGAAATATTAAGCAGCATAAATGTTTCCCCAACATTGATAATAATATGAAATGTTTCTTGAGCACCAAATCAGCATAGTAGAATGATTTCTGAAGGATCGTGTGACACTGAAGACTGGAGTAATGATGCTGAAAATTCTGCTTTTCTATCACAGGAATAAATTGCACTTGGAAATATATTTAAATAGAAAAGAGTTATTTTAAACTGTAATAATATGTCATAATATTACTGTTTTTATGATCAAATAAAAGCCAGCCTTGTGAAGCAAAGACTGTCTATACCACAAAACTTTACAAAATTGACCCCCACCAACCCCTGTAAGGGTTTGCCCTGACCTTGGTTGTCTTGGGTTTGTTTCTTGTGTCTAGGTTTGTCAGCACATGGCTAGTTTGTTTCTAAGCCATGTGCTTTAGCCCTCCTCTGGTTACTCATAACACACACTTCGGGTAGCCCTTCATTGAGTCCTTGTTGGTTTAATTGTGCTCACCTGTTCCTTGTGTGATTTCCTCCGTATTTATAGTGCCACTTGCCCTATTGTCTTTGCTGGTTCGTGGTCATTCTTTCCCTCACTGTCTCTGTCTGATTATGTGTTCCTGTCTTCCTGTCGGTTTGTTCTTGTGCTCTAGTCTTGCCCTAGTCTTGTCTCTTGTAATTCTATGGTTTTGTCTTGCTTCTTGTTGTTGGATGCGGTCTGTTTTTGACCTTTTTGCCTTTAATTTAGTTTTCATTTAGTTCTCTTAGTCCTGATCTTTTGTTCATTTTTTTTGGTTATTTTTGTTTGGTTACATAATAATAATAATAATAATGATTTAGTCCTTTTGTTCATTCTCTTGCCTGTCTTGGAGTAATTTGTGTTTCTGTGGAGCTATGCTTTGTCTTGTTGTGGTGTTAGAGTTCCTGTCCTGACCTGTTCCCTTGCCTGGTGTCTGGGGGTGCTTCAGAGTTTATGGTCAACAAGTATCTGAGCTCAGCTCTCTGGTGCCTTGCTCTGGTCTCTCTCCCGGCCTGGTCTTGCCACCTCTGCTGTAGTATTCTGCCAGTTGATGTCTGAGGTTGTTCCAGTGGCCTTCCCTAGCTATCTGTTTATTGTGTTCCTGTTGTGGTATCACCTGTGCACCTCACAACCCTTTTGTATTGATCTGTTTTGTCAATAAACCCTTTTTACACTCCCTGCAATTGGGTCCTCCTTCCAGATCCCTGACACCCCCAAAATTGTCACTTTTTATTGATAGGAAAATAGAAAAAGAACAGGAAATGATGCGTAGAATAAGAGAGAAAGAATCAGTAAAGGAGTGTGACTCAAACTCGCATAACTCTCGAGTACATCAGTGTGACTGTCTCAGATAGCATTGCAAGTTTAAAACCCCATGAGCAAGGCACTAAAACTCTGTTCAGTCAGCCAATATATCGCTGCAATTAATGTTGTCATTTAGAATGAAGTCATATGCCAAGTGATGTCAAATAAAGGTAATATGTTCTGCTGATGCCTGTTGCCAGGAAGCCAGTTCAACTATATGTTGTAGATAAATGAGCACAGTATATTAACATTGTATGAATTGACAAAAAAGAAATATAGTAAAGTATGTGAAACCATACAAGTCAAGCGCATATGGTATGGTGAGGATCTCAATTCAATGTGCCATATGTCTTTGGTAATGGCTAACACAGAAGGATGCAGTCCCCCACCTTCCTTTCCCTTTTCACTTTCTCTCTCTCTCTGTCTCTCCGGGTCCACAAAGCTCAGCCCAGACAGAATTAATGTGCAAGTCATCAGTCACAGAGGAAGCAGAGCCATGTGATAAGAACACCCCCAATATTACCTCAGATCTCACGGCAGCATCTGTTATAGACATGTCAAAATCATTATTGCTTAGCACCAAGCGTGTGACTTTTATATACGGTGCAGAGAGAGCAGCTTAAATTAGTGTGCCTGTTGAATATCACCTTCTCTTTATAAGATGTAATTTGTTCATTTATTTCATGCATGTGACTTCAGAATGAGACAGTATCTATATATCTGACAGATGAAGTGTTTATGTTTCAGCCGGATGTTTGAAGTGAGTCATAGTGCATGTGATGAAGGCCAGTGGTCACAGACACACACACACACACACACACACAAACACACATGCTGGCACCCTGCACTGCTTGTGGGCTGTTGCATTGTGGGGCAGGCAGTTTGGGTGATGGCCATGCCTATCGCCTCCTGCTCCCCCTGTGCCCCTCAGGTGGCCCCTGCTGGGATTTGGGCCTTGGGCACTGAACAGACTGTAACTTCAATCTGTTTAGTTGCGGGACTGAAACGTGAGGCCCGGAGCCACAGTGAAAAATAACCTCAGCCAGGGCAAAGATAGCAACAACAGAGTATGATACAGCATTAAAATACAAAACAAAACAGATTGAGGCCATTTTGCCACCAACAGGGAGAGGAAAAGATATGCAGCGTTCAAGGCAGCAGAGATAGAAAAGCGCCCTGCTGTTTGGTAAATGTCAGCGAGAACCTTTGTGCGCATTGATTATCTGCCTCTTCAGAAACTCCATCCGCACCATTTCAAGTCCAGTGATGCATATAGAAACATTTACTAATTGCTTCTCAGAAGTGAATAATAAAACCAGCGAGATGTTAACAATGCGACATGAATGATGTCTGTATTGTAAATCATGTTCTGTTGTCGTCTCCAGTCTGTTCTCAGTTCTCCAAAGGAGTGTACGCCATCATCGGTGTGTATGACAGGAAGACCGTCAACATGTTGATGTCGTTCTGCGGTGCGCTACACGTCTGCTTCGTGACGCCCAGCTTCCCCATGGAAAACTCCAACCAGTTTGTTATCCAGCTGAGACCCGAACTGCAGGACGCCCTGGTGGGCTTAATCGAACACTACAAGTGGTCTAGGTTCGTCTACATGTACAGCTCGGACTCTGGTGAGACCTGCTTTTTATGATCTAAATCTTTGGATTTTGGGGGGAATTTACTAAAAATTAAATGCACCCACAAATAGCGATGTTTATTTGAATGTTTTATTTGGTTTTTATTTGATGTATAGTTGCTTACTAAACTGATGTATAGTATTATTTAATAATGAAATTAACAATAATACATATTTTTTATTTAAATGTAGATTATTAAATGCCATTACATTTTAACAATAAATAATAGTAAGTAATAATTATTTATTATTAGGGCTGGGCAAGTTAACGTGTCAGGGTTTTGCTTTCTTGTGTCTATGTTGTCTTGTCAGCACATGGCCTAGTTGATTGTTTTTCTCAGCCATGTGCTTCTTTAGCCCCTCCTCCTGGTTTCCCCATTACCACACCCTCTTGTTAGCCCTCATTGAGCCCTTGTTAGTGTAATTGCTCTCACCTCTTCCTCGTGTGTTTTCCTCCCTATTTATAGTACCCCTTGCCCTCTTGTCTTTGCTGGTTCGTGGTCATTCTTTCTGTCACTGTGTTTGTGGCTGAGTATGGTTCTTCTGTTTGATCTTGTGATATAGTCTTGCCCTAGTCTGTCTTTTGTAATCTATGTTCTGGTCTTGCTCTGTTTGTGGAGTTGGTCTGTTTTTTGTCTTTTGCTTTATTTAGTGTTAATTTAGTTATATTAGTCCTGATATATTGTTTTCATTGTTTGGTTCGTTCTTATTTGGTTGGTTCATTTGATAATTTAGCCTTTTTTTATTAGTCCTTTGTTTATTCTCTTGTATGTCTTGGAGTAATTTGTGTTCCTGTTGAGCTATGTCTTGTCTTGTTAGAGGACCTGTTCCCTTGCCTGGTGTCTGGGGTGCTTCAGAGTTTATGGTCCATAAGTATCTGAACTCCGCTTTTGGTGCCTGCTATGGTTTTTTTCTCTCCAAACAAGCATGGGTCTTGCTGCCGCCTCTGCTGTAGTATTCTGCCAGTTGATGTCGGTGGCTGTTCCAGTGGCATTCCCTAGCTATCTTGGTTTATTGTGTTCCTGTTGTGGTATCCCCTGTGCACCTCACTACCCTTTTGTATTGATCTGTTTTGTCAAACCCTTGTTACTCGCACTGCAATTGGGTCCTCCTTCCAGATCCCTGACGTTACGAACCAGCCAAAGTCAGGACCCAGCAGATGAGCTTCACTACTTCAGGTTTTTTTTCTTTTAGTCAATTCAGCCCTGGTTTTCATTAATCCTGTCTTGTTAGTTCCAGATACCTCTGAGCTGCTGCCATTCCTTAATCCGTCAAGCCAGTTCCAGACACCCCTAAGTTGACCAAGAGCCCTGTGGCTATCCTTGCCATAGTGAAATCTGTTCTAGTTATTCCTGATTTGACTGACTGCTCTGGTCGTCACTGTGTCCAACAAACCAGTTTCAGACACTCCGGAGTCAACTAAGATCTCTGCAGCCATCCTTGCCTCATGCAAGTCTGTTCAAATCATTCCTGAGATGACCAGTCCGCTGTGGCTTTCCTTGTATCAGTTAAACCAGTTCCAGTCAACTAAGTCGGCCAAGACCACTGCAGTTATTAGAGTCTGTCAAGTTAGTTCCAGACACTCTTGAGTTGATCCAGACCGACGCGGCCATCCAAATTGCAGTCAAGTCATTCCTGTTGACCCATGCCAATTTAGCCCCCTCGGAGTCAATCAAGTCCGCTTCACTTAATGGTGTTGGCTGATCAATATTTTTCATCCCCTCAGATGTGGAGAAGGCGGGGACATGTATCAACTTATGGGCCGTCCTTCTGAACACTCAACCCATGGTTCCAGGTGGACCCGTGTTAAGAACCCTCTAGCCCTGTGAGTCCAGAGGTGTCTAGTTCGGTGGCCTTGGTGTCAGAGCCTCAAGTTAGTTACGAAGTATTCTTTCAAGCCTCCCGGTCTATTTGACTCATTTACAGAAGTTATAAAAGGGACTGTTCCAGCCTTTCATGTCACGTCTTCAGAAGTTGATCCTGCCAGTCAAGCCCTTTGAGATCGTTCCTGTCTGTCAAGTCCACAGAAGCTGTTCCTGTCAGTCGTGTCAAGTTCATCGAGATGGTTCTTGCCTGTTATGTCAGATCTAAAGAAGTGGTTCCTGCCAGTCAAGTTCATGGAGACCATTCCTGTCTGTCAAGTCATGCCTTCAGAGGTTGTCCCTACCTATTCTGTCTGGGCCATACAAAGTGTTCCTGCCTGTCCTGTCACGCCTACAGGGGTCGTTCCTGCCTGTCAAGTTATGGCCATATAAAATGTCTGTCCTGTTATGTCATTAGAGGCCGTCCTTGCCAGTTGGGTCATGGCCATGGAGATGTGTTCCTGTTTGTCTTGTCAAGCCCACAGAGGTTGTTCCTGCTAGTTGTTACACACACTGAGATCATACCAGACCAGCTCTCGGCTGCTTCTGACGAGTCCCTTGGAGGACGTTCCTACTAGTTGTGTTCCACCTGAAGAGGCTGTCCTGTCAGTTTTGTCCCATCCTTGAAGATTGATCCTGTCTGTCTTGCTAAGCCCACAGAGGTTGTTCCTGCTAGTTAAGTTGTGCCCACTGAGATCATACCAGACTGGCTACCTGCTGTTTCTGACGAGTCCCTCGGAGTATGTTCCTGCTAGTCATGTTTCACCTGTGGAGGCTGTCCCTGAGTATACTGCTCTCCCTGTCATGACCTCTGAGGATGTTCCTGTACAGTCTGCTCCAGCCCAGTTCTAACCACTTATGACTCTGACTTCAAGGACCCCCTCCCTTCCCCTCCCACCGCTGCCTGCACTTTCAATCTGGCAACTGATCAGTTTGGTGGAATTGGATGCCAGGAGGCGTCCGTTACTCTGGTTGTCTTGTGTTTTTGTTTCTTGTGTCTGTCTTGTCAGCACATGGCCTACTTGATTGTTTTTCTCAGCCATGTGCTTTAGCCCCTCATCGGGTTACTCATTAATACAATCTCTGTTCAGCGATGAGTCCTTGTGGGTAATTGCTCTAACATGTTCCTCGTGTTTTCCTCCCCATTTATAGTGCCCTTGCCTATGTCTGCTGGTCGGGGTCATCTTTTCTCACTGGGTTGGCTCGTTGTGGATGTGACGAGTATGTGTTCTGTCTGTTGTCTTGTGTGACAGTCTGTCTCTTGTAGGTCTGTTTGCTCCTGTTTTTGGTTGGTCTGTTTGTGTCTTTGTTAAGGTTCATTTAGTTAATCTTAGTCCTGATCTCTTTCATTTTTGGTTGATGTTTTAGTTATTTGTGTTGGTTAATTTTTAGCTTTTTTTTTTTTTTTTTTAAATCCTTTGTTTATTCTCTTGCCTCTCTTGGAGTAATTTGTGTTCCCGTGGAGCTATGTGTTGTGGTGTTCGCGTTCCCTTGCCTGGTGTCTGGGGTGCTTCAAAGTTTATGGTCAACAAGTATCTGAGCTCAGCCCTCTGGTGCCTTGCTCTGGTCTCTCTCCCGGCCTGGTCTTGCTGCCTCTGCTGCTATAGTATTCTGCCAGTTGATGTTGGCTGTTCCAGTGGCGTTCCCTAGCTATCTCTGTTTATTGTGTTCCTGTTGTGGTATCCCCTGTGCACCTCACTACCCTTTTGTATTGATCCGTTTTGTCAAAACTTTTACACTCACTGCATTGGGTTCTCCTTCAGATCCCGACATAACGTGTGATCGCCTTAATTGCCTACAGCGACCAATTTTTAAGTTGTCTCAAGTAGGTTTTTTTTTTTTTTTTTTTTATTATAAAGGGTTTCTCACTGGCTTGAATACAAAGACAAACATGGGTCAAGGACGGGGGTGAGGCTATTGATCAGTATTGGCTTGGGATGGGTGTCACCATGCATCTCAACTAATGAGCTTTTTGGGGTGGGCCTAAGACTGCAGCAGCGCTCACATGAAGCGCTAACGACTTCATAAGTGGGAAACAGGAAATTTCCTATAGCACGTGAAGACCGCAGAGAAGCGCTCTCACTCAGCACAGTGGAGTGCATCATTTTGTTAACTTTGTGGTTTGAGTCGTTTGGGACGCGGTAACACACACGGCTCTCTCACAATATATTGCTTTACAGATCTATCGCTTTTGCCTCAGAAATGTTCACGCAATCATGCTGCAATATAAGAAGTTCAGTGCTAGGGTGCGGTTAGCGCTCCCACTCATGATCCCCATCTATGTGGGGTTGTGTGTGTGTGTGTGTGTATATATAGCTATATCTGAATGTGCTCTGGCCCACCTTTCAACAGCGTGGCACGGAGCGATCCATAGTCAAACAAACGGGCTGTGGGGGTCAGACATGCTCGGGAGGTTAAGATGCCGATACACTTATTCTCCCAATCCCGACACATCAGTGTCTACGCACACTCACTCGCCAATAAGTGTTGTCCGCGCCGCATTCTGCTGCGTTAGGTCGCATAGTGAGGTTATCATGAATGTTATGATCGGGCTCTGGACTCCTGAGCATAACTTGTTTTTTTATGACAAACTATACAATTGTTATATAAACAGTTAATTCCCTGGCAGTGGCCAAATAGCTTGGTTTAGATTTAATTGATTACAGTAAATGTTACAAGTGAGATTTACAAGAAAGATTTTAACTGCTACTATGGAAAAAGGAATACTGCTTGTAAACAAGAACCTTTATTGTTTTGAAGTGTTTGCAACAACAAATGTTATTGCACTTTTTGTTATATAGCAGTACTGTAAATGAAAAGTGCACAATACATACTGTGAATTCTTTTTGAATTTGTGATAATCGATTAAAAATGTACGTTGCCCAGCAAGTTATTATCCTTATTACAATAAAAAAGTAAATTATTACCATTTAGGTATACTAACATTAATAAATGAATAATAAAAATGTTATAATAAATATTACTGAATATTTAATAAAGACCTTTTTTCACACAGTGTAAGGTGATTGCAAGGTAGTCATCATATTTTGGGGTTCTTGGCATCAAAGAGTTTGAAAACCCTTGACATGAATAGAAAGTCTCTCTCTAAAAGGGGTATTGTATATTAAGCTTAATTTGCATAGAACTGAGGTGCCTCTGAAGCCCATGAGAATTTAAATATGCATAGTGTAGTGCTATAGCAACACATTCAGCGCTTGGTAAAAATGGTTTGTGGGTGAAATGCCGTGCACTAAACTCTATAGTGAGTTTGTCCATTAGATTTCTCTTTTGAAAGTGGCTGGTTGGTTTTCTGAGAACCAGTGTTTACCACCACATTGCTGGTGTGCACATTGAGTCAGCTTTTGTTTGTGGTGTGTAATGACAGATATAGATATGACTCATGAGAGAGTTGCCTGCTTGTGTGTTGCTGGGATGAACAATAGTGTTCTGATCTGAGTGGATGCATCTCTTCCTGCACTTTGAGCTCATTTTGTGTATCTTTCTTCATGTGGATCTGGCAGAATGAAACCGTTGTGCCAGAGTAAAATGTATCCAGCTGAGAATCCCAATTTCAAAGCACCCCCACACACAGTTTCATTGTTATTCCAAGAAGGGTCCAAAATTACATATTTCTTACAAGCCATGTTTTGTTTTTTGTGTTTTTGTTTGATTAGTTTTTTTTTTTTTATACAATGTTATCCGTTTGGGAATTGTAAGTTCCTATTTAATATACAACATTGTTCCAAAACTGTATGACTTTCTTTTCTAGAACACACACAAAAAAAAAAATTTGAAGAAAATAAATATTTTTTTCATATATTCAGTGAACATCAGTGGGGTCCAATGTTGTTTGAACCCCAGCGTTCTTCAAAATAGCTTATTTTGTGCTCAATAGAAGTTTGGGACAGTATGAAAGTGAGTAAATAATGACAGAATTCTTAAGTAATGAACATTGACGAGTCAGCCATAATTTTGTTCCTCATATGTTTGTTTTGGTAGCTTCATTTGTTTGTGAAATATATTTCACATGTTTTGCCACATGTTTTCGGAAAAACAGTCTTAAACATTTGACACTCTGAATAAATCCTGATGGCAAAGCTTTCATTTTGGTAAAAGTTAAGAAGACATACAGATGGCTTCTTTGGTATGGTTGTCTTTTATTTAAAACGCACACATCTTTTACATCAGGGAGAGTCAAACTATTGTTCTAATTTGATTCAAATTAGACTGTCTAACTAATTTGATTTAAAAGATTTATGTTGCAGTTCCTAAGAAAGTTACCAGCCAAATGGTGACCAACCCAATTTTTTTTAGTTGCATTTGGCACCCAGCGAATGTTAATTTTGGTCCCTGTTGCCATGTACCATCCCACAGCACAGCAATACAGGAATTTTGAATGCCTGTCTTTTCTCGCTTCAAAATAAATACCTGAAATTCCTAGATCTGCTCTAGAAAAGTCACGGGAATCTGGTGATGCTCCCTGAGCAGGTAAAATCTGACACACTTGTCAGCACCAGGTGTGCTTTTCCCCCATAGCCAATCGGCTGCAGTGTCCCCGTAACGTGTCACCATCTGTCACAGACGTTCAGCTCAGCCGACCATGATGGGAGTATGAATGGATCTGCATATTACAGGTCTTTTTTAAGAAATGTAGTTCCCTACAGTGATCTCACCGCCAGCTCCCTTCTTTCCGGCTCTTTTTGCCATGTCGCTGTCAGTTCTGTCATTGCTCTACTACGCACACAATAGGTTTGATGCCTGCCTATATGCACGCCACGGGTGTCTCGTGATGATTTTATCTTGTGGAAGTGCTGAGGACTCTGGGTTAAGATTGTAGGATCGTTAACTTTGTGACTAAGAGGAACCAAACCACAAGAATCCATATCACCAGCCTCTTGTTGCCTAGATACAGTTCTGCACTGTCTACAGGGTTATTTTAAGCCTTTTAAGGACATACGTGTGAGAGTGTATGTAGCCCGTATGTGAACCCAGCCATGGTGTCAGCTTCCTATGCGTATAAAATCAGCCCCTCCGCCGTGTACTGTTTTCCTTGTTGATGTAGTACTCCACCACCCCAGATGAGTGAGAATGAGGCTAAGGAGAGACGTCTTCCCCCGCTAGCCCTGTACTCTGTGTGCATCGTGAGCCATTTGTTGAGCCTGCTGGGAGTGTGAACTCCTTAATGTCAAATCATCCTGCAATCTTAAAGTGGTCCAGCTGTACTCACACTGAGTCAAGCAGGAAGCAACACTGGCTCAGATGCAGAGGGGTCAAAGGGCAAGTGCTCAAAACAGAAGCGGGCAGAGGAGGAAATCAATATTCCTTGCTTCTGATGTCAATATGTGCTTTCTTTCTTTTGGAATCCAACTATTTTTGACTTGTTTTTCAAACTACACTGTAAATATGATTTGATGTCTAGTTGGACGGCTTCAAGAACTTTCTGAGACTGTTTACTTACCGTCATGTTTTATACTTGTCGCTTAAATGTCCTCATTACAGCTTTAAAAAGGTAGCAAATGCACCATTTAGTTACATTTGTGACACAAGCATGTCCACCTTTTCCCTCTGCAACCACTGAATCTATTCTATGTCAGATTCTAACTTCCATTGACCTGTTGTCTTATTCAAGTCTCCATAGAAACCCATTTTAATACTGGGTAAAAAGAGCAACTGAATTAATTCAACAAAACCTTTTTTAAGAATAAATATGAGCTCAGGGTCAAGCTGTTCTTTTGTTGGTTGCCACAACAACAGCAATGAACTAAGGGAATTCCTAGAAATTACTCTTTTGAGCACCACCAAACCTGAAAAGAATGTCTGAGTCCAGCGCTGTGTGCAATACATTCTACAAAAAGCCTTCTGAACCTTGCCACGATCCAAAGCTCTATGACCTGTTGTCAGTGTAGTTAACCTAGGGCCATTTCATGTTATCTACACAATCATTAAACAAACAGGCAAGGCACTGCAAAAATACTGTCATTGTAACACTGTACACAATGGGTGAAACTATGGAGCCATATGTTATTTTTTTTAAACCATTTTCTTAGGTTTAATGTTACATTATCAGCTAGGAAAATACGCACATTTGACAAGGAAATGTAAAACAGTTTTCCGGTATGAGTCAGACAAGACTTCTGCATTCAGGAAAAAGGTGAATAGTTCATATGATTTATGCACTATATTACAAATCCTCTGAAGTCACATGATAACTTTGTGTGAGTGACAGACTGAAATTTAAATCATTATTCACTGATTATCTTTCCCTCTGGTGGTGGTTATTCGCTGCTACTGAATCACTGAGACCATGAACTCAAAAACTTAACAGTTAGATTCGTGAATCAATCATTTGAGCCAGTTTTGTGAACTGGATCAATTGATTCATTGAAAAGATTCATTGAAAATACTCAAAATAACAATTCATTCACAAACTGGATGATAACAGATTTTTTTATTTTATTTTATTATTTGTTTTATTTTATTTTACTCTTATTTTATTTGTCCCACATTGACATATAAATTGTTCAATTCTCTAAAATGTCTCCTTTTTTGTGTACAGTGGTTAAAATAAAGTCATACAGATTTGGAATGATGTGAAGGTGAATAAGAAATGAGTGAATTTTCATGAAATAATGTTTTATCTAAGTGTGTAGTCTCTGTAGTCCACAGAAAGACACAGTTCTGGCACAGTTGCTGCTTCCTGTGATTTATTTTGTGGTCCATCCCACCCCATAAATGAAATATTTATTCCTGTTATCTCTGCTGTGGGATCCAGTGGTTCCATAAATTGTAAAGTGTGCATCCTTATTGTTGCTCTCCTTTTAATTACAGCTCATGCAACAGCTGTGTGGTGTTGCATTTAACAAAGACTGTACAATTTGAGTGCACGCTTTTTTACTTTGGGTGCTGTTCAAAACCTAAAACAAACCTGAGTAAGTCCATTAAACATTTCATAAACAATTTCCCATAGAAATGCTCACAGGGGAGTTACTGTATTTATGTCTCTTTGTAGAGGTTGGCAGAATTTACTAGAGGCCATAGACTTTCATAGGCAGTTTTGGAGCAGGATTTTTTTTTTAATTACTGGCCTTGTTCTGTGAAGTACTCATGCAGCAAAATGCATAGATGGCTGTGAAAGCTTGCAGTTGAGTGTTGGAGAGGTTTTGATGAGTTTGGAGGAGCTGGCCATGGTGCTGAAGTACTGAGAACGCAAGGAGCAAAATGCTCTCAGTGGCAGCATAATAAGAGCAATCATGTACGTTTGTACTTTCAACTGTCATCACGTCATGGGATCATATGATCCTTGAGAAAAAATAGATTCTTATGTGAGAGATGAGGCTGGTGTTATGTGCAGAAACTGTCACTCTGTTCCAAACTCTAGTGAGCTGCCTCCATAAGCAGCATACTAGGGCATCATAAGTGTGTTCTTGATGTGAAGTCAGCTTCAAAAGGTTAGTAGTATTATTTTATTACAATATCACGCATAATATTTTTTACTTTTTTTTAAAGAAATACATAATATTATTCAGCAAGGACTCATTCAATTGACAGTAAATGCTTTTACTTTGTTACAAAATATTTCTATTCAAATAAATGCTGTTATTTTAAACTTGCTATTCATCAGATTTTTCTTTCAAAACATTTCATCAACCCCAAACTTTTTAACTGTAGTGTACATTAAAATATATAGTTGCATTTAAGTTTTGGAAGGGGGGCCCTCTCCAGAGGAAAATAGTATTTAGGGGTTCTTGGCATTAAAAAGTTTGAAAATCCCTGTATCTGTCACCACTGGTTGCAGAAGAGAGGAAACAGCAATCTTATTCAGAAACTAACATAAAACTCCAGAACAGGAAAAACAAAACCAACTTAAGACGTAGAACTGACAATGAACTAAAAGAAACACAGGGCTTAAATAGACAGGACAAACAAATGGAGAAGCTAACTAAACACACCTGAACTGAGGAACCTAATAAAATCAGTAACCATAGAAACAAACAAGGAGAGAACGGAGGAGAACTGAACTAATTAAGAGTCAAGGTGATTAACAAAGAACCTCAAACCTGAACAGAACAGAGAAACTGAATAAAAACAAACTCTAAACCAGAACTAACAAACCAAAACCGCGACAGTATCAGAGTATTATGCCATTAGCTTAGCAACATTAGGAACACTTATGAAGGTGCTGTACATAGCCGACAGTGATTCAGCACTTCAGGTTTGGAAACAGATTGTGTCTTTGTGATATGTGGTGTTGAAATATTGTTGACTTTACTGGCTACTAAGCGCATAGTTTTTGATTTAGAGGGATTTTTGTTGGTGTCGAGGGAGAAAGCTGATTGGTCCCTTGGTGTTGCGCACATGCATCCACCATCTGTGAAACCAATGCCAAGATCAATGTCTTCACTAATCGAACCCCATTTCCTGTCTGTGAACACTGTGGCTCTCATTCTCCACTGCCCTGTATCTTCCTGTTTTTTCTGAAGTCACAGCCAATAAAGTGGCGTTCAGATGGTCAGAGGTGCCTGGATATAACAGAGTGTTGATACTATAGTCCTCCAAGCTCCTGAGCTGCTTCAGAATGAATTCCTGATGAATTAACTTACCAGCACGCCATTATTTACACATTACATTTCACACAAATTGTCACATTAACCAGTACTTTCTCCAAATATACAGTGGGTACGGAAAGTATTCAGACCCCCTTAAATTTTTCACTCTTTATTATATTGCAGCCATTTGCTAAAATCATTTAAGTTAATTTTTTTTCCTCAATGTACACACAGCACCCCATATTGACAGAAAAACACAGAATTGTTGACATTTTTGCAGATTTATTAAAAAAGAAAAACTGAAATTCACATGGTCCTAAGTATTCAGACCCTGGGTCAGGATTTAGGTAGAAGCACCCTTTGATTAATACAGCCATGAGTATTTTTGGAAGACGGATCAGTTTTTCACACCGGGATTGGGGATCCTAGCCATTCCTCCTTGAAGATCCTCTACAGTTTCTGTCAGGGTGGATGGTAAACGGTGGTGGACAGCCATTTTTAGGTCTCTCCGAGATGCTCAATTGGGTTTAAGCTCCGGGGCTACTGGGCTGGTGGTGCCATTAAAGAACAGTCCACAGAGTTGTTGTGACAGCCAATCCTTCGTGATTTAGCTGTGTGTTAGGGCATTGTCTTGTTGGAAGGTAAACTTGGCCCAGTTCTAGGTCCTGAGCACTCTGGAGCAGTTGCGTCAGGATATCCCTGGTATTGGACGCATTAATCTTTCCCTCGATGCAATCAGTCGTCCTGTTCCATGCAGCTGAAAAACACCCCACAGCTGATGCTGCCACCCACCCTGCTCACTGTTGGGACTGTATTGGACAGTGACGGTGATGAGCAGTGCCTGGTTTTCTCCACATTATACCGCTTAGAATTAAGGCCAAAAATTTATATCTTGGTCTCATCAGACCAGAGATTTTTATTTCTCACCATCTTGGAGTCCTTAAGGTGTTTTTTAGCAAACTCAATGCGGGCTTTCATGTGTCTTGCACTTGAGGAGAGGCTTCCGTCGGGCCACTCTGCCAAAAAGCCCCAACTGGTGGAGGGCTGCAATGATGGTTGACCTTCTACAACTTTCTCCCATCTCCCGAATGCATCTCTGGAGCTCAGCCACAGTGATCTTTGGTTCTTCTTTACCTCTCTCACCAAGTCTCTTCTCCCCCGATAGCTCAGTTTGTCTGGACGGCCAGCTCTAGGAAGGGTTTGGGTCGTCCCAAACGTCTTCCATTTAAAAATTATGGAGGCCACTGTGCTCTTAGGAAACCTTAAGTGCAGCAGAAATTTTTTTGTAACCTTGGCCAGATCTGCCTTGCCACAATTCTGTCTTGAGCTCTTCAGGCCAGTTCCTTAATATTGATATTAAGATCAATAATATCAGGAAGGCGATTACCACATCCCCAAGTTATGCAGAGGTTACACATATTCGACCACAATATCAAAAAGAAAATACTATGTCTATTTTTGAAGCAACTGATAGCAACATTTTGGAAGAAATAGTAAAGCACCTTAAATCGTCAACCTGCTATCTTAACACACTTCCCACATTTTTTTTCAAAAGGGTGCTTAAAATGTTTGGCGCAGATCTCTTAGATGTGGTGAACGTCTCATTTCTTTCTGGGACTTTTCCAAACTCCTGAAAACTGCAGTTGTTAAACTCTTTCTGAAAAAGAGCAATCTTGATAACAATATTTTGAGCAGTTATAGACCAATATCAAATCTTCCTTTTCTAGGAAAGATTATTGAAAAGGTAGTCATTAATCAGCCGAACAAATACTTAAACTCAAATGGACACCTAGACAATTTTCAATCGGGTTTCTGACCGCATCACAGCACAGACACAGTGCTCATTAAGATAATAAATGATATACTGCCTTAAATCGGGATCTGGCCAAAAATCCGTGCTGGTATACTAGGACTCAGTATGCGTTTGATATGCGATCATAAATACTCCTAGAGAGACTGGAAAACGTGGTCCGGCTTTCTGGACATGGTAATCAAATGGTTCAGGTCATATTAGAAGGGAGAGGTTATTATGTGAGTTTAGGAGAGCATAAGTCTAAGTGGACGTTCATGACATGCGGAGTCCCACAAGGCTAAATTTTTGCACCGCTCTTGTTTAGCCTGTATATTCTCCCACTAAGTCAAATAATGAGAAAGGACCAAATTGCCTATTACAGCTATGCTGATTATACCCAGATTTACCTAGCCTTATCTTCAAATGACTACAGCCCTATTGACTCCCTATGCCGATGCATTGATGAAATTATCAGTTTGGATGTGCTAAAATGTTCTTCAGTTAAACAAGGAGATAACTGAAGTCATTGCATTTGGAAACATAGATTAAGTTCTCAAGGTGAATGCATACCTTTTGACTCTAGGGGTCTAACAACTAAAATTCAAGTCAGGAATCTTGGTGTGATTCTAGAGTCAGACCTTATTTTCAGTAGTCATGTCAAAGCTGTAATTAAATCAGCATACTATCATCTCAAAACATTGCAAGAATTAGATGTTTTATTTCCAATCAAGACTTGGAGAAACTTGTTCATGACTTTATCACAAGCAGGGTGGACTTTTATAATGGCCTCCTCACCAGCCTTCACAAGAAGACCATTAGACAGCTGCAGATCATCCAGAACGCTGCTGCCAGAATTCTGACTAGAACCAGATAATCTGAGCATATTACACCAGTCCTCGGGTCCTTACTCTGGCTTCCAGTTATATTTAGGATTGTTTTTAAAGTACTTTTACTCGTTTATAATTCACTCAATGGCCTAGGACCTAAATAGATAGCAGATATGCTCACTGAATATAAACAACAGACCACTCAGATCATTAGGATCGAGTCAGTTAGAAATTACAATTCCACACAAAACAAGGGGCATTGCTTTAGTTCCACAGTCCCTGAGTCCTAGGTCAGACGCCTGCACGAGTGCCACCCTTCCAGAACGTCCCTGACCCCTTTTCACCCGTGTTCGCTGTTTGTCCTCGAGTCCGCGCTTTTATGCTCGCTCATTTTCTCACGAGATTTGTCCGCATGCTGTTTTCCACCGTTACCGTCTTAGTCTCAGTTTGATTATACCGACTTTATCGTCTAGCCGCAGAGACGACGTTTTATCTACGCCGTACTCGAACTCCATGGATCGCGTTTGCAAGTGCGAGCTGATCTGAATGCCTTCTTCTCCCCTCCCTCTCTCCTCGCTCTTCCTGAGCTTTACACATCCGCGGCCGTCTTTATCATATGCTACCAACCGCTTCTGCGACTCACGTTCCCGCAGTGGTGACGGCGGCGTCGGTGTATGCTTGCACTCCCACCCCCTAACCCCCCTCTATTTTGTCCTTATCAATTCGCTGTCTGTATCTACACACCTGCGGCCAGAGAGTGATGATCCGGTGTAGAGTCCACCGCTGCTTAGACGCTCTACATCTATCCATGATACGCACGGGAGTAGCTCTATCTCGCACATTATGACCTCCTCGCTCCTCTCTCACATGATAGTTTGCAAAGCCCCGCATGACTCCGGCTGAGAGAGTAGGAAGTACCAGCCAAAGTGAGTCAATTTGTTTTGTTGTCTGTGGATACTATGGTGGAGTTAATTTAGTTGTGAGGTCAGATCATCCGAGCCGCTACACGTGCCAGAGGGCCGCGGAAAGAAGTGCCCAAGATTTAGAGGACGACTGACCATTGTGCATGAAATGTGCTATACAAAATAAACTTGCCTTTCTTCCTGGCTTCCTTTGACCTTATGATTCTCATTTGCTCTGACATGCATGTGAGCTGTAAGGTCTTATATAGACAGGGGTGTGGCTTTCCTAATCAAGCCCAATCAGTATAATCAAACACAGCTGAACTAAAATGAAGGTGTAGAACCATCTAAAGGATGATAAGAAGAAATGGACAGCACATGAGTTAAATATATGAGAGTCACAGCAAAGGGTCTGAATACTTAAAACCATGTGATATTTCAGTTTCTTTTTTAATAAATCTGCAAAAAAATTCAACAATTCTGTGTTTTTCTGTCAAAATGGGGTGCTGTGTGTACATTAATGAGGAAACAAAAATTAACTTAAATGATTTTAGCAAAATGGCTGCAATATAACAAAGCGTGAAAAATTTAAGGGGGTCTTGAATACTTTCCGTACCCCCCGGTATATGTTTAACTTAAACATCAAATTAAGTGCTACTTATGCTAGGTTCACACTACAGGATTTTAAGCCCGATTTTCAAGTCAGTGAGCTCGCCGACAGGTCAGGCTGTGATCGGGGGGAAATCAGCGGGTGATCAGCGCTCTGCAATCTTTTATGTGTGAACTACTCTATGATGCATCAAAGAGGCTCGCTGATGTGTCGCCGACACCAGACGAATATCTAGTATGCTAAATATCTGGACCGGTCAGCCGACTCAACATCACGTGGTGTCAGGCGTCGTGACGAGCTACAGCCAATGAGAGAACAAGGCATGGGTTGAGGTCAGTGGAAGAAAAACAGCAGCAGCAGCAAATGGCGTTAGAAATGTTTGCAAAGACATAAGAAATGGCGCAACATTTTACGAACAGATGATCTCCGCAAACAGCTGCAGCGCTAATTTTCCCGGAATGCCATTTGCAAATAGCAACCCTGACCTGTTTCACTTGTTTTCGCGGAGCGGATAGAGTCATTGGGTGAGTTGTTGTCAGCTCGTGTAGTGTGTGACCACCCGTTGTGAATAATTTACGTAGTGTGAAACCACACCGACTTCAACGACAGGACAGCAGTCAGTCGTCTGAACACACAGCGATTGGCCGATGTTTTAAAGCCTATATGTGACATACGGCCTTAACTTGTGTCTAGTACAAAATTAAGACTCTCTAAGTTCTACTTAAATGTCAAAATGAATATTTGATTGTAATGATTACTCAATGTATGGCGATCTGCTACTAATTTTGGTCAGTGGTTTTCCAGGACGCGGTTATACATGGAAGTAAGGGTTCTGGCACAAAGCAGCAGAGCATACGTGGTGGTGGACCTGCGTGGCGTATTCAAGAATGTGAAGACAAGGAGCCACTGGACAAGAAAACAGTATCTTCACGCGTCCATCAAAGCTAGCAGATCATCATCGACTGGGAGCAGTGCCTGAGGGAGGCTACCGCACACAGAGCAGAATTCCCCTCCATGGGACATGGTGTCAGCTCCGTGAGCGATGACGTGGGGATTGTTCTGCTGTCAGGTGCTCCAGATTAATGAGGAATCCAAGTTTGGATCCAAATTGAGAATGTTCTTTGCTTTAAATGTTCTAAGACCACTTAAATATGTCTTTCAATCAAGACAAACAGCTAGTCATAGCTACACAAACAGTCATCTTTAATGCTGCTAATAACCATGCCATTATGAATATACAGTATATCAGTAATCATCTGAAGGCTTGGATGACTCAATTTAAAATGTAATTCAGAGCTGGAATACTCGGATGAAGCCTGTGGCCTCTCGAATCAGATGAAGTGGCCTGTGCAACAGGCCCCAGAATGCTCTCTCTCACTCTCTCTTTCTCAAAAAGCGGCAAGGACGGAGCAGATAAATAACACTGGGCTGACATTTGGGGTTGGCAGCGGAGACATAGTGACGCGTCACTTTCTCTGTCACCTCTCTCCGCTGCCTGGAGGAGGAGGAAGCATCCTGTTACTGTAATTAATGAGAGCATGCCTTTTCTTCCTTCTCTACTTTCCTCTATTTCATGACTCAAACAGAAGACCCTCGACAGGCCGTGTTGTGTTATTGATAGCACGGTGGCCACAGTTAAGGCTGTTGCATCATTTGGTGGCAATTTGCACAGCACGTCTAGACTTGATTTTTCCTCTCTGGAAGCAATCATCTATCACCATGCTTCCACCAATCATACCGTAAAACAACATTGGTGTAATTTTCCCCCACTTTGATTCACATTCTTTCACTAACACCAGGGGCTAGGCGGTTTAATAGAGGAAAAACTATCTGTGCATGGTTTTCATCGCCCTCTTAGCATGAAAGATGTGTGGAGCTTTTTAGTTAGGAATATTTTACAGACCTCATGAAGTAGTTTGCTAAGCACAATTTTATTTTCTTGTGTACTTCCTTTTGAAATAGGAAGTTACTGCATGGCATATCAAAGGGCTTGTCCTTTTTTCAGATAGCCAATAGGGCTGCGCGATATGACGATATATATCGGATGGATGAAATAAAAAGTCTATCGTTTATTTCGTGGTGTCGCAAAATACTTTGTTTATGGTAATATTTTTTCATCATTTGCGGACTGCGCAGGGGCGGATCTAGAAAATAATTTTTAGGGTGGCAAGGGGTGGCATGGGGTCTATGAGGGGTGGCAACACCAAAGCAAGCCCCCCCCCATGCATAGTTTTGGGGGATTTATGGTCTGACATACACAGTTGTGTTCACAAATATTGTATTAGCATTAAGTAATCATCTATATTGTTTAAAATGAAAAATAAATAACAACATTTCAATATCCTTCATGGCACCAAGTCAATACACAATATTAACAAACTTCAACAGGTTATAAATGTTTTTGAGCTTGTATCACTAAAGAAGGTATTACAATTGCATAGGCTATTTACATGTATAATCACATTTAGTGCAAGTTTAAGAGCAAAAAAAACTTTTGAATTTCCTAACATTAGAAATAAATACAATAATATCAAAGCACTGAAACTGGATCAGTTTTGAAAACAATGTTTGACTTTCTGTTATTAGCAGGTGGGAATGTCTGTAATCACCCAGAACAAACTCTATCAACCATATACTCTCTAAACACCCCAGTAACTGCATAGCAAGAGCCTAGCAACCAACAAGCAACACTTTAACAAACATCTAGAACATCTGACCAACCCATTTATGTTTTTTAAACAAGATTTTAGGACAAGCCAGCATAAATTTGTCTTTCAAAATGTTCAATCTAGTTATTACAGTTGTTCTTACAGGTTTTTGCAACTGCTTACACACATTTTCAAAACTTTGCCTTTTTTTCTTTCAAAACTTTACACACAAATCCAAGAATTGCACACACAAAATGCAAAATGCCTCACATCTCTTGCAAAATGAAGCACTGCATTCAAAATATCACAAACATTTTTGGTGCAAACATTTGCAAACACCTTTGCCATAATATTAATTCCTGTTAAATTTGTGTGTGTTACATAGAGAATTGTGTGTTGCTGTGTTTTGCAAAAAGTGTTTTATAAAATTAAACACTGAGACAAAGGCAGATAATTAGTGTATGGTTTTGCAGAGTGTCGTGTGGTTCTGGTGTTTGAGAGTCAGGTTTCAGAAATTGTGTGACAATACGATTTGTGGTTTACAGCTAACACACAATTCAAATACACAGATGACTTTTCTGCCCAGTGAACCCACTGAGATCCCATAGCACTGTCAAAAAACTCTACGTGGAGTTCAGGAATTATTTTGCAGTCAATGGTCGATGACAATACATAAATAAAGTACAAGCATACAGAGGTATTAATCAGCAATGAACTTTGAGGGAAAAATCATTTGCATTTTACTACTGTAAATGTAATCTTGCAGTAAATGAAAAGTACTAGAAAAGTTCACGTACCAAAGAATTGTATGAACTTGGCATGCACCACAATACACACTGTTAAAAGTAATTAGTTGAACTTACTTAGAAAACCTGTGGAAACTGACTGTCTCAAATTTCTCAAGCAAATTAGTTTATCATTTTTGAGTTAATAACAACTTACTGTAAATGTATAGGTAACTTTGTATATGTATAGGTTACCAGAAAACTTGAGTGTTGCTAACTCAATTTGATAAGTTCAGCCAACTTAGAGATTTAAGTTAAGCTTAGTGCACAGAACTCAAACAAAACAGTTCTCTTAACAAGTCTGCTTTGTTCACATTACTAGACAAATGTGTGGAAACAGATTGCCTTAAATTTCTCAAGTAAGCTGTACTCAACTTAGTTGTTAATACAAAGACAGAAAACTGATTGTTAGCACAACAATAGGGCATTTATTTGTTTAAAACAATGTTACTTCAAGTCATTATTTTTTAGGCATGCTATCAAATCAACAATTTAACACCGAAAGAAAAATTGCACATACTGCACTCAGGAAAAAAAAATAGAAAAAAAACAAACATCAACATCCCTTTTATGACACCTTGTAAATCTAGATTTACCATTTTCTAGAATTACCTTTTTCTAAATCAATAATGATCAATCATGAACAATTACACTGAAAAATGCTCCATCACGCCACAATGACATCTTTCTACATCAGAAGATTTTTCAGAGATTGCATTCTAGGTTCAGCCATTGAATGAAATCAAAGGTGTCCTTCAGTACTGGAGGATACTATAATTTCATAGCATAAATGAGTCCAAAGAGCAGGAATATCTTGGGGAGGATTTTCCAGATCATCCAATACAATTGTACCTTCCAAAATGATTGCAGTAGACATGGCATTAAATGCAGTGAGTTAGGTATGGCTCTAGAGTCCTCAGCTCAGGGATCACGGTCAACAGGCCGACTGACATCTCTTCTTCATCATAGTCCTAGAAACAAGAATACAATATGACAAAAATTTGCAAACAAATTAATATCTGTGTATTATGTTTAGATATAAAGGCCTTTGCAAACTGGAGCACAGGCAGCGGATCCAGACTAAACATTCCAAAAAGGACATTCAATTGTGTACAAAAAGACAGACAAACTGAAACAGTAGCCAGCCGATACAATAATATATTCTGCAAACTGCTGTTTGAATTTGAAAAGTTAAAAAACAAAAAAAAAACAAAAACAGCATTTTGGTTCAATACTGACATATATATTCTCTTTTGTGTCATTTCTAAAGACTGACCACAATACCATGATCAAGAGAGCACCCTCATAGGCCATGTCTTAAACGAGTGGTTTTCACATCTCTATCACTCATTAGACTCTATGTTTTTGTTCTCTTGCTTATCTGATTTCTTTATTTCTTTCAAACCTCCTTTTTGATTTTTATATTTCTTTCACTTACTTACCTTTATTCTTTTCTGTCCTTCCTTTCTGACTTCTTTCCTCTTTGTGTTGTTTCCTTTACTCTTCCTTCATCTAAATTGTCAGACTCCTTGTTACCTAATTTCTATTTTCTTTCTTCACATTACTTTTCTTACTCTTATTTAACACGGGTTCACCCAAAAATGAAAATTCTGTCATTAATTACTCTCTCGTGTCACTCCAAACCAGTAAGACCTTCATTCATCTTCGGAACACAAATGAAGATATTTTGATGAGAAATAGGGAATGCTTGTAAAAAAAGGCACGTGAATGGGGTTTACGTCAGAACGCCGGCTCCTGCGTCAGCAGCATCACACGCATGCGTCGTGGTACTCTCGTGAACGATGTCCTTTCTTTCTTTCTGGGTCTTGAACGTGGTAGTTGTGTTGCTGTCTATGCAGAAAGCTCTTGGATTTCATCAGAAATATCTTAATTTGTGTTTCGAAGATAAACGTAAGTCATATGGGTTTGGAATGACAGGAGGGTGAGTAATTAATGACAGAATTTCATTTTTGAGTGAACTAACCCTTATTTTTTCTCTTCTTTCCAACTCTGTTATTTTATTATACATTCCCTTTCCTTTTAAGGTTTTTTTTTCACTTTCTTTATTCCTTTCCATCTTATATTGTTTCTGTGTCCTGATTTTTTTCTTGCCAGGTCTCAAGAATTGTCTGCATTACACTAAATAACCAGAATATAACAGACAAAATTACTTACAAAACATGTCTTGTAAAATCAGTAAAGTCCTTTTCAAGGAAGAGTGGAAGGCCGTGGAGAACTGCTGTTCATCGCCCATTGATGTCAGATGTCTGTACAATTATTAAAAAAACTCATATAGTATACAGTACTTTAGCAGTTTCTTGGTCTCCTGACACAAGACTAGCTATATCTCCAGGCAGTCATTCTCAGTTCTGCAAAAATGCAGTACAAATAAAATTTGGCAGTCACACACTTGAAGATGTGCAACATGTGCTACAGTTTACTGTACATATAGAATAGTGAAATTTCCATTATCTAATGTACTGGTACTGAACTGTAATTATACTGTATGTGTAAGTATAAAACCCCTTTAGATGATTGGCTCAGCTCTCTCCTCTCTCCATTGTTAGCATGCAGAGATTCTGATTGGTGTGTCATCTGTTTTGCTACCTAATGTTTAACTTACTCATTGTTAAACTTTTTGTGAAATGTGTCTTTGTTTTGAAAACTGAATTAATGGTTTTGGGGGGGAAAGTGGCAACTAAAATCAGTTATATTAACAATCGAGAAAACTGCAATACAACTAGATACTTACCTAACTCTGCTATTAGTTTCTGTGATCGGCATCTTCTTATTGATTTCATGTTATTGTTGCGGTATTGTATCCATGATGAAAGTGGAGCGAGCGGTTGGAGAATCGGATCACCAAACAATTACGCGATGAATCTCAAGGACGGGATTAGATTTCTCAGAGAACTTCTGAGTTACCTGAAAAGCAGTAATTATCTGATTCACGAACAAATGTAAAAACAATTTGTTAGTGAACTGGGCCACGCTTTGTGGTTTTGACTCAAAAAGTTCCGGTTCTTAAGAGTAATTTGTTAATGAAGCTGACTACACTGGCACGCAACCATCGTGCACAGTTTATTAAAAGATGTGTTTTTACAATTATTTTGAATTTAAATTTATATTTTATTCTGTGATAATTCTGGGGTTGCAGGTGCAGGTGGGGTGGGGGCTGTTCTGGGCGGCGGTTTCGGGGGGGGGGGGGTGGCACCGCTTTTATTAGGGTGGCAGTTGCCACCCCGTGCCACCCCGGTAGATCCGCCCCGTGACTGCGATCTTTACACGCCAACACAGTGGAAGGGGAGACAGAATCAGGTGGAGAACGATTAGCCAGGACAAAAAGAGGAGCTTGTTCCTAAATGAGGGACTAGCCTACATCTGTAGCATGGACATGCGTTTTTTAGCACTGCAGTTTTAAAACAACTGATTTTAAGCCGTTGAAACACAAACAACAGAGCAATATGCGTGCGCCGTCTCTGTTTCTGTGTGAGAGGAGAGCGCATTTATTTGCCACTTTGGCTTGAAGATTACAATAAAACCACTTATATGAAGCAGAATCCCCATATTTCCAAGTAGCACTATAAACTGATTTAGGTCTAAGAGGAGTAAACAGCTGAAAAAGAACGCATATGATAACGTATATTGGGATCCAGACTTGGGTTTTAAAGGGGAAGTTGTCTAATATTCGTCTGTTGCATTCATATTAATCAAACCACAGTGAGAGAAAAATCTCTCACTGCTCTTGACCCTAAATCACTTTGTAACTTTCATAAGACGACATAAAAAAAAGAATAATTATATATATATATATAGATTATTATATATCTATAGATATCTTATATATATAATTATACATAATACACGTGTTAATTCTTAGATAGATAGAAGATCGATAGATAGATAGAATTACTGAAGACTAATTAAATTACACAATGTAGGTAGGGTTTCTTATTTATTGTAGTTTTTGTCCTATTGCTTGCAATTAGTTTCTTATACTTATTTCATCACTGACTGTTTATTTATCTTCAGTGAGCTTGAGGTTTTTTTAGGCTTGTATTAGTTTGATATTGAGATTGGTGACAAGCATTATGAAAATTCTATGGTATCAAAGATTTTAATATCATAAAAACCTTTTTAAAAGAAAAAAATAACTATATTGTGATATATATCGTTATATAAATATAAGATTTTGATCATATGCCCAACCTAGCTAACATTGTTATTGTTAACTAAAACTATTAACAATTTTTTTTTTATTAATTGAATTAAAGCTGAAATAAAATTTAATATAAATATTAGATGGAAAACTTACACTTAAAATAACATGGAAAGCCAATAGCCATTAGTTTATCACAGCCCAGGAAGACTATGATTTGCTTCATCTAATCGGTGGCATGTGGTATTACAAAGAGGGGACAGTTTCATTTCTAGAGTGCTTTTTATTGAAATAATGAGTATACGCCCTAAGCAAGAGATGAAGTCATCATTATTTTTGGTCCACTTTCCAGGATGTGCTTCTGCTACAAGTTTTTCGAACATACTTTCATATAAATTGGCGCAATGCTTTTATAGAAATTGACTAAAAGCCGCAAAACAAATCTCAAGTTTTTGAGGGCTTCAGTGTCATTCCTGTGTTCTGCATTAAAGGGATAGAGCCCAAAAATTAAAATTCTGTCATCATTTACTAACTCACATGTTGTTTATTTCTTCTGTGGAACTGCATGAAGGTGAGTTTTATTTTTTGGGTGAACTATGCCTTTAATGTTGATCCCGCATTGAAACACAAGAAGAGCAAGCAGTGTCCTTGTTAGTAGTGTTTCCTGCCCTGGGGAATCTTACTGGGGTCACCATTAATAACTAATGCTACTGTCTGTCATGGCCACAAGCTATCACTGTCAGTTTTCACTACAGTCTTCAATTTACAGAGAAATGTGTGATAGAGATACTTACATACATACATTTTGGTTACAGAAGTGTGCCTTCATGGTCGCTCATTGTTATTTCTAAGCATTCTGTAACTCCTGGACAATCCCTAGCACATACAGAGGAGTTTCTTTAATTGAAGCCATCATAACAGTTTGATGGTGTCAAAGTCTTTGGTACCCACTGACACTGCACACTACGCGCTCGTGTACATCCACTCAGGTTAAAGCTGTGACCCTCGGTCAGTGTAGTGTACCAAACAGAACTGAGAGCACTGCTAATGTGTTCCTCCCCCGTCAGCGTATGACTCATTGTTTTGCATCACTGTTGTACTCTCCATGACCGCAGAGGCTTTGTTATCTCTATAGCCACACAAAAGAAACCCTGCATCATAAATCTTCATTCCTCTCCTCTTTGTAACTTTGAAAACATCTTGATTCTGAAACACCCTAAACTAATGTAAAGATGAAACCCCAGGAATGTAGTCATTTTATAGCGATTGGTGGGTGTATGCTTAAAGAAAATGTGCCATTGTTGTTATGATTTTTTAAATGTTACTTGTTTATGCACCTGGCAGATGCTTTTATCTAAAATGACTTGCATTCATGCATTGACACCATTTTTTATACGAAAAACTTTGTATAATAGGAACAAATTGTATAGCATGTTTCACAATACACAATTGTGCAGCTTTACAAAAAATCAGGATGTTAATGTTTTGGATATCTGAATATCTTAATGCCTTAGTCGCATTAGACAGATTAGAGCTGGGCAATAATAAAGTTTACATTTTGCGACAATCATTATATTATATTATAATAATTTTATTTTGGTATTATTGGTTTTATTGATTTTTTGTTCTTTTTTTGATCGTGGTTCAGTAATCATTGTATAAATGGGTTTCCCCCTCGACACGTCTTCCTTGCCCCTTATCCTTACTCTCACCAATAGTCAAGAAGAAAAGTAATTTTTAAAAACGAATGCACATTGACACATGTTAACTACCTACTGATTTAATTGATGATTGCTGTGAAAGACAAAAAAACTTATTTGGAATTATATGTAATAATACAGCAAATATTACATTACAGTGTGATTTATATGATTTATTTATATTAACAAGGCTTTCTAATGCTGTGCATACCTCAATTAATACAAACTGCTGTAATTTTTCACCTTCATTTGTTGGTCCATTTCAGATCATTGAGCTGGGAAAGAATGTGAAGAGCTACCACTACATCCTAGCAAACCTGGTAAGCTAAAAACACACCACTAATTTCAGCACTATGAGAGATTTCATGACACATGCTCAGCATGAGGCTTTCAAATGTCACTGCAACTCTTGATATTACAGGTGATTTGCATATTTTCACTACTGACCAATCGCAAGAAGCTGCTCACTATGACTAACAGACGAGATGTTATATAAACGTTGCCTGGAGAACTGCTTTGTGAATATGAAAAACTACAAGTGATTTCTGCAGTCCTTGTCTGTAGGTGCGCTCAGCATATGAGAATGGAGGGCTAAATTTATGTAAACTGAAATGATGATAATCACAGCATTAATATGCTGTGGTGTGCTCCTGGATGGCACACTGCTGAGGATTTTAAATTAAACTGGTCTGGCCAGTTTGTTAGATGTAATTGTAAATGATAAATGATAAAGTTTGCAAAGCAATAAAGAAAGAACTGCCTGCTATTTCCATAATGGCCAAATTTTTATTACTCCCAGTGTCCTATTTATACTGTGTTTGCATGTGTAAGTGTGTGTGCATGTACATGGAGGTTTGTATCTGAGTGGATACCCGTGTAAGCTTCCCAAGCCTTTTGGGTGAAGGCTAGTTTCTATAGTAACATCACCAACTCACCGCACCACATTCACAGCGACAGAAAAATACAACTCCATTCATTCAGTCAAGAGATATGGACACCTGATACAGGTACATCACAGAGGAGAGACTAAGATGGGGAACTGATGATTTTAAAATTAAACACAATCTTCATTTCAGCAATCCAGACATTTATTCATGGTTCCTGTTGTTTGTTTGTTTTTTTAAATTGTTTTCATAATATATGAAGTTATGACGTTCCCTGTATCAATGTTTCCTAGATGCCGTCTTTAGCACCATGGCAAAATATATATTTTTCTGAGTATGTGATTATGTGTTTGCAGTTTGTTTTGAATGTGATGCAATTTTTTTTTAAGTGTACTGCAAAATAATGGAACAAAATCTCTTTCTATTGAGTCCCTGTGGGCTGCATGTAAAAACAAATATTTTTGTGTACAGCACTAAAATATGATTCGCCAAAAAAAAAAAAGACTTAAGGTGTAGTGTGCAAAAAAGGTCTATTGTCAATAGAGTAGAGATTTATATAGCACAGGTCACACAGAAATCACTTTAAAACCACTTTGTTTTTTGCAGTATTGGGGAAATCTCCTGATGATGTAACACAGACAGAGGCTGTCCAGGTTATCATACTGCATGTTTAGGAGACACACCCCTCAAATGATTTGCCCAAAATCTTGCATTCCTTAAATCATTCACTTGGTTTACAGTGAGTTTGTGTAGGATCAGATGGGCAAAAGCCCTGACTGTAGTGCTAGAGTGGGAGGACCCTGGCAAATACTGACGAATTCCATCAGCCACATACAACTGAAGGACATCATAACCAGGAAACATTCTCAGTTCCATGTCACTGTTGCTATGAGAGCAGATAGTCGACATGAGAGGGAATGCCAAAAGACATGCTGCTGGCCAAAAAATAAAAATGAGAACGACAGGGCCAATCATGAGAGAGCTGTGGCAGTGCTTCAAAAACAGCTCGCTGTTGTAATCAGAGACATCTGAATTGACTCCTGGCCCCATTTCTCCTCCATCTCTCGCTTGGTTATAGACTCCTTGTCCACACAAACGCGGTTATTTTTAAAACCGCAGCTTTTTATATACGCGGTTAGTCTGTTTGTCCACACGCAAACGCAGCACCAGTTCACTGAAACCGAACATTTTTGAAAACGCCTGCCAGGGTGAAGATTTTTAAAAACTCCGGTTGCAGTGTTGTTGTGTAGACAGCGAAACTGAGTTTTTGGCTTGTGACGTCGGCGCCTGCGCTGTTATCTCCGCCTACTGGAGACTTTTTCAGGCTTCTGATTGGCCAACATGGCTTTACGGTTGAGATTATATCGCCACCTGTTGGTTTGGCATGCTCTTGACAGTGATTCATAGCATGCGTTTGCGTTTTCATGTGGACGGAGATTTTTTTAAAAACGGAAGGAAAAACTCAGTTTTTAAAAATACCCGTGTACGTGTGGACATGGCCCTAGTGTCCTCTGGTGTGTTTAACCAGACAGACAGGTCACATGCTGCACTGTTTACTATGTTACCTTATCTGTGCTCTCCAACTACTCCGATACCAATTCAATTGCTGTTGCTAAGGCAAACATCACTATTACTTGTACTCCAGCTAAGAGATTCAGAAGTGTTTTCATGAGCATTTTGTTTTTTGAAATCAAGTGAAAGCTTCTTTCTGCAAACTGCATGACTTTGTTTTCTCCTTTAATTTAGTATAAAAACTCTTTTGTTTGGCAAATGAGCTCTTGATTGCCTCCAAAGACTGCAGTCATCTTGACTGAGGGAAGAACGTGCCATGTTTCAGATTTGAGAGCTTGTGATGACATGCGTCCCAGTCGTGCACTCAGTAACAGCCCCGCATAATATGTGCAGTGATGCAGACAGCCTGCGTATCTCTGATTGCCTCGTTCACTCTCACCGTAGAGAGTGATGAGGCTGTGAAGCAAGGTTGCGTGATGCTTTAGCCCTGAGGCCAGCTGTGTGATAGTGCTTCCCTCCAAGAATTGATTTGACGTTACAGGAGACTTTGAGCTGTCCCCGTGTAATGGTTGGTTACAATAGGGAGACTATTATATTGGTCTGGAGTATTTCTGTGAAATATTTATTACCTCTTAAAAGACCTGTTTTTCTATTTAATAATATTTTACATTTAATTTGTTTCCACTATGCTGGCAAAGCTGAATTTTCTGCAGCAGTCTTCAGTGTCACATGGTCTTTCAGAAATCATTCTAATATGCTGGTCTGCTGCTCAAGAAACATATAATTATTAATGTTGAAATCTGTTGTGCTTCTTAATATTTTCATGGATTTTTTTTATTAATAGACAGTTCAAAAGAACAGAATTTATTTTTAATTTATTTTTTTTCTAACACTGTGAAAGTCTTTAATAACAGTTTTGATCAATTTAATGTGACCTTGCTGAATAAAAAATGTTAATTGAAATAATAGTAAAAAGCTTACTGACTCCAGACGTTTGAATGGCAGCTCATAGTTGCCTTTATATTTTATGTTTTATTTTAGGTGGATCATTACAGTATATTTTGAGGTCTTTGGCACCAAAGTATTTAGGCTGACAGCCCTGCCCTCTTTCTATTTCAATTAGTGGGCAACCAATATGGATCAACATTGGCGTATGGGACTTGTTTGCGGTGCCATTTTATTTTTGCCTGTCAGTGAGGATGTCAGAACGTGATATGATTGATTGCCCAGTCGACACTGTCAAATGTGACAAATGTGTCAAGATTTATATCCTACAGTCTGACATAAAAAACACTGATGTTACACGATCTGCCATGTGTTCTGTACAATCATGCGCTTCTGACAAGCAACAAAAGGACAAAAACTCCCCTGAGTTTGAGTATGTGTGAGAGAGGGTATTTGAGGTAAGACACAAGCGTGAGGTCATGTTAGCAGCACAGTGAATCTTGTTCACTGCCCTACGGAGCAGATGTTCCCAGGGAACACAGGGACACATTACTGCTCCTGGGGGACAAAGCGAGTTAAGGGATAAAAGATCAAAGATCAACACACTTATAGCCTGACGAGGGCTATTACACTCAAAACTCAAACACACACACACAAACACACATCAACATATTGTGTTGTTGAGCCGAACACAAATAACTCTTTAGTACTTACACATTTGTATTGAGCTTATACAAATAAACGAACGGCTTCATGAAGAAATCATGAAGTGAAACCTTCCCAGTAATTCAGCGGGCTAGAATCAATTCTGTATGGTCTCAGGTACAGAGAGTGTGTGGGCTGCTTTTGGGGCAGCTGATTGGATTGTGGGAAAAGGCCTTGAATTACTTAAAAGAGCCTGTGGGATCAAAAACAGATATCTGGCAACCTCTCAGTAAGTGCCGCAGTTTTTGTTTTTTTACACCAAATTCCTATTCACAGCTCCTGCATTTTCTGGCACCACATCGGATAACAACCAAGCTCTCTTGGATATTCAGCCTCAGTAGATGAGAGGAATTAGCCTTTTTCATTAAGTGATTGACCCAACCATTCTTTCTATTATAGTTTTAAAACCTGTATTACATTTGACTGCACTCAACAGGCCCGGCCTCCTGCTCTCTCGCTGCACCTGAGCATTAATGCGAAAATGACTCCCTCTGCTGCAAATTCAGCCTCCATTTTCTGTCGAGGTCTTACATTGGATTTTTTTTAACAATTGCAGGGGATTTGTCATTTTATATCATTTTATCTCCAATTGGTCTCCCTTTTCAATTTAGTCAATGACTTTTCTTTAATGATTGACACTTGGCTGAATTAGATTTCTTGGATTTCTTCTTATTTTCTTCACTATAGAGAACTTGTGTTTTTGAACTTAAGTAACTTAAATCACAGTATGTCATGCTAACATGTTCTCTGTGCTCCTGTAGGGATTTCTGGACATCGACCTGACCGAGTTTAAGAAGGGTGAGGCAAATGTAACAGGGTTCCAACTGGTGAACTATGCAGACCCTAACATCAGTAGGATAGTGCAGCAGTGGATGGACTTTGACAACAAAGACGCCAAAATTCCCAAGCGCAGACTGAAGGTGAGCCGCAAAAACTGACTACATTTAAATCATCCACAGTGTGAAGAACTGAATATGCCTTGACAGAAAAAAAAAACATGTAATTAAGTTGTATAATGAATCACTGGAACATTTGCAGAAAGCACAATTGCATAGCATCAACATCTGATGACAAAATACAAAAGGCTTTTGATTCTTCTCTCTAATACACATTTAGTTGAATAGTCAATTTAAACACATTTTAACTAGGGATGCGCCGATCCGATATTCATATCGGGTATCGGCTCCGATAGTGCAATTTTTCTCGGATCGGGTATCGGTCAGAGAGGGCCGATTTTTTTATTTTTATTTTTTTCTCCGATTGTGCGAATTATTCTGTGTTACTTCTGAAGCCATACGATAGCTCAATGTGAGCTAAATATGAATATTTAAGTCCTTACATTAAAGTTCACACAAACTTTTCTCCGCTGTGGCTGTCAGTCATTCGTTCAGCCTTTAAACCCTGGTCGCATTCGGTTACAGCAGTCAGTTCGGTAAAGCTCTCTCCAAGATCATTCTGTGTTCCCATTATACTTGATTTGTAAATACATGTCTATGATTTTGCAAAAATGACTTTATCTTCTCATATTGTTCTTATTAGTAGAATTCTTATAATAATAATAATAATAAATCTAATATAAATCAATAATATATTATCAGTATTAATGTTTAGTTTTTTTTGTTTTTTTTTTTTCTTCTTTCAATTTTTACAGGACCACTGAATGACCAAAAAAGCACCAGTCCAAAGATGTATTCATTCAGCATTCTGGCGAGTAACAAAAAGAATTTACTAGTCCATGGCGATCACTTGCCCCCAAAGTGTCGTAATAGGGTTGTGAATGTTTTTAATGAATGTAGTTTATAAATAGAATAGCAATGTGTAACATTTTACCATATTTAGTGCCACACTTTTATTTGTTCCCCACAAAATATAGTTTTTTTTCACTAAATTTTTGGATTTCTAAAATTATTGTGTTCTGATTTTTCTAGAATAACTTTTGCTGCCGAATTATCCATTAACCTAGTTTATGATAAATTTTTGTCATAGATTTTAAATATACATAGGCCTATATTTTTTCGTATTTGTTTATTTTATTTTTCTTTATAATGAAGTAGTCTGTATCTAGTAGACTGTGAAAGAATGATTATCAGTTCCACACACAGAGATATATAAATTCTACATTTATTTAAATGGGGGAAAAACTTCACTGGTATTGGATCAGTATCGGTATCGGGCAATACTGAACCCTAGGTATCGGAATCTGTATCGGAGGCGAAAAAGGCGGATCGGAGCATCCCTAATTTTAACATAGAATATGATATATTATGAAATATGACATGTAATCATCATTTATATCATATTTAAAGAATACAACATCACATTTATTTAAATACATATACAGTACACTTCTCATATGTCTCTCTGCATTCTCTGCGTTCTTTGTGCAGTATACTGGAGCTCTCACATATGATGGAGTCAAAGTCATGTCCACAGCCTTCCAGAACCTCCGCAGGCAGAGGATAGATATATCTCGCCGTGGAAATGCTGGAGAATGTCTGGCCAACCCACCAGCACCTTGGGGCCAAGGCATCGATATTCAGAGAGCACTTCAGCAGGTATCTCACGCTGTAGGGTCTGCTCACAGACATATTTTTGAATGAACACAGTGTTCACAAACATAAACTTTCCTATCTGTAAGACTGACACTGGCTCTAATCTATTCTGAGTGTACAAAATGAAACCCCAATAAGCCAATTATAACTTCATCGCATTAAGTTCACACTGATTCCCCAAAGAGGCCATCACAATCAAATGTGACACTTTAGATAATAAACGAACCCAGTTGGTAATAAACATTTATGCTGGTCATAACTGTACACGACAAGTTATATTTACAAAGACATAAGTGAGGGAAAGAACACCTGGCTTTGTTGTGTTACCCTTAGGCAGATGTTTGTCTCTTTGCCTTGGGCGGCGTATGAAGATTTAGGTGCCGAGGATAGAATTTGGCAGGCGAGGTGGAGCAAAATTTGTTAGCAGAAACCAAATCTGATTTAATGGAAATCTGTAGAAATGCTCTCTGTTTGAGAAGCTGTACACAAATTGGTATTTTCTACCAGCCATATCATGTGTTTCTCCTTTTCACTTAATTATGAGTCTGAGTAAGTTTAAACAATGTAGTAAAGTCAGTGAGTAGCATTCTTCTTGCAGAAGTCGACTCACAAACAGTTGCCTGTGGCTGTGTCTGTTGAGAGTCTGATGTGTGTTGGACTGAGGCAATTTGGTCCATCTGCTGAGAGGCTGTGGAGATTGATGTTCAACTCGGTCAATTAACTCCATCATGCAGCCTGGGAGACATTCAGTACTGTACACACAGAAGAGGCGCTGTGAGAGATGTACACCCCTCGAAGGAATGAAGGAGAAGGAATGAAGGAAGGAAGGAAGGAAAGAAAGAAAGAAAGATTTATTTTTTGTCTAAATAAAGACATCTTCTATGTGGTTTTTACTCAGGTTCGGATTGAAGGCCTAACGGGGCACATTCAGTTTAACGAGAAAGGACGAAGGACAAACTATACTGTCAGTGTGATGGAGCTCAGGCCGACGGGACCGAAAAAAGTAAGTATTTAATTATCAGGAAAAGGATTAGGAAGCCTCTCGATATGACAGACTGTTTCACACTTCTTTCTTCATTTATAGTTTAAACGAAACATTCACTTGATAAGCTCCAGTATGGTCACTGTTTCAGCAATCCAGTCTACTTCTTCTGGGCTAACTAAATGAGTACTGTATTACATGTAGTGTCTCCTGTGGGATATCTCAGAAAGGTTTCTGATGATGCTCAAGTTCCTGTCCCTGATTTGATCATTTCTCAGGTGGGTTACTGGAATGAGGATGAGAAATTTGTGAGCACGGCGGCCTACATGCCAGGCAGTAATGACACTTACGGACTTCAGAATCGCACATATATTGTTACCACTATTCTGGTATGTCTTTTTAAAATAATTTACATGATTTACTAGTTTAAACTTGTACTGTATTGAAAGCATTAAATGTTATACTACTATTCAAAAGTTTGGGTCCAGTAAGATTTATTATTCACTATTATTTTATTCAGCAAGGATGCATTATTTTAATCAATAGTAGCAGTAAAGGCATGCATAATGTTACAAAAAAAATAAATTTCAAATAAACGGAACTTTCTGTTCATCAAAGAGTCCTGTATGACAGAAAATAATCACATTTTCCATAAATATATTAAGCAGCACAACTGTTTTCAGCATTGATAATAAGAAATGTTTTTTGAGCACCAAGTCAGAATATTAGAATTATTTCTGAAGGATCATGTGACACTGAAGACTGGAGTAATGGCTGCTAAAGATTCAGCTTTGCCATTATAAAAATAAACTGCATTTTAAATATATATTTAGATTTAAAAAATTGTTATTTTGCTGTATTTTTTATCAAATACATGCAGCGTTAATGAGCATAAGAGTCTTCTTTTAAAAAACATGAAAAGCTCTTACCAACCCCAAACTTTTGAATAGTAGTTTAAATTCAGAGTGTTCCACATATCCCTACACCTTTATATTAACATGGCATAAATGACATGTTTTTGTGTTCAGTTCAAGATAACTGTCATTGAAACACACCCTCCTAAACTGTCCTGTAGCATTTACATTTTAGTCAATTGATTCGTTTAAATGGTTCATAGCTTGGCTGTAGTTTAATTACTTTAAATATGAGTTGCTTGGCAAACTATCATTCATCCCCAACTCTGGTTGAATGACAGTACAGGAATTCAGACTCAGCCCACTATCTCACAAGTCTTCTTCATCATTTTTCCTTTCTTAGAATGGCTGGTGCATCACCTCCATGTTTTTATCCCTCAGTATTAAAACGGTAATGCTGTGCTGTGCAGATAAAAGCATGAAGGCTCTTCTGTTCTCTGTCTATAAATGAGTCGTTATTGCTCCTTCAGCCACAGTTTTCATCTTATACTTAAAGGGGAACCTTGGATTGAATTGCCAGCAGTGGACAAAAGGTTAATTTTCCTTTTCTTTATCCTCATTCGGCAGATCTTTGGGCTTAGCCTGCGTTTTAGTGATTCTCTAGCAAGTTAGGCTTCAGAGGGCATTTATTAACCTTTCATATGTGGACTGCCGGTCTCGTTCCCAGCCAGAGAAAGGGCAGAGTGAGTGGACCTGATGGAAGGATGTGTTGGGGGTATTGGTGATAGGACAAAAAAAGCAGTAATGGATCATCGGTGTGGGTTAGGGGCTAAGCGCTCACAAGGGAATGGGATGGATTGCAGGAAATAGTCTGAGCTATGCTGTTTGTCCTACAGAGACTGTTTATCAGAGAAGCTGGGAATATCACCACGGGTGCTCTAAAAATTATCTGTTTCTCTGAAAGACAGCGTGTAGGCCATTATGGAGGTCTGCATTAGCAGGAAATGCACTGCCAGTGTGCACTGTCTGTTTCTAAAATGCATTGCAGCACAGCTTGATTCAAAAGTTTTGTTATACTGAAGCATTTGCAGATATGGTAATCAGGGGTTTCAAGGCTTGAGGTTTGTTTCTGGAAAGGGAAAAAGCAGTACATCTCTGTGGTTCTATTTGCTTTTAGTTTCAAACCTATGCTTTTCTTTACGTCAGCCCACTCTATTTTTCTTTCCTTCCTCTTTACACTCTCATGTTATTTGTTCATTGTGAGCTCCTTAGAAAAGTCCTGTTACAGAGTGAGCTGTCAGCAGGGCCGCAGGTGCCGTTTGTGCTGTAATCTCCTCAGGATGTCCAATCTTTCTGAAATATCACAATTGAACTGCTAATTCATATTACAGACCTTCCAAAAATAGAATCACCCTACACTTTCTACACAGTTGATTGCCAGGTCTGTCCCTCATGCTCAAAAATAAGGCATCTGAAAATAAACCTGTCAAATTCACCCTGTTTTAAGTAACAACCTACTATTTGTCTCAAAACATGCTTTCTATAGTGCTTACAAAGTCTACTGGATTAGACTAAATCTAAATTTCTCCCATTAAAATCAATAGAGGGGTCTACATATCCTATTGTTTCACATCTGGTATATATATATATCAGGTCTGTTACACAAGCATACTGTAAATATTTGTTGTCCACTGTATATGGCTGTCTACCTGTGTGTCCTGACTAGGAATCGCCATATGTCATGCTGAAGAAGAACCACGAGCAGTTTACAGGAAATGATAAGTATGAAGGTTACTGTGTGGAACTGGCAGCTGAGATAGCCAAACACGTGGGATACCACTACATACTCAAGATAGTGGCTGATGGGAAATATGGAGCCAGAGATCCTGAGACCATGATGTGGAATGGGATGGTGGGAGAGCTTGTCTATGGTGTAAGTGCTACATCTTATTTTCTC
Source organism: Sinocyclocheilus anophthalmus (assembly GCA_018155175.1). Taxonomy (NCBI): domain Eukaryota; kingdom Metazoa; phylum Chordata; class Actinopteri; order Cypriniformes; family Cyprinidae; genus Sinocyclocheilus; species Sinocyclocheilus anophthalmus. The sequence continues at coordinate 68,271 of JADLZN010010996.1, forward strand.
AGATCTGAATGTCAAAGCTTTAAGAACTGTGCAAGAGAACACAAGTAACACAATAGCTTTTTACCTGGTTCATCTGGTTTTAAAATCTGAATAATTTTAATCACCATTCCTGTACTGAGAAATCTAATCATTAGTGTAGAAAACCAGACTTCATTCAGAATGAGAGGAGGTTACAGTAGTTGAACCGAAAGGGTTCATATTTTCACCGCAGTAATAATAACAAAGAATGAGAAAATTCTTCCTGGAAAGATGTTTAGATAGAGGTTGAGAGGTTATAAAAAGCCCACTCTGTATTTATAGTACACCTATTTCCAATAAAAACAACAAGTAAGAAAAATCACTCAACATTTTTGCCTGTGTCCTGACTTCTTCCTTTCCTGGGTCCATGTGTAATTTAATTACATATTTAACAATATATATTTAGTAGTTATTGCAATAACATTATATATTCTTCTGCAGAAAGCTGACGTAGCTGTGGCCCCACTGACAATCACCCTGGTCAGGGAGGAAGTCATTGATTTCTCCAAGCCCTTCATGAGCCTTGGCATCTCCATCATGATCAAAAAGCCTACCAAGTCCAAGCCTGGTGTGTTCTCCTTCCTGGACCCTCTGGCCTATGAGATCTGGATGTGTATTGTGTTTGCGTATATTGGTGTGAGCGTGGTGCTTTTCCTAGTCAGCCGCTTCAGTCCCTACGAGTGGCACGCCGAGGACTGCGAGGAAGGAGCTGAGCAGAACCCTAACCAGCCCTCCTCGTCATCCGCGCAGCCGGGTCAGGGCCAGCAGACCCAGAACCAGCAGAGTCAGGAGCAGACCAACGAGTTTGGCATCTTCAACAGTCTCTGGTTCTCATTGGGAGCTTTCATGCAGCAGGGCTGTGATATTTCCCCCAGGTGAGATGCCAGTTTGTTTTTATTCAGTGTTTTTGCAACTGGTTTTGCTTCAGGATTTCATATTGGACATAAATTGGTGACTGAACAGCGAAGATGTGTACCATGCCAAAATGTGTGAACGAGAATTGTCTGTAAAATTTAACACGTTTATTTATTGGTTTTTACATTTTTGCAAATTTTGTTCATGGCTCTTTGCATATAAGGGGAATATCATACAACCTGTCCATGTTGGCATTAGTCTAATTTCACTTCTACCAAGTGACAGCAAAGCACCATAAAGTTTGATTAGGCACACAACACAAGATAGAGGAAGCAATTTACTTCTATTAGTTTATGAGCTGTTTATTTTGCTGGCTTACTATGCTACACCATAGCATTATGATGATTCTTTCATCATGTCTCATTTATGTTTCGATTTCAGTTGCAAATGACGCAAAGGTTCACAGTAATCATATAGATTCCCATGCTGAAGATGTTCAAATCTTTTTTTAAATGTTTGGGGTCTAGTAATTTCTCAGCGGCACTGCTGTTGTGTCGCTCTTGGCATATTACTAAACTGTGTTTGTAGTTAAGCAATTTCACATTTTCACAGCCGGTTTGTGGTACGTGGCAGTATTTCTGAAGATCAGATAGAGCTGCACATCCACTTGGACTGGACACAAGCCTAATACCACAGTGTCTAATGAGAGGAAGACAGCAGCTTTTTGAAAGGCAGATTAAAGTGCCGTGAGTGCTGCATCGCTTTTACTCTGTGCTGCTGGTGCGCAGGGCCGGAGATGAAATGTCTCTCTCTACACAGTTACTGGACTCTCAAAGGTCACCAGTTAAAATCCTAATTAAAAGGGGGTGAAGCTGGCAACATGAGGTCAATGGCTGTGGGTTTTAAGGGCACAGGGAGGGATAGTGCAGTAGGTCTCAGAGAGAGAAATGTCAGCGGCTGAGTTCAGGCACCAGACAGCTTTCACATCTGTAGGCAACACATTTAAGTCTAGTTGATGCTTAAAGCTAACATTACAGACAGATATCCAGGTTCTGCAATATAATTAAATGTCTATCTGATATGTGAGCCTCTTTTAAAGGGGGGGGGGGTATAAATGTGTGGCTGTTGTTGATATATTTCAAAAAATACATATGTATATACTGTACATGTTACAATATAAAAAAACATGGTTACTATAGTTAAACCATGGTAACTTTTATAATAATAATACCCTGGTTAATTTTTGTGAGGGTTGTTGGGGGTCCCCTTGAAACATTTCTGTTGTGGTCTGTGCTACTTGCAGCACATTTCTATATTTGGTTATGTTGTGAGTATTTGCAGTGTGTTTCTGTATTTGGTTGTGTTGTGAGTATTTGCAGCGCATTTCTTTATTTGATTGTGTTGTGAGTGTTATTGTATAACTATATAACTATATTATTATAGTGCAGCCCATGTATTGTCAAACTGATGAAGATGTTCTCTTAATTTGCTGGTGCTTTTTCTATTTGCATATGCTTTCTTAAGTTGCAGCATGTTGAGCTCTCTCGGCCACCATAGATTATTAATGAACACATTTCATTCAGTATTGAAAATTATCAATAGAATCATTTCAGAGTAGTTGAAAATGAGTTTTCAAGAAGATTTGTGTACATATCACTGTTAGCTTAGGAGCAGGCTAATGCTAAATTTGTTTGGAATATGTTGAGTGTGCTGTGCATTTTATGTGAGGAGTCTGACATAAAGCGAGTCTCTTTTGCACTTCCGTTTCAGTTACAATGCTGCCTTAGAAGCCAGCTGCCTATGTAGACAGAAGACGGGAAGGCAGCTCATTGTGATTTGGAACAGAGCTCATATAATGTTTTTTGCAGTTTTTCCTGTGAACGTCATTCCATCAACATAGCGATAATTATACCCTTCCTTTTTTGGAGGGGACAATTACTACTTTAAGTATAATTACAAATTGGTACGTTGGCAGGGAGTCTAAGCTGTGATGAGTAAATCATGAGTTCAGTTTCACAGGTAACATCTTTCACACATTTTAGCATGGGTTTTATGTTCAGCAGCGCCTGCAGCTATATGGCAGTGTGCACTTTGGTTACCATGAGTGCTCACTTTTTGCTGTTAGTATTATTATTATGTCATTCTTGACATTGCAGTTGATACCCGATTTGTCTACAAGAGCGAAAAACAAAAGCAAAGTGTTGATGAATCTTTTTGAATTCTTAAATACCAAATGTTTAACAGTGACAGTCCTAAATAAGTTAGTTTGTGCTGACATAATGGTTGGGTGTCCACATCACTATGCTGTCACTTTGGTTCCCAGTGTGCACTGTAATATGAATACATTAATACTGCTGCAGAACCACAACAGTATTGCAAGCCTCCTTCCTCCATAATTGTTTTGTTACAGTCATTACTATTCAAAAGTTTGCCGTCGTAATTTTTTTTATGTTTTTGAAAAGTGAAATATTATTACAATTTAAGCAATTTAGCTGTTTTCTATTTGAATATATTTTAAAATGTAATTTATTCCTTTTTATTATTATTTTTGTAACAATGTAAAAGTATTTACTGTCACTTCTGATCAAATTAATGCATCCTTGCTAAATAAAAGTATTATTTTATCAATATAACTATATATAGTATATAATACTCTCATTAATTACCACCGCCAGACTAGCTCTTTCTCATCAATTACAATGGATGAGAAATAATAATTAAAAGTAAAAGTCCCAGCCAATGAGAAAAATAATCACCATAATGGTCAATTGACTTACACTCTTATCCCACAATGCAGTGCAATTTTTTTACAAGTAATTTGCTGTGTTGGTATGGAAAATTACCTTAGCCTGCACTGATTCACAGTGATAAATCTGTCTGTCATCCAGCATTTCAGAACATACAGACAGTGTATGTCTCTGTGAGATCCTGTATGAATTGATTGTTCTGTCTCAGCAGTGGTGTTGAAATGTCAGTGGTGTGAGGGAGAGCAGCACACCACTTTCCTGTGGATGTCTCCTGTGATGGGGCATGGAGAGGCTTCAGAGGATCTTAATTAGACTGTGTCATTTCTCCCTGTCATTTCTCGCCATGACTCAGACTCTGCAGAGTGGAATCGACAATGTTGTAGTGATTATACTTCTCTCTCCATGTCACTGAAGTTCTATAAACAAGTGAGGACGGGCTGCGGATGGCATGTCCGCATTGCGGGTGAACATGTTTTGCCGTCTTCAACACGTAACCTCAGCCACTGCTGGATGAGAAGCCATGCCTGACTGGATGGATTCATGATTCTGTTTGTGTAATGACATTTAATTAGTACTGAGAGGAGAGAGTGGACGATAGAGCGAGTGCGGCAGCACCATTAACAACTTCCATTATGCTTCTTTAATCATAGGTAGTCAGAGCTCCTTCTCTCTGTGATCTTCTGCGTTTGAATATACACACTTAGCCCTCCCTTTTAATGAGCGCTGATGGGTTGAATGTTGAGTGGTCTGGCCGTTCGATGGTAACAGTCAGACTATGGTTTGCCCATTCATGTGCTATTTATTCTTTGGGAGAAAAAATCCCTGTTCAAATGTCAGACCTGTCACTCAAACCTCCCCATCAGCCCTAATTTATGCAAGTCACTCAAGATAATGTTTATCTCCTCACACAGGTGCCCACAATCTCATATCTCATGTTACATTGTCCTTCTCTTCTCTTCTCTTCTCTTGGTGCTTTAAAACATTTATTTTTATTATACATTTTGAAAACATCCGTGCAGCATAATATGTATTTTTATGTAAACCGTGACAGTTTTTCAGTATTCTTTGATGAATATGTTCAAAACCATATTTATTTAAAATAGAAATATTTTGTAACAAAGTCACACAGGAACTATGATTGTCAACACTAGTTATGAAAGTTAAGTGTGCCTGTTAAGGTATTTTTAATTATTTTAGATTGACAAATGTACATTTTGATCTTTTCTAAATCTTCCCAGTCACTTCATGCTTCATAGACCCTGGCAATAGTCCCCAGAATGGAATGGCATGCTCTCACTCAACATTTTCCCTTGTGTCATGCTTGGATTGCTCTTCTAAGCTCTGCTGTACCTCCGTCACTCCTGTTCATTTAGTCTTTGCATGGCTCTTTTATGTCCCTCTATGTTCCAGAAGCGCACAGCAGCTCAGTTCAGGTGATCAGAATGTATCTAGTCGTTGAGTGGTAGATGGATCCTGTTACACTGATGATGGCTCTCACAAGACAAGGATCTTTTCCATACCTCCCAGCACCCTGCCAACAATTCACATCAAACGTCATTTTGTGTCATCACACCAACACACACAACTGCACATTAGTGATTACATTTACAGTAATTAAGTTTGTTGAGGATAAAATATTGCTCTACTCGTCATTTTCAGCTGGTCTTTGTGTATTTCTGTGCTCACTTGACACACCTACATTTGTGTGAATGACTAAGAAACCCATAGTCATTCTGAGAATAACAAAAATGAAATGGCTGGGACAAGTTCTGCAAATCATTTGAAGCCTAGATTGGGGGGGGGGCTCTTTTAAATGATTTTGAAAGGAATTTATTAAATAAAAAATACATTTATTTAATCGATAATACAGTAAAAGTAATAATATTGTGAAATATATAATTATATTTTATAATTACATTTAAAATCTTTAGTTAACGTTTACTTTAATTGAAATTTAATAAGGATAATTTAAAATATCTAATACGAAAATATTGCATTACATAAATTAAATATAGACATCCAAGCTGAATTTTTTTCAGCATCATTACTCCAGTCTTCAGTGTTACGTGATCCTTTAGAAATCATTCTAATATGCTGATTTGCTGCTCGAAAACATTTTGTATTATTAGCAATGTTGAAAACAGTTTTGCTGCTTAATATTTGTGGAGACTGCGATACATTTTTGAAGGATTCTTTAATTATAATGTTCAATAGAATCACATTCGCATTTTTTTTAAACCTAAATGTATTTACCGTCACTTTAGATGCTTCAAAAAATCCAAAGAATTCAACAATGAATTGTAAAATATTGTACTCCTGAAATGATTCAGAAGTAATTAAATATTTCCCCCCCACATTATATCTATTATGACAACAGTTATATTTGTTTGGCAATGCTGATTGATGTTTAACTTCAGCATGTCGTTTCAATTGTAATATTCATGCTACTGTGGTGTTTGCTTGTTTTCCTTGATGTTTCATTTAAACTCTTAAAATTACTGTCTTTCCTTCTTAGTGCTGCTTTTAGCTAATTGCATCATAGTCAAAGACCTATAAAGACAGAATTAAAAGATACTGTCAAAACATGCTTTTTAGGAGAAGATAAAAGTTTGATGAGGTCTGTTTTTTCTAACTGCGTTGTGCAACAGGCCTCCTGAAGAGATAGAATGAACATACATGTAAGAACAGGAGCAGCAACCGTTTTCTTTTTAATTATCTTCAGTGAAGCTGTCCCTAGAGGACTCCACTTAGACTTTGTTTTGCAGTTCTCTCTGAGTTTCCTCTGAGGAGTTACATCCCTTATTAGTTATTTAGAGAAACTGCCTGAGTCAGTGTCCAGTGTTCTGCATATTTACTTACAGTAAGCGCTCACGATCTGCCTCACATCAGCTCATTTATTGCGTCTTCCTGCGCTATTATCTTGTTTCGGATAATGAAATAACAGAAATTACATGAAGACATTCCCAAAATGTATAACTTTATGAAACATTCTACCTTCCCAAACTTATATTTTCCATCTAGCATTAACCTAACACAGTGGTTGATCCTGCACTCTTGCTCATATGATATGTATCAAATAATACACAATAGAATGTGTTATATCATTTCTTAAAGGGATAGTCCATCCAAATGATTTACCTCAACCCATGCTGGTACAACATGTATGACTTTTCTTTCTTCTTGGATATAAAAGAAGATTTTTTTTTTAAGACAAAAAAACACTGTGTACATGCAAAAACAGAATTTGGTAACAATAAAACAGAACGTGAGAAAAAATAAAACATTTTATAGGGACCAATGTATAATTTGAGGAACTACTTTTTTGTGTATGCATTTTTTACAGACTTCAATTTTTTTTATTTAACGTGAACCAACAAAGGTTATTAAATGCTGTAGAAGTATTGTTCCTTGCTACTTGTTCATTTCCACATTATTCAATTTTTTTTTTTTTAAATCAAAAGTTGTTATCTAGTTAATGCACTGACCTAACGTTAAGAGTGAACATTGCATTTTTAATAGCTACATTTACAAGCGTAATAAATTCTCTGAATCGTGGTAGTAGTATCTATATTTATATATATATATATAATATATACATGGGTACGGGAAAGTATTCAGACCCCCTTAAATTTTTCACTTTTTTTTATATTGCAGCCATTTGCTAAAGTCATTTCAGTTATTTTTTTTCCTCATTAATGTACACAACGCACCCCATATTGACAGAAAACACAGAATTGTTGACATTTTTGTTTTTATTAAAAAAGAAAAACTGAAATGGTCCTAAGTATTCAGACCCTTTTTTCAGTATTTAGTAGAAGCACCCTTTGATCTAATACAGCCATTAGTCTTTTTGGGAAAGATGCAACAATTTTTTCACACCTGGATTTGGGGATCCTCTTGCTATTCCTCCTTGCAGATCCTCTCCATTTCTGTCAGGTTGGATGGTAAACGTTGGTGGACAGCCATTTTTAGGGCTCTCCAGAGATGCTCAATTGGGTTTAAGTCAGGGTTCTGGCTGGGTCATTCAAGAACAGTCACAGTGTTGTTGTGAAGCCACTCCTTTGTTATTTTTGCTGTGTGCTTAGGGTCATTGTCTTGTTGGAAGGTAACCTTTCGGCCCTGTCTGAGTCCTGAGCACTCTGGAGAAGGTTTTCGTCCAGTATATCCCTGTACTTGGCCGCATTCATTCATCTTTCCCTCGATTGCAACCTGTCTTCCTGTCCCTGCAGCTGAAAAACACCCCCACTGCATGATGCTGCCACCACCCTGCTTCACTGTTGGGACTGTATTGGACAGGTGATGAGCAGTGCCTGGTTCCCCTCCCACTACCGCTTTAGAATTAAGGCAAAAGTTCTATCTTCGTCTCATCAACCAAGAATCCTCATTTCTCAACCACTTGGAGTCCTTCGGGGTTTTTTTTTTTTTTAAAGCAACTCCAGAATGCGTGCTTTCATGTGTTCTTGCACTGAGAGAGGCTTCCGTCGGGCCTCTCTGCCATAAAGCCCCGACTGGTGGGGGGCTGCAGTGATGGTTGACTTTCTATAAATTTCTCCCATCTCCTGACTGCATCTCTGGTGCTCAGCCACAGTGATCTTTGAGTTCTTCTTTACCTCTCTCACCAAGGCTCTTCTTCCCCCGATAGCTCAGTTTGGCCGGAAGGCCAGCTCTAGGAAGGGATCTGGTCGTCCTAAAGAAAAAAAAAAAACCAAACGTCTTCCATTTAAGGATTATGGAAGCCACTGTGCTCTTAGGAACCTTAAGTGCCGCAGAAATTTTTTTTGTAACCTTGGCCAGATCTGTGCCTTGCCACAATTTTGTCTCTGAGCTCTTCAGGCAGTTCTTTGACCTCATGATTCTCATTTGCTCTGACCTGCACTGTGAGCTGTAAGGTCTTATATAGACAGGTTGTTGGCTTTCCTAATCAAGTCCAATCAGAATAATCAAACACAGCTAGACTCAAATGAAGGTGTAGAACCATATCAAGGATGATCAGAAGAAATGGACAGCACTGAGTTAAATATATGAGTGTCACAGTAAATACTGAGCAAAGGGTCTGAATACTTTAGGACCATGTTATATTTCAGTTTTTATTTTTTAATAACTCTGCAAAAATGTCAACATCTGTGTTTTTCTGTCATATGGGGTGCTGTTTGTACATTAATGAGGGGAAAAAAAATAACAAATGATTTTAGCAAAAGGCTGCAATATAACAAAGAGTGAAAAATTTAAGGGTGTTAGAATACTTTCCGTACCCACTGTATATATATATATATATAGACAATAGTTAGTTAATGTTTAGTTTTATGTAGTTTTAAAAAAAAAAGCCTTTCTGTGCATGGACTTTGGTAGAGAGTTCAGAGATAGAATAAAATATATTCAATTCAATGACAGAGACAGATGAAAAGAGAAAACACAGCGGACAAACAGTGAGCTTCTCCATGCTGCACAGATGCATGCTAGCCATAGACGGCATTCAGTCAGTTCACTGTCGACAGAAAGCTGCTTGGTGACAAAACCCATCTTAGCTGCCTGTTTGGAGAGAAGAGAGTGCTGCCATGGCAACGCTGAAAGACATGGGTGTTTCCTCTGGAGTGGCACAGCTCACAGTGTGAGAGCACTGCTGACTGAGTACCACCATCCGCGTGCGTGCGTTGGGTGGGGGGTGGGGAAAAGTGAGTGAGTGTGTGTGTGTGAGGCAGGTTTAGCCTACATTATAGGGACCAAATGTCCTCACAAGAATAATAAAACCTGAAATTACCTACAGTGAAACAGACAGTGGAAGAAATTTGCTTAACAAACATACAGAGTAATGAAAATGTAAAAGATGTCTTAATGAAAATGTGAAAATGCATGAGGGATAGATTTCAGTATAGAACATGTCATTAGCTGACAAGTCAATGAAACATACATTATGTATTTAAACCTGTTTATGTGCTCTATTAGTGTGTGTAAAAAGTCATAATTTACATGAGGACATATGGTTTTCATTACAGAGATTGGTTGCTATGATTTATCGGAGGGTGATTTGTAGATGCATACTGTGTCTAATGCTGGTTCTAGATGTGTACTGTGTGTGTTGTTGCAGAGAGAGTCGGTATCTGTGCCACCTTCAGTAGTTATCTTGAACAGGGTAGTGCAGAAAATTATGGCTATAATTTATATAACACAGGAGGGTAGTTTTATATCAGCAATCGATTTCATAAGACACATCCATCTAAATACGAGACTCTGAGCTAAGCTTGTTTTATAAAGATCTGTGAGATTTATGAAATGAAAAGTGCACAAATAAACCACAGCAGTTTCATACAGAGTCACATACATGTGCTTGAGAAATGAGCATATTATGCAGACATTAGGGAAACCTCTCACAGTTTCTCTCATTTAATTGCAGTCGTTTTCTGTAAACTCAATTTGCATAATCGTCTCATTCCATACTTGCAGAGTGTAAATACTGACCTCGTGAGGAAGAGGAGGTGTGGATTTAAGCACGGAGAGATTTTGACATGTGACCAGAAATGAGATCAGTGTGTGTCAGCGTCACACCACTCAAACGGTGCCCGGCAAAAGCTGTCAAACAACATCAGAGCTGTGAGCTGCAATTCCCTCCGCCAGCTTTGAATTTCTGGTGCCCAAGCCTCTTGCACACATTTTGCCTGTGGTATATTTTCAGAGTTTGACTTTCCCAGCCCACTGACGTTTTGAATGGGTTTAAGAATGATCTGAAAACTGCTGTTACAGAGCTGACGAGACGTGAGACGTGCGGATCCATCTGCAAGGCTTTATTGTGGAGAAGACAGAGACGTGATCATAAAACAGGCATGGGTCAGACAGAGGCAGCAGTTATATTGGGCAAGACACAAGAACCAGTCCGATGCTATCGTGGGTCGACGATGGCAACAGAGTCAGAAGGGACAAACTAAGGGAGATCAGGAAACCAAGCGAGTATCAGAAACCGGAAAACAGGCTAGGCTAGGGTCAAGGTACGGTAAGACGAGGTCTAAGGCTAGGAGCTAATGACTAGGGCTAAGGCTCAATGACAGGCAAATGCATAGGGCTAAGGCAAGACAAGGGCTCCGTAGGTAGCTATCTCTCTGAGATGATAAACGCTGATACATGACTCGTCAAGGGAATGGATCAGAGTGATTTTAAATAGTGCTGGAGTGATATGAACAGCTGTGCAATCGTGGTAAACAGGTGTGTGCACATTCGTGCTGAGTGCAATTCATTGCAATGCAGATGGAAATTTGTCCCGGGGTGATGTTCAACAGTGTGTATTGCGAGAGTCCTGAAGTGGAAAGTTGATTGACGTAATTTCGTGACATAGCCCCCCCCCCCCAAGGAGCGGCTTCAAGACGCTCAAAACCCTTTACGATTCCAGAGGGCGGTGGAGTGGAGGCGGAACAGGGGGAAGGACGGAGGGCCAGTTCCAAGGATAGGAGAGACCAGGGACTGAGGCAGAGCCGGCGGAGCTGAGGACCACCACAGCAGAGCATACGGGACCGAAGATCCCCACGGCGGAGCAGAAGACCACCAGAGCCAGACAGTAGACCACCACGGTGGAGCAGAGGACCACTACGGCGGAGCAGAGGACCACCACGGCTGAGCAGAAAACCACCAGAGCCAGACAGTAGACCAACACGGCGGAGCAGAAGACCACCAGAAATGGACAGTAGACCACCACGGCGGGGCAGAAAACCACCAAAGGCCCATCATAACCGACCACACTGTCTGCAGATTGACCACCATATCCGATAGTATACCCCCACCCCACACGGCGGTAGCGAGGACCACACGTCGGAGCAAAGGAACAGCAGAGGGAACAGGAAACCCCCCCGGTGAACCACACCGATCAGGAGACCATGGCGGAGACTGTAACAACGAGAGAGCAGAGACAGACAACACAGACAGAACATTGGGGTTGATAGACAAGACTGAGCATTCAGGGGCACCCTCCCTGGCAGACACAAATATTCCACAAACTTCCTCCATAGCCTGACAGGACAGGATGAGGGACTCCCCGACGGCCTCTATAATCTGTGACAGGACGAGTCAGGTCTCGCAAAAGAACGTCCTCTATAGCTTGAACAGGAGAGCAGGTAGCTCGCAACCCTCTATAGCTGTGACAAGGACGACAGGGAGCTCGGCAACACGCCTCTATAGCTGTGACAGGACAGTAGGGAGCTCGCAACGGCCTCATATATCTGTGACAGGATAGACAAGTTCATAGGCGGCCTCCTTGGCCGAACAGGACAGGCAGTTAAGTTCAGAGACGCCCCTTGGCCGGAACAGGACCGGCAGAATTCAAGAGCCTCCTTTGCCGAACAGACAGCAGGAAGTTCATAGACTCCCTTCCGTGCCGGACAGACAGGCAGAGTTCATGGCGCCTCGCTTGCCGTAACAGAACATGCATGAATTTCCTAGGGAGTACCACTGGACCTCAGGATGTTCTGCAGCGGATGCCGCCACCTCTGTCGTGTCTACACCCTACATCTGGAACCAGAAAATTCATTATGTTCTCCTGGGTAGGACAGTACAAGTTCAGCAGCAATGGGTCCTTCGACCGTGACATGACAGGCTGAAAATGTATTTCTGGGTGCCACCACCATCCTAAGATCTGAAGCGAGCGCCGCTGCCTTGGGAAGTTTTGCAGCCTCAGCCACCACCTCTGAAGAAAATGCAGCAGGCGCCATTGCTTCAGGGAACACAGCAGCGAACACCACTAACTCACGAGATTCTGCAGCTTCAGCCGCCACCCTCTGGAGACCTAATAGTGGGCGCCACCGACTTTGGGAGTTCTGTGGTGGTGTATGCAGCCCAAACACAAAATAAAGCGATCCCCATCAAGGGAAGTGCTTCAGACAGGAGAATCAGTTCAGGAACAGGAGAGCTAAAGTGAGTAGGTTTGGGGATACCAGCTGCGCGTGCAGACACCATCGGTGGCAACCCTCCTCTGCACCATACTTAGATACAAACTACTACCCCCGACACTCTTGGGGGTTCAACAGAATATGTGACATGACTCTGGATGATCATCTGTGATGCGACGTGAATCTGGATGATTAGCTGAGACGTGACGCGACTCTGAATGAATAGCTGAGACATGGCGAGACTCATGAATATCAGCTGTGACGTTTTGAGACCTCTGAAGGGTCAGCTGTTACTTACTTGACGTCTGGACCGAACAGCTGAGAGTGACGAGGCTCTGTATGACAGCTGTGATTTGACTGGACTCTGAAGATCATTAGTGACCTGACTAGATTCAGGATATCATCTGTGACTTGAATCATTATGATATCAACTGTTACGAATTCAACTCATGAAGATCATGGTGAACTAACTTGACGGAGGAAGATCACTGGTGCCCTTACTGGCCGTCATGACGAACAGTTGTGACTTGACTAGACTCATGAATGTCAGTTGTGACATGACTGAACTCAGGAAGAACAACTGTAACTAGACTTGACTCATGACGATCAACTGTGACTTGACTCATGACAATCAGCTGTGATTTGACTAGACTCATGAATATCAGTTGTGAATTGACTAGACTCATGATCATAGACTGTGACTTGATTTGCCCCATGACGATCAACTGTGACTTGACTAGACTCGTGATAATGAATGGTAACTTGACTTGACCCATGACAAGCAACTGTGACTTGACTAGACTCATGATCAAAAACTGTGACTTGATTTGCCCCATGACGATCAGCTGTGACTTGACTAGTCTCATGAATATCAGCTTTGACTTGACTCATGATGATCAGTTGTGACTTGTCTTGACTCATGAAGATCAGCTGTGGCTTGACTTGCCTCAGGAAGATCTGTTGTGTCCGCCATTTTGCGATCAGACTCCGCTGTCGCCGCCATTTTGTGAGCGTGCTCAGCGGGACCGCCCTTACCAAGTGCGGCGGTGTTCGCGTTCCTCCACGATAACCCAACCGTGAACGCGACCCTACCGCATCCGCAAAGCTATTCTTAAAGTCCTTTAGACTACACTTACATTTACCTTCTGGTCATCCATGATTTTATGGATCTTTCTCCATACGGAGAGATATCCTTTAAGGTGACCATCCTCACAGTACCCTAAAAGATAACTCAAGAACTGAGCGACGTATTCCCGCAATAGTGACTCCCCTGTCGCAAATCAACACAGCCGTGACTGGGTCCATACTTGCCAATGCTCCTCAGAAAGAGCGCTGTATCCTTTTGGCCGAGTCTTCTGTTACCGAGCTGACGAGAACGTGCGGATCCACTGCAAGGCTATTATTTGTGAGAAGACAAGACGTGGTCATGAAGTCAGCATGGTCAAAACAATATGTCAATACAGGTATATGGTGGCGAAGACACAAGAACAGTCCTAGGTCTAGCCCCGTGGGTCGACGATGGTATAAGAGTCAGAGGGGACAAGCTAAGGGAGAAATCCGGAAACCAGTCGAAGATTCAGAAACCGGGAAAACCGCTAGGCTGGGCTATGGCTAGTGGCTAAGGCTGAAAAGGCTATGAACTATGGCTAAGGCTAAGACTAGGCTCTAAGGCAAGGACTAAGACTAATGCAATACTAGGGCTAAGGCTAAATGACTAAGCAATTACTAGGTCTAAGGTCTACTGACTAATGCAATGACTAGGGGCTAATGGCTAGGTCTAATGGCTAGGCTATGCTAGGGCTAATGGCTAGGGCTAAGGCAATGACAAGGGCTCCGTAAGGTAGCTATCTCTAGGATAGTGCTAAACGCGGAAACAATACTCAGCGGTGGGAAGGGATCAGAGTTAGTGTTAAATAGTGAGGGAGTGATATAAAACAGCTGGGTGCAATCAGTGTAAACAGCTGTGTGCAATCTGTGCTGAGTGCAATCAGTGCAATGCATGATGGGAAATGTTGTCCGGGGTGATGTGCAACAGTGTGTCGTGCGAGAGTCAATGATTTGGAAAGTCATGGACTATTCGTGACAACTGCTAGGAAACATAAACATTATTAGCTTGGCTCATGAATATTAATTAGGTGATTAACTGATTTGCTTAAAATGCACATACTTTAAGTGGGCACCGTCTATATAAGGATCACTATGCATTAATTGCGTTTTCATTTATTCTACTGATACAGCCATTTGGCAAAGGCTTCTGCCTGAGCTTAAAGCAGTTTTTTTTTTTTTTACACTGCCGGCTAAATTTTTTTCTTTGCATTGTGGCCAAGCAAACAAAGCTTTTTAAATATATGATTATTGCTCAAAAACTGTGGGTCCCTGTATCTCTGTATAAATGTGCTTGTGTAAATCAAGAAAATTTTATATTTAAAAAAAGAATTACTGATTTTTTAAAAATTCAAATTGAATTTTAACAGGCATTACTCCAGTATTCACAGTCACTTGATCCTTCAGAAAGCAGCATTTCATCATTATCGTATCAGCCATTAAATGAACATAATTATCAGTTTATCATTAAAATATGAATACATAAATATATTAATTTTAGTTCAAATCTTTTTATCATCATATCTTTTAATCATTGTGTAACATGCAACGAGTTTATAGTTACCAGTGTTATTTTAGGATCCTTTATACTATTATAGTATTTATTAAGATTATGATTCCGCTTGGATTTTTTATATTTTCATTTTTCATTCTAATTAACAGTAAGTTTTAATAATGTTAACGGTGCCATATGATGCGATTTTAAAGTTTTTCCCTTTCTCGTTGGAGTGGACAAGCTGTTCCCTTGATCGATAAGACCCTAAGTTTAAAGCTAAGTTAAGAATCGCCACGAGCCTTTCCTAAAACAACCCTCGTTTAAACTCGCCCCCCGTTTCTAACATCCCTGTGTGGGAAGATTTACATAACACCGCCCAAAGGTTCACGCAAAGAAAAGAAGGATAACTTGATTCTCATGTATATTGTTTGCTAGCTAGCCCGCCCGCCATGGTCGTGAAGGCGCTGTTGATTCCTGTGGAAAGCGAAACTACTTTGTTTGGTCTTCCAAATAAAGTTACAATTACATAATAATATTTCTACTTCAATTCTGTTTTTTTTTTTGTTTTTTTTAAATAAACAAATGGGTGCTGTCATAAACACTTGATGGCTTCTATTCAACAAAATTAAACTTGACGAACAGTACCATTTATAATGACTATGTTCAATCCAGCCCTACTCTACAGTTTATTTTTCTATCTGACTAATGAGTTTATGGCCACCGAATATGTTTTTCTGAGGTAAATGTGACGTTACGTGACATTGTTTACAAGCCGTTATATTGACGTCTTTGCGCAGCTGAAAAAACTGATTGAGCGATTGCATGAGACAGGATATGGATTGTAAAGTTGTACTTTTTCTTTTAACTTGCCTTCGGATGTTTGTTCATGTTTATTTTGTGCTGAAACTGGTGTTAATGTGGAGGAGATGAGATGATCAGTTCATGTGCGCTATGCGCTGCTGCGTCTGTTGAACTGAGGCGCTACAGCGATCTGTCATTCCACATTAAACAGCGCCAAAACGGCATTTATTGTTTAAATACTGCAATACAATGGACAGAATTTGAAATCTGAGACTTTGTTTCATATTAAAAGTACCAAAGCACAATGCTTATTGCAATATATTGGACGGGAGATGCGCTTCAACGTTCCTTCCATTAACTGAAAACAGGCTAGAATGATCGATTCTTGGGATTTAAGAATCAATGTCGTTCCATAAAAATGAGAATCGATTAAAATAGAGATATCTATATTTTTTACCCAGCCCTAGTTTTCATATTTAAAGGATTTGCCACTGACGATTCAAACGTAAGTTTTGAGCAGTGTAGAGTAGCGCTTGTTGCTTGTCGTTTCTCCGATCACAAATGCAGACATGGTTTTATGTTTACTCGGCGCGATGCAACGCAACGCGTAAAAAAAGAGTATAAGTCATTATAATTCATAATTATGTCCCCACTGGATGCAGTGAATGCCTCGTTTATAATGGGTTTTTATTGTTTTTGTCTCATCGCACCGGCCAGACAGGGCATCACAGTATGGTAAGGGTGTAACATTTCCGTCACACGCTTGAGGAATTCGACCAATCACAACGCACTGGATAGCTGGCCAATCAGAGCACATCTCGCTTTTCAGACCGATGAGCTTTGTAAAAATCTACGCGTTTCAGAAAAGCGGGGCATAGAGGAGAAACAATAATGTACAGTATGTGGAAAATTGAACTGAGAATGATTGAACCTTAAACCGCATAAACACATTTCATTACACCAAATACACAAAATAATGTTCTATTTTAGCAACGTCATATGACCCCTTTAAACATTTGTAATTTTTATTAGTTTGTTTTTTTGTTAAATATTTCAATTTAGCTTTAATTTATTTTTATTTCAATTTTAGTCATTTTAGTGCCTTAGCTTAAACCTGTTTTTCTTTAGTTACAAAATCAAAATTTCTAATATTTTAGGTTTAAGTTTTTCATCTCTAATAAAATAGTTAAACTATTTCATTTTAGAAGTAAAATAGTTTTCCCATCTATTTTATTTCATCTTTTGTCAGTGTAAAGTGTAAGATGTGTCACGTTTACTGTGTGCAGCATTCTCCAGTGTTTCAATTATCAAGCAGTTATTAAATCACAATATGGAGACTACTGAAATTACTAATCAAAGACATCATTTAGTATTGAATCATCCATTTTATTATCTCAAATAAATGTACTTCAGTATGCTTTCTCTTTTGATTATCTTGTTATTTGGCAGTTGTAAATATGGCATGCTGTATTTGTCAGAATATGTATCGTGTATTTAAGGGTAATTAGCTAATATGAATTATGAGGCTGAATAAATAGCAGACACAACACATCAGCATCTTCATCAGACCAGTTTCACACTAACTCAACACACTTCGGCACGTCCTGTCATGAATCATTTTTACGGTGTAGCTCGGTCACGCTGAATATTGATTTACCAGCGTCATTACGTTATAATACTGCTGTGTACTAAACCATTCAGTGAATAAATTTCCCATCCTGCACTAGGTGCTTACAGAGCTTTCTGTATACAGCTATATTTGTAAACACAGTTCACACAATGAGAGGACATGGAAATGAAAAATAGACATGAATGAGAGTCTCAGGTTTTGAAATCAATCTCAATAGACCTGTTGACTATCCTGGAACACCCTCTGTCATGGTGGATTCACCATATACACAGTTAACCCTGGTCTTTACTCCAGCAGAGAAAGAAGATTATGCCTCCCGGCTGCCAGGAACTCAGGGGAGAGCAGCATTGGTTTTGTTTATGCCTTCTAGTCCTGCAGGTAGACCTTCTAGAACTCCCTCAGAGATGTTAAACTGATCTCGTATGCCTGCCTGAGCTTCATTCAGGTCACAGGATTAGAGCCCAACCCCAAAGGTCTGGCAGAAACGAGATGTTTAAAAAGTATTCTTGTTTAATAATGTTCTGGCCAGGATTTGGCCAGGGGTTAAATTGTTCTTCCTTTTTAAACCTTGTGACATTGGAATTTGTGACCGGAGATCTCTCGATCCAGTTCTTGAAGAATAAAGTCAAATATTTGTTATGCTCTTTCTCTTAAATACACATTTATTCACTCTTTTGACTATCACTGCACATTCACAGGGTTCACAGGTTCTTGCCTTTTTATATTTCTGTTTATAGCAATCTCGTCACCCTTTCATCGTGACTGGTTCTGCCTCCCTCACAGCTTAAATGATTAAACCGTGCGTTTGTTTTTGTTTATGTGTTTTATCTGAGCAGCTTTTCCTGTTCCACCACACATATCGAACAACTACTTTCCCTGGAACCTTTTCCACACATCATTGTTGTGTGCTGCTTAGACTCACTTGAGCAAGAGAGAGAGACTCATCCTTGGGGATTTGGACAAATCCATTTTTTGTGTGTGTGTGTGTGTGTTTTTTTTTTTTTTTCATTATTGGTTAAAGTGCAATTACAGTGGCGGCAGAGTGCTCTCATCGCCATTAATCCCTGGCAATTAATATGCATATATTCATTTAACATACTGGCAACTTTCTAAAAGTGAGATTAATGCTCTGCAGGTGATTTGCTTTGTGATGGGCCTTATCTCATTTCAGCACATTTCACTAAGAGTTTATAGCTGAGTGGAGACAGAGAGCAGTGTATCAAACAGACTAGACCTCCAACCACTGTAAGCATCAACATGTGCATGGAGAAGCTACACACACACGCAGGCCAGCGTTTGTTATACGGTTAGGATGTAGAAAATGTTCAGTGCTCCACAGAATGGGATTTGATTTTTTGAATGAGTTCACCTGATAAACTCATAATGGATCTCCATTTGAGCATGAGATTTCCATTAGTTCCTCTGAATTATTTTAGCAGAACAGATACAAAATATTCAGCTCATCCTGAATAAAAGTCTGGCTGATAAACTGATAATTATGTTCATGTTATGGCTGATAACCGATAAATGACTGAAATGGCTGATTTCTGAAGGATCAAGTGACTGTGAATACTGGAGTAATGCCTGTTAAAAATTCAGCACGGGAATAAATTACATTTTAAATGTATTAAACAGAATAAGACATTTAATTGTAAGAATATTTCAAAATATTGCTGTTTTACTGTAGATTTGATGCAGACTCTCAGAAACAACTTAAAAATTATATCGACCCTAAACTTTTGAACATTAGTGTAAATTAAAAATAAAACACTAAAAACGAAAATCTGTCATTTTAAATGCTGTAAGTGAATTTAGGCATTATACCATTAAATGTACACTTCAAAAAATTAATATACATTTTTACATTTGCTAAGGATTTACATAGTTCATTTTGCACTGTAATGTTCATCTACTATACTATATTTCTTTTAAATAAATGCTATTTAGTTTGCTGTTTGGTTTTATAATATAAACACATGTGTTTTAGGTGTACTTAAAGGGATAGTTCACCCAAAAATAAAATTTTATGTTTATCTTCTTACCCCCAGGGCATCCAAGATGTACTTTGTTTCTTCAGTAGAACACAAAAGACGATTTTTAACTCCAGCCGTTGCAGTCTATCAGTCGTATAATGCATGGCAATAGTAACAAAATCTATGAGAGTAAAAAAAACATGCACAGACAAATCCAAATTAACCCCAATAACACTGCCTCGGGCGCTCGTGACGACACATTGATGTCCTAAGATACGAAACGATCGGTTTGTGCGAGAAACCGAACAGTATTTATATCATATTTTACCTCTAATACACCACTATGTCCAACTGCTTTGAGCGCGCACACGGCATCCGGTGCGTGAGGTGTGTACCCGCTCGTTTTTACGTGAAGAATTGGGGTGTGTTGATATCCAGCCGAAGCGCAATCAACCATAACTTCAGGCGAGCAGGCTCAGAAGTTGGGAATACGTGGAAAGTCACTACTCCCGGATGAGTTCGCGCGAGAGAAAGTAATCTTTTATTCGGTTTGAACAATCCGGATAAGCTCAAGTAAGTACTATTTTGATTAGCCGTTGTACCTACAATTTTTGTGTACTGTGTAAACAATGAGTGATGTATACACGTGAGAGATCACAGATTATGCTTGCGAAAACTACGCCAGAGCGCGTACACACCACACGCACAGGATGCCTGCGCGCGCCCAAAGACAGTTAGACACAGTGGTGTATTAGAGGTAAAAAAATGATATAAATACTGTCCGGTTTCTGGCACAAACCGATCGTTTCAGGTCTTAGGACATCAATGTGTCATCACAAGCAGCAGGGTTTAATTTGGATTTGTCTTTGAATGTTTTCTTTACTCTCATAGATTTTTTTACCATTGCCATGCATTATACGACTTGATAGACTGCAACGGCTGGAGTTAAAAATCTTCATTTGTGTTCTACTGAAGAACAAAGTCACCTACATCTTGGATGCCCGGGTGTAAGCATATTTTTCTTTTTGTCTTCAAATTTTTCAATTTTTGGGGTGACTATCCTTTTAAGTGTACTTATTGACTTATACTTAGAATGTCGTTGAAAATTTCATTTATTTCAGTAATTCAACTCAAAATTGTGAAACTCATGTATTAAATAAATTCAATGCACACAGACTGAAGTAGTTTAAGTCTTTGGTTCTTTTAATTGTGATGATTTTGGCTCACATCTAACAAAAACCCACTGTATATGTGTATAACTGCATTCACGTACACTTGCATGTTTCCACAGGTCAGCGTCTCGGCCGACAAAAATATCGTTGGTGGTGTGTGGTGGTTCTTCACTCTGATCATCATCTCCTCATACACAGCCAACCTAGCTGCTTTTCTCACAGTGGAGAGGATGGTGTCACCCATCGAGAGTGCAGAGGATCTGGCCAAACAGACTGAGATTGCTTATGGGACTCTAGATGCCGGCTCCACCAAAGAGTTCTTCAGGGTAAAAGGAGCCATGAAGTCTTATCTTAAAAAAAGTATATTTGTAAATGTATAATATTTCACTTTCTTTCCTCATTTAGAGGTCAAAGATTGCAGTCTTTGAGAAGATGTGGTCCTATATGAAGTCTGCAGACCCCTCAGTGTTTGTGAAAACCACAGATGAAGGAGTTATACGAGTGAGGAAATCCAAAGGGAAGTACGCCTACCTGCTGGAGTCCACCATGAACGAGTACATCGAGCAGCGCAAACCCTGTGACACTATGAAGGTTGGAGGAAACCTGGACTCCAAAGGCTATGGCATCGCCACCCCCAAAGGATCTCCTCTCAGGTAAAGCCAGCTGTCCAATATATGCTAACTGTAAGGATTTAACCATTATGAAAATAACATCTGATGGTGGTTCAGTTGTGGTAGAGGCTGGATACAGTACTAAAGGGGTTATGCTCACCTTGGCTAACTGGATTGTCTATTTTCATCTTGCATTTCACAATCTTGCAAGCCAGTTCTGAGTACTAGGTTATGAAGGAAACGCTGCAAACGAATGCAATCTGACGTACTTTACTGAATCTGTACAGCATCACTCCATCACTGCAATCCAGACCCCTAAATCAGCTCTTTAAAATGCCAAGTGTGCTCTTCTCCATCATTTGATTAATTTTTGCTGACACGATTGCAGGGAAATATCGCTGTGTTTTGCAAATAAGACACATTATATAACAAGCTTAGTTTACAGAGAAAAAAACATGTTTGTGCTGAGAATGACTTACTCACTGCACATCGCCAAAAACACATTTAGCACCTGGATTGCGGATGGTTTATGAATAAGATGCAGGTTTTTGCCAAAGTGGTGCGGCTGTTCAGTTTCTCTTGTTTGAAGGACTTTTTAATGGTTATACGTGACATCATTAAATAAGTCATCGTTTGAACGAAGGGGGCGAGGGTAGAAGTACTGTACTAAGCAGCCTCTGCTGTAACAGAACATGCTGTTGTGTGGGTGTACATACTTGTGTGTGGAGCTGTTCAAAATCCCGCTCGTACCTCGTGTTGCTTGAGGGGGTTTTCAGCACACTCCACCAGAAGCGCTTGCATAAGAAACGGCAGAAAAATGATGCACCCTCTTCAGAAGCTCTTTAGGAAACATGTGTGTTCACCGTCCTTTCATTACAGAGCAGCACCGCTTGGCAGAGCCCATTGAGAAGGCTCAGACATTATTCATGACAGGCTCTTTGAAGCTATAGGTTTGCCGAATGCTAATTTCAATTTCTCTCCTCCTTCATTACAAATTACAAAAGCTTTTTTCTCACAGAGTGACTTGCGCATGAGAGGAATTGGGCAATCAGTTGTTATTCTTATGCAAGCCACTTCTGAAGATGAATGTCGACATTAACGCGTTTCTTTTATATTCTCTGCAATATAAGGTGAACAGTTGTTATTTCAATTGTACGCCACCATCATTAACATCACATTTATTGTGCTTGAATGTACCCATCTGACTAATACACCATGGCCCACATGATATTACATTCATTGCAGTGCAATTTGTAGCTGATGAAATAACCTCAATAACGCCATCTCTCTCTAATAAGATAAGCTCCTTGGGGAAATGACCTCATAGCAATTGTACAGTCATTTTTTTGGGTCACCTTATAGCAAAGTGAACAGGGGGAGAGCGTGGATGGAGTGGGAGAGAGACATCGGATACACGATGTTAATGACTGACTTCCATCTTGCCACCTAGGGCAGGACTCAAATTTAATTCAGTACTAGCTAGCCATTACTGTGACAGCAAGAGTGAAATATGTTTGAAAATGTGTGTCTGGTGAGTTACCAGCTGTGCAGTGTATATCTGATTTTGAGAGAGAGCGACTCCCATACTGACACATACAAGTACCAGTATATGCTATATGGGCATCTACTGCATGATTTAATCACATGGAAGACAATGGGAGAATTTGCTCTCTCTGTCAAAATTGGTAGACACTGAGAATCTTATACCTAGATTGTGTCTAGATTAACATCTAGATTGAGTTATGATTTGCTGGACTAACCATGTGGTGCAGTTGTCAAAATATACTATAATTCTCAATGTACACTGTCAGTCAACTTTTATCATGTACAGGTACATCTCAATAAATTAGAAATGTCGTGGAAAAGTTCATTTATTTCAGTAATTCAACTCAAATTGTGAAACTGGTGTATTAAATAAATTAAATGCACACAGACTGAAGTAGTTTAAGTCTTTGGTTCTTTTAATTGTGATGATTTTGGCTCACATATCTCAACAAATTAGAATACTTCATAAGACCAATAAAAAAATTTTTTAGTGAATTGTTGGCCTTCTGGAAAGTATGTTCATTTACTGTACATGTACTCAATACTTGGTAGGGGCTCCTTTTGCTTTAATTACTGCCTCAATTCGGCGTGGCATGGAGGTGATCAGTTTGTGGCACTGCTGAGGTGGTATGGAAGCCCAGGTTTCTTTGACAGTGGTGTAAGACATTACATCTTTTATTTATTCATTATTAATTTGTAATAATAGGGAATTAATGATTAATGTATTCCGGTTTGCTAGAACTCGGGCTGAATGTCCCAAGTCCACCGGATCAAACCATTCCCCATTTGTGAGTTCTACTTTCAATCAAGTCGTCAACGAGCGCCGTGATTCTTGTATCTTTAACAAATTTAATACTGTGTTTTCCTGGCCACTGTCCACACATGAAATTATCTTACGTTCTTACAGAGTAATTATAATTCCAGCTACGAGTTATATCCAGCAAGGAGCGTTTGGCATAGGTTTCACCTTGAAATTATATGAACCAAGACATTCTTCTTTATAAATGAAACATGAATTTTATTGGCTAATCTAGATTACATAAAACCTAACTAAAACATACATATACACACAAAGATTCAAGGAAATTAGTTGACGGGGTTGCATGAAGTTTTCAAAGTCCTAACTCGTTTCGCGAGTGGTTTTAAATTCAGCCTAGGAGAACACCAAGCAGAGAATCGGTCTTAATTTTACTGCTTAACTTAATTCTACACCAGTTCAGCTGAGTTGAAGATTTTGTTCGTTACTTGCGTTCTTTGGCTTGACAGCTGAAAGCAGGGGTGATTCAGTCGCTGTAGCGGACTTCCTGGACGTCTGTTGAGGGGAATTCCTTCGCTGATTGGCTGTTGCTTTGACGTCGGAATGACGTATGGGTGACGTCCTTTTGGGAAACCCCTCGTAGTAGTTGGTTGCCGGTTTGACACAGAGGCTTGAGTAGTTTGGTTAAAGTCTGAGTTTGAAAGACTTTCAAGTTCTTTGAAGATCGCGAAGTTTCAACTGAAGTGTTTGAGTTATTAGATGGTCTCGCTTGTGCGATGTTTCGGCGTGGTGGCGCTTTGTCGTGCTCACCAAGGTTAAAGCCAAAGTTCTTTTGAGTGAGAGTGTGAGCCCAGCAGAAGACAACTAAGCCAGAGGCTTTGTGTCCATTTTTAAGCAGGCCGACTTCGGTCCATCCCACAGGTCGTTGTTCCAATCAAGGGGGCATGGTTGCCTGGCTGTTGGGGATCGTATTTCTGCAAGTTTAAAGAACTTTTATACAACGTATCACACGAAAATTATGCTTGAATAGTCACTTATTCATTTCACCATGGTTCGTCGAATAAGACAATCTCTCATCCAATCTTAACAGCAGGTAGTTTGCATACAACAGTAATCATAATCACTAAATGAAAGTATAAAGCAAAGCTTAAGAATATCGTGGTTTTCATAAACACATCAAGCATATATAAGACAAAACATATTATTTGTGAATATAGTTACTCCAATACTTTCAATGATTTTTTTAATGATTGTCTTCTGAATTGTCTGTGTACATTCTGTTTCTTTGTCTGTGACAAAAGGAAGTAAGGGTTTCGGTCATGCCGGAAAAAGGTGATTAAACATGGTATTAGTCATGTGGCATCGCACGGTATATCCTGTGCTGGCCTGAGGGCGTCATTTAGTCATTTTCCTGTTCTCATGATAACGGGTCCATACATCCATGAGAACGAGGCATCCATATGTCTTGAAAGGCTTTTCAGCTCTGGTACAAAAAGTCTCTGTGGTATCTCTTGATTAGATTAATCCAGACCTCATGATGAGTCGATTCAGTGGCATCTCGCTGTATCCTGTATATGCAAATCCCTACCTGTGGCCTTCAGCTCATCTGCATTTTTTGGTCTTTTTTTTCTAATTTTCCTCTTGACAATACCCAATAGATTCTTTATGGGGTTCAGGTCTGGTGAGTTTGCGGTTCAGTCAAGCACACCAACACCATGGTATTTTAACCAACTTTTGGTGCTTTTGGCGCTTTTGGCAGTGTGGGCAGGTGCCAATCCTGCTGGAAAATGAAATCAGCAATCTTCAAAAGTTGGTCAGAAGAAGGAAGCATGAAGTGCTCCAAAATTTTTGGTAAACGGGTGCAGTGACGTTGGTTTTTCAAAAAACACAATGGACCAACACTAGCAGATGACATGGCAGCCCAAATCATTACAGACTGTGGAAACTTAACACTGGTTTTCAAGCAACTTGGGCTATGAGCTTCTCCCCCCTTACTCCAGACTCTAGGACCTTGGTTTCCAAATTAATTACAAAACTTGATCTCATCTGAAAAGATGACTTTGGACCACTAGGCAACAGTCCAGTTATTCTTCTCCTTAGCCCAGGTAAGACACCTCTGACGTTGTCTATGGTCAGGATTGGCTTAAACAAGAGGAATACACAACTGTATCCAATTCCTTGACACTCTGTGTGTTTTGGCTCGATTGCCTTGACACCAGACTCAGTTCCATTCCTTGTGAAGTTCACTCAAATTCTTGATCGATTTTGCTTGACAATCCTCATAAGGCTCGGTTCTCTTGGTTGGTTGTGCATCTTTTTCTTCCACACTTTTTCCTTCCACTCAACTTTCTGTTAACATGCTTGGATACAGCACTCTGTGAACAGCCAGCTTCCTTGGCAATTAATGTTTGTGGCTTACCCTCCTTGTGAAGGGTGTCAATGATTGTCTTCTGGACAACTGTCATATCAGCAGTCTTCCCCATGATTGTGTAGCCTAGTGAACCAAACTGAGAGACCATTTTGAAGGCTCAGGAAACCTTTGCAGGTGTTTTGAGTTGATTAGCTGATTGGCATGTCACCATATTCTAATTTGTTGAGATAGTGAATTGGTGGGTTTTTGTTAAATGTGAGCCAAAATCATCACAATTAAAAGAACCAAAGACTTAAACTACTTCAGTCTGTGTGCACTGAATTTATTTAATACACGAGTTTCACAATTTGAGTTGAAATACTGAGATAAATGAACTTTTCCACGACATTCTAAGTTATTGAGATGCACCTGTATTATTATTTAAACAGCATGACAAAAAATTGGATGTGAAATCTATGCATTAAACATTGCAATGTAAATGTTGCTTTAATGATACTGATCAGAGCCTTTAATAGAGATCATATTTACACCTCATTATCTGATATGTTACGGTCTGCTAGCCTCATCAAGAAGATGTTAATTAAGCTTTTGAATTTGTTTTACTTTTTACTTCACTTTGTGTTTTATAGGTTAATTTATTGACTGATCTGATAATCAGTTGTTTTGGTGCATTTCGACAGCTGTTCCACATTTTCCTTGTCTTATCTCCGACTGATACCTTAAATCGGCTTGTTTTGCAGTCAAGATGCACCAGCCCTAAAGATTGATGTGTGTGCCCTTTTATCTCCATCCATCTGTGCCCATTCTCTTAGTTTAGTCAATAAAATCATCTCACCCAAAGCACTGCCACCTCCTGAAGCAAATGCTCATCAAACTAAATGTAGCTGTTTGTTCCTCATTCCTGAGACACTCTCTGACTTCTTTCTATCTGGTACTGGGTACTGGGATTAGAAAGAATTCTTGGGTTTTATCAAGCCAGAGAATCACTTTCCTACACATGCAGAGCTGCAGACGACATTTGCTCGCGACGCAGATTGGCCAGCCAGTTATATGGGTTGTGAGGAGATGTACGTTTGTGCCTGTGAACTGTATGTGGTGTTCAAGACCCGAGGATGAAGAAGAAGTTGAAAAGAGATGAAAAGAAAGATGCTTTAGATGTGGTTCCTCAAATCAGTCATGTGGGGCAGGGGAATTAAAATCAAAAATGTATCTACTGTTATGTTGGTCAAACCCTTTTCTTATTGCTTTTTTTAAGATAAGACAACTTTAGTTTAATGTTCATGCTGCTCCTTTCAAAACAATGAAAGTAAATGGTGACTAAGCTCCAAAAATGTCAAAAATCACCATAAATGTAGTCCGTATGACATGCATCTAATAAATTATTAATTCAAGAACATTGTGCTAGTTTACTGCAACAATGGTGATGTGAACTTGACATACTTTTGAAAACCCAGTGTTTAGTTGGTCCTGAAAAGCACTTATTGTCACAATTTTAAACACGGCAGCTTTCTTCTTCCATGAGGAGGATTGGCGTCACAACGGGTTTGTTTCCAGGCAGACACTTAAAGAACGTGACACACGTCTTGCGGAAATCGTGTAGAATCCAACCAATCAGATGAAGACTTTGAAACTACAAAGTGTTTCCCATTTTGTGTGCCTTATGCATCAGAAATTCAGCTAACAATCAATGGGCATGACGTTTGAGGCTGAGACTACACTCTTAAAAATAAAGGTGCTTCAAAAGTGTCTTCAAGCGATGCCATAGAAGAACCATTTTTAGTTCCACAAAGAACCATTCAGTCAAAGGTTCTTAAAGAACCATCTCTTTATTACCTTTTATAATCTCAAGAACCTTTTTTCTCCACAAAGAACCTTTTGTGAAACTGAATGGTTCTTCAGATGTTATAGGTTCTTTATGTAACCATTTAGACAAAAAAGGTTCTTCTATTGCATCGTGAAGCACCTTTATTTTAAGAGTTACCTCTATGTAATGCTCCCAGGTTTCTAGCGCACATTCGTACCCTTTAGTTTGATGGTCCCTTTAGACATTCTTTTTGACTATTACGTAACTTTGCAACTACATGTCCCCTAACTCTCATTAGAGCAATTATAGCGTTGTATTTTAGGGTGACCATATGTGCCATTTTTACAGGACACGTCCTGGCCAGGATTTCGATATTTGGCTTTATTTTCCTGTTTTCATACTTGCTGAAGGTATGGTCTGAACGTACTTGAACCAATACTGCAGGCATTGTACATAATCAACCAATCGTGGCCCGTGAGAAGATGGGATCTACAGAGAACGGTCAAAGTGATGCAAATACGTGTACAGATTAGATTTGTTAATTTGACTTGAAGCAGCTCTGTGTAGACCGATCATTGTATGACATTCAAGTGCAAGAGCTATTTGAAAGCATAAGGAGCCGTCTGCTCTCTCTATAGCTCTCAAGGATGTCATACACTGATCAGTCTGTGCAGCGCAAACAACCAAAACCTGGATATTTTAGGCAATATCAATCCTATCCAGAGTGGTCCCGTACACTTCCACTATGGTCCACACCTAGTATTAGTAGACTGTAAGGTTAGGGTGAGTAGAATAAGTCAACATGTCCGTAGAATGTCTGTTGGAGATCATCAAAGTAAAGTTAGCAGATATTAAGCAGACAGCCTAGAAATACTCTGAGAGTTAGTTGATATGTATAGTTGCAAAGTTACTTATTAGTCAACAGAAGATCTGAGGACCATCAAAATAAAGTGTTACCGAACATTCACACTCTTCTAAAATGGCATATTCATGTCATATATTCTTGCATGACAGACATAGATTGTATTGCATATTAACTTGTTCATTAACTTGTTAAAATCCACATTTTATACAAACAAGAATCTATGCTAGTTTTGAGAGCTGTAGTTGACAATGCACGACTTCTGAAGACTTGGAAAATAGTGCACAGTCATTCAGTATGAACAACTGTTGTGGTACTTTTTTGAAAGTCCTTGTTCACCATTCACTTTCACTGTGTGCGTGAACATTCTGCCATTTCCTTCTGTATTTGACAGAACAAGGAAAGAAAAGAAAGAAAGAATTTGATCTACGGGTGAGTTTTTATTTTGGGGTGCACTATCCCTGTAAGAATTCATCTAACGTCTCCAGGCTGTTGTTTTCGATTCACATTGTCACATTCACCAAAAGGGAAGAGCCAAAAGCAGACAGTAAACACTTTTTTTCTCCTTCTCTGTCTAAAGAAGTCTTTTTCCTGGCTTTATAAAACCTGTCTTTCACAAAGGCCACTAACAAAAGCATTGTTTTCCATTAATGCACGTTAACATACTTTATATACAGACTCAGGACAAAACCACTGCAGATGCCATGCATTTAACATTCCAACCTACATAGAGCAGTGGCTGTTGTGTTCAAACCAGTCTGAGTCTGTTTTCCCATCACGCTGTCTCTGAAATGGTTTATCTGGGCTGACACTGACCAAAATATTATTTCGTTATCGTTTCAAGAAACCCAGTAAACCTGGCAGTGTTAAAACTGAATGAACAAGGCCTGTTGGACAAATTGAAAAACAAATGGTGGTACGACAAGGGAGAGTGTGGCAGCGGAGGAGGTGATTCCAAGGTCAGCCCCAATGTGACAAACCCAGCGGGTAAAACCACCACTACCATGGGGGGGTAACCGGCAACTCACGCCGACTAAACACTCTAGAGCGAAACAATCTGTCCTAAACTGAGCTTACTTCTTACACATTTTGGTTGATTAATAAATAGCAAGTACATTTTGATCAAATTATGGCATATCATGGCAACTGGTCAATAATAGCTGACCACGTTCACATTATTCCAGGTGGAGTGTTTGCGGTCTGCCGGTTACCCAAAGTGATATTATAATACACATCTTGCAGCAGGGAGCAAGGAAGCATCGCTAGATGGAGTATTAACCCATATCACTTTTACAATGAACTACCAACATGTTTCTGATATGTGTGCAGTCAATTAAAAAAGAAAAAGAATCAGAACAGTTGAGTTGATATTGATGGGTATGTGTTTAATGTGTGCTGAATAACATAAAATAACATGGATAATGTTATTTATGTTATTTTCCTGGTTGAAGAGTCCCAGTTAACCTAGCGGTGTTGAAACTCAGTGAGCAAGCCGTCTTAGACAAACTGAAAAACAAATGGTGGTACGATAAGGGGGAGTGTGGAAGCAAGGACTCCGGAAGAAAGGTCAGTTCACATATTTGGTCCTGCTCTGTTCCCTTCAGTTTAGCCCTCTTAGTACCCTTCCAGAAGGTTCAGTTAGGAATCTGGACATGGGCGGCTCTTACTCTCTCTCCAGTGTTGTATTCTTTCATTTGGGATGTCAGAGGACACATTTTAGTAGTAGAAACTGCCATTTTGCATTATTAAAATTGTTATTTTATACAATTTTGTGTGAAAACATGTTATGCAGATTTGGTGTGCAAGCAACTTTTCTTATTATCAATGTTGAAAACAGTTGTGCTGCTTCTATATAATTTTTTTTAATTATTATATTTTATTTGTCCTTTTTTTTTTTTCAAAGCATTAACAAAGAGCTTCATACAATTGCAAAACTGTACATTTATTCTCCCACATTACCCCTTTCCTCTATAGAAATATAATAATAGGCATAATTATAAATACAATACAAAATAAGTAAATAGATAAACTTGAGCATACAAATGAATATATCCATAATAATCAATCAATCAATAAAATTATAATCCTAATCTCTGATACATTCATGGACTGTACATATAATATCATGACTATATCATTGTTTTTTCAAGATTCTTTGAAAAATAGAAAGTTCAAAATAACTTAGATCTATTTCAAATAGAAACCTTTTGTAACATAATATATGTCTTTACTGTCACTTTTGACCAAATTAATGCATCCTTGCTGAATAATAAAGTTGTCAGTGTATGTATAAGTTATGCAACTAAACGGTATTATGTTAGTATACTGTTCAGAACATTTCTGACCATTATTTTTGTACTGTCATAAATTACAGATTTTAGGTGTATGTTTATAATAGATTCATATATTTCATACAATTTAATACATTTTATATTTTTAATTCAAGTGTAAATAATAGTATGTCTATAGCTCCAGGAGCGTTGAAGAGAAAGGCCATTATTATAGACTGGATGAGTCACTGCATGATACACTCACTTTGTTTAAAATAGCCTGGTGTGAATGGAGCTCTGGAGAGAGACTGGTCATATTGCTCTGATCATCCGTAAGAGTCAAGCCTCCCTTATGGTCCTCAGCCTCTGTGTTCTCCCTCCTGTGTGCTCTTGGAGTGTGCATGTATTTGGATGCAAACCCAGTGGACAGCTGTCTGTGCTCAGACGTAGGCCCCAGCCGCCAAGCACCCCCACAGCACCAAACCCACCTGCATGGCACACACAGACGACACCACACCTCCCTTATGTACCTTTCTTAGAGAACCGGTTCCACACCAATATTATATTATATCACCTTTGATTAAAGGGGTCATATGATGCGATTTAAATTTTTTCCTTTCTCTTTGGAGTGTTACAAGCTCTTGGTGCATAAAGAAGATCTGTAAAGTTGCAAAGACTAAAGTCTCAAATCCAAAGAGATATTCTTTATAAAGTTAAGAGTCAACAACGCCTACCTAAAACAGCTCGTTCTAACACGCTCCCACATGTCTATGTCATGATGTGGGAAGATTTGCATAATGCCGCCCAAATGTTCAATCAAAGAAAGAAGGCGTAACTTTTATTCTCACTGTAGTATTGTTGTTGCCGCCGCCACCATGTCGTGAAGGCGCTGTGTGCTTCGTTGTGAAAGTGAAACTACTTTGGTTGGCCTTCCAAAAGAGGATGATATCTGCTTCATTATGCTTAGAGCTGATCCATGCTGGTCGCTGAGGAAATACATCAACTTTGCGCTGTGGATCGCCGGATCGGCTTTCACTGTGGACGAAGTGGAGTCCAGCCCGGGTTCGTCACATGTGGTTGCCGCAAGCCCGCCGGACCTCTTGCGCGGCTCGTCTATCTGCCTCTGCTCACTCAAGCCGGCCTCCGCTCACTCTAGGCCGCTGCTCACTCTAGGCCTCCGGCCTCTGCTAACTCAAGGCCGCGGTGTGTGACGCTTTTTTTTTGTGAAAGCGAAACTACTTTGTTTTTTGTTTGGTCTTCCAAAAGAGGACTCGACTATAAATCAGTGGTTAAGTTGTATTATTTACAACACTGTTCCAGAACACTTGAGTTAGAGTAGAGTAGACTACAGTGCCGGCTGTTCTGACTCACAGCCTGTACGTACGTTTTTTATATTTAAAGAATTTACCACTGACGATTCAAACGCGAGTTTTTTGGGCAGTGTAAAGTAAGGCTTGTTGTTTGTCATTTCTCAGATCAAATGCAGACATGGTTTTATGTTTCCGCGGCGGCAACGCAGCGTGTAAAAAGACAGTTTAAGTCATTATAATCCATAATTATTTCCTCACTGGATGCAACAAATGACTCGTTTATAATGGGCATCACAATATGGTAATGGGCGTAACATTTCCGTCACACGCTTGAGGTATTCGGCCAATCACAACGCACTGGATAGCTGGCCAATCAGAGCACACCTCGCTTTTTCCGACCGATGAGCTTTGTAAAAATCGACACTTTTTAGAAAGGTGGGGCATAGAGGAGCAACCATAATGTACAGTATGTGGAAATATGTGTTTTTATAACCTTAAACCACATAAACACATTTCATTACACCACATACACAAAATATGTGCTTTTTAGCAACATCATATGACCCCGTTAAATCAAATCCAAAACTCCTTAATTTATGACCTGGCTCATGGGTGCCAACCTTATATAGTCTTTTGCAGCTGTGATACTGTATGTGATTGTTTAGTAGCTTGTGAATTAGTGAAAATGTCGAAGGTGAACACAGACTGCCTTTGTTAGTGCATGAATGCATGTTCCTCATTTTAAGAATGAGTCTACAGACAATTTGTGCCATATTTTTACATTTAACCTATAATATTACCCAGTAATTTTTAATATTATTTTAAAATAATATTAGTTAATTTTTTATATCAATATTAATTATATAATTGTATTAACATTATATAACTGTATGTACTAGTTAATATTATTTAGTAATAATGTTGAATGATATTATTAGTATTTAATAAAAGTATTTATTAATAACATTATATTATTTATATTAGTTACATAAGTTAACATAATTGGATGTTTCATAATAAATATTGCTTTAAGAATAGCATTTAGCAATAATGCAAGTTCAGCAGTCAAAAAAGGGTTGTTTTAGCAAAACAGAAACTAAATATTTATATTCAAGATATATTCATGTAGGTCATGTAGGAGCAGGAAACATTTTAAGCAAATAATTATAGTGCTACAATTGGTGCCACAGTATTTTTTTACATTTGCAACATTGCTCAAGATAGTTCTCATTTTAGCTTTATTCAATGTATATGTTTAGATGTTTGGATGAATGCATAAATGTGTATATGTAATGTATAGGAGTGCTTCTGTTGTCTTTGTCCGTGTGAATTTGTTAACATTTTATAAAGTAACTCTCATCTAAGACATTTTTCCTTCTCCTGTAGGACAAGACCAGTGCTCTTAGCCTCAGCAATGTGGCTGGGGTCTTCTACATTCTGATCGGCGGTCTGGGTCTGGCCATGCTGGTGGCCCTGGTGGAGTTCTGCTACAAGTCCAGAACAGAGTCCCACAGAATGAAGGTGTCTGCGCGGGCCGCTCAGGCCTTTCACTGCACCGCCTTAGACAGCAGCTACACTGAGCTGCAGAGTTATGGCCTGTACGGTGCCGACACTGTTAAGATATAAAGCACTCTGGGGTAGGAACCTCAAGTACTGCAGAGAACTAGGCCACATCCTGCCCACGTAGCAGCCTGACCTGCCCCCCATCTAACCGTCGCCAGATTCCAAGCTTCTGCTGCCCACTTTCAAAATCATCCGTTTCTCCTCACCTCTTCTTTTTCTGTCTCTCTTACACTCCTATTTTAATAGTAGGACTGTCAAAAATGTAAATTTAAAAAACATTTATAAGCAAATACTTTTAAAAATATATTATATGATTATTTGATGTTAATTCAAAATATATTTGCTGAGAATGTCCCCAAGTAATATTAGTTAATTTAATAAACAATATATTATTATTATTTAAATTTTAACTAATTATTTTAGATTAATATTTAAAAACTAGTTAGAAATTAAAAATAATATTTTTCATTTTATAATTTATTTTTAATTGTTAGTGTATGTAAACATGCTACTACATCTTGACAGCCCTATTTAATACTCCTAATTTAATCTCTCTTTATTTCTTTCTCTTTCTCTATTTCCTGCTCCCTCAGTTTCCCTTTGTCCACTAGCTGCTCTGTCCATAGACTAGAGCTTTGTTTATACACATCGTGTCTCTGTTCATTCATGAAACAGAGCAAGTGTTCCCCTGAGACACTGCAGGTCTCTGTTTTCCACTATGACTCCAAAAATAGTCCGGCTAGACTTAAGATTATGCATCAGTCAGCTCGTGTGCTTGTTTATACAATAAGACCAATGTCAGATCTTACGTAATGTACTTTTGCTAATGCATAGTTGATTAAAAGTATCTATCACAAGCATGCAACCTATGGAAGCCTATGGAAACCCATTTTCACTATGGAATAAAAAAAATAAGAAAGGTTATTGCGACTTATTAACTCACAATTCTGACTTTTTTCTCAAAATTCTGAATTTACATCTTTTTATTCTATGGCAGAAACAAGCTTCCATAACAGGCCAGACTGACCAATCAAAGAAACTCCATTGCAAAAAAAAGGTCCCCGATGAACGT
This sequence comes from Sinocyclocheilus anophthalmus, assembly GCA_018155175.1. Lineage (NCBI taxonomy): Eukaryota > Metazoa > Chordata > Actinopteri > Cypriniformes > Cyprinidae > Sinocyclocheilus > Sinocyclocheilus anophthalmus. The sequence continues at coordinate 103,098 of JADLZN010010996.1, forward strand.
AACCCATTGCATATACAGATACCTCAGTGTGATTTTTGTAATAAGTATCTTTATGACAGGCAATTACCCAAAGTAGGATTTGTAACAAGTTTAGCTGGGTATTACACATTCGTGTAATACTATAATAGCAAAGATTAATATAGATTTGCTTTGTTAATTCAATTGACAGGAGTCACATTTCACAGCTGTCCATTTTTCATAATAGGCGAGCAGGAATCTGAGTCTTTATAGGCGAACTAATTAGTCTGCATCAGGCGTATAGCTTCATCCCCTAGCGCGCTGAAGTGTAGGGCAATGAAATCATTCTTAGATTGGAAAAATGCGATTTAAAGGGACACATCATTAGCCTTGGTTTCAGGCCCACTGGCTGAGACTACAATAGTGGATTGCTCTTCACAACAGCAGCAATAAAATGATGACATTTCTCACTTCAACACCGCCGTAGCAAATTAAGCTCATGTTACACGCCTATCAAGACTGTTTATTGTCTACCACTTGTCAGAGATGCTTTACAGTGTCAGCTTTGGTTTTGAGGGCCTAAATACGGTGGTCCTGGGGGGCACAATGCAACAGCATTAGCCAAGCAATTAAAACTTGACAACTCACAGCATTAGCCTACAACATCTTTAATGCAAATAAGGGTCATTCACATAGCAAATCATTTTGAACCCAAGTGCTCAGTACAGTTATGGCTGGTAAAGCATGGAATCGCAACCCAAGCTCATTGGAAAAACTTGCCTGTGGCGACATTTCTGTAAAATATTTTGCACTTCTTGCATGTTTCACGACACTTTCAAACTGAAAAAGTGTTCAGTTTTATCAGAGACAGATAAATGTGAATCTGGCAGGGTTTTATTACACTGTGTAACAAAGTTCCTAGTTCAAGAAGAAGGAGGCGGGAACTGGCAGACATAAACACAAAACAGAGCGACAGCCCCTCGCGGACGACTGTCGCACACAAACAAAACCAAAACACAAAATAAACTCCAGGCCTGGTCCTCTCTCGTCCGACACTGTCGTCACTCCTCCCTTTTATCCTTCCGGAGCTCCTCCATGAGACTCGAGACCGGTGAGTGGTGCAGGTGTCGCTCATTATCAATTACTCCACCGGCCTCGCTCCGTTCCCACGCCTCTCGGTCCCTTCCCACTCATCACACACTGATTGTTGTATGTATTGCGTCAGTTCTGAAATGTCAGACGCTAAAAGATTAATGCTCTTAAAGTTAATAATCACGTTTGAAAATAACGCACTACCTACATTAAATGCTACCCTAATCTAGGGATGGTAAGATCCACTGATTCGCATCGGTGCATCGGCATAAAATTTACAATGCGATGCATCGATTTTAAAAAGTCGTTTGTTTATTTATAGCGCGCTCGAAATCGGATCGCACTGCATCGTAATAGGGGTAAATCATATCATGTTGCATCGCAACGGTAGCTGCTTCATATGTATCTTTAATTTATTGTATCGTTGGCTATGCATCAAGATGCATATCACATCGTCCTCAGTTATTGAGATGCACTTCCCTACCCTAAACCTAACCGATAATATTAACAAAAGCAAACGTGAAATAACAGTGCATTTGTTGAAGGAATGTCATTTTAGTTTGCTTCTACACTGAAAAAAGAAAATTTTATGTAGGTTTTACATTGAGACAACGTAACATAATTGCTTGTACATTTTGGAAATAATTACAAAGAAATTTTGAAGTAGAAAGGCCAAAATAGTATATTCTTGTAAAATGAACTCCAGTAATCTTTGAAAGAATTTAAAAAAACTCATCATCCATAGTGTAACACTTTACTAGGTGAGCTACCGAGCAAGTTTACTACATGAAAGCCATACATATGGAGCTGGTTCTGTGAGGCAAATGTCAAAATGTATAGTTTTCAAATCATACACTAGGGCAAAGTGTTTTGAGGTAATAACAGTATTGTGCAAAGAACTGCACAAAAATAAGTCTTTATTAATCAATAATCAGCCCATGTAATCACAATTTGTGTTGTTGGTGTTTTACTGCCACTAGTGGTCATTTCAGCTGGAAACTGCAGTGAATTGTATGTATAGGTACGTTTTTGGAGTTTTGCACAAATGTACGTAAGTAGGCACGTTTTTCCAAAGAGTCCATGTTGTAGAATTGGTAGGTTTTCAAATGGGATAAAGAGCTATTGTTGTTATTTAATATAGCAATATGGCTAATATTGGATTGTTTCCCAAAATGCATCATTATTAGAAAAGTTTCATAAGTGTTTCATCTGTTTGCTTTGCTGAAGGCATTGTGTTGTGCCACCATGCTGATCAATTATAGTCAGGAAACTTAAAAGATGGAAATCTGTTGGCGTAGCCCTGAAGATTACTTCACTTCACAAACGTTGTTTAACTAATTATCCAGTCATCACATGGCAAAACATTTTATGTGCATACTCCATTAGGCAGATGCATAAATCATCTTTTACTGTCTCCTACTAAAATTGAGCATATTTCAAACAGTCCTGCATGTATTTCCTTTTTCCTGTCTAACGCTGTTGTGTCTCCATCCCAGCAATCCATCAATGACGCCATGCGCTGCTCCACGCTGACCAGGATGAGCGGGAATGGTAGCGGTGGGGAGAACGGGCGGATTGTCACACATGACTTCCCCAAAGCTGTGCAGACGCTGCCGTGCATGAGCCACGCGGCTAGCATGGGCCTGGGAGCCTCTGGCATGTGACCATCTTGACGGAGCGGCATGCGTCACATGTAACACACGGACCTCCCATTCACCTGCCGTCTGCCCCTATGTCTGTCTGCCCACCCGCAACAGACGCACCGTACTGCCAAAATGCACTCGAAGACTCTTCTCAGTGAATAGCCACCAATAAAACTATTTTCTAAAGAAAAACAAAACATTAAAAAAGGGGGTGGGGGGGGGGGGGGTTGGGGGGGGGGGGGGGGGGGGAAATTTGCCTGCTGAATAACACGCCTGTGGGACGCTTTTGGGGGGAAAAGTGTTGTTTATGTCATGAATTAGAAAAAAAAAAAAGAGAAGTCTTGTGTCCGATTCGACACTAGCGCTGTGCCAATATTATAAACCTGTTTACTTCTGTCTGAGTGTGCAATATTTTAGTTAATATCAGTGTTCAGCAATGTTGTCTTTAACTTGAATTTCTTTACAAAGATTAGCTCACAGAGATGGGTTTTTTTTTGCAGAAATATGTTCTGTGAAATGACAAAAGCAAGTTCATTTTCCTTATACTTACCAGAAAAGAGTTAGAGTAAGCTAACAAGCAAGATCTTACATTATATGGATCCAGTGCACCGTAAACAACATTGCTATTTCTCTCGGTCACTCTACGTACTGAAGAAACATATCGGCTCATTTAATGACCTGTCCATAGTGTAAATACTCCGATGTAAATCTGATACTGAGTGAGGGATAAATTTGATTTGTTGTCGATCGGTAGAGCATAGCGGAACTGAACTTGTTGATTATCTTGCTCTGTAATTTCCCACCTCATGGACCTTGCATAGCTGCTACGCCTCGTTTCAGGCACCATACCTCATCAGAGACCTGGGAGCGAGCCGCCACATGTTTTGATTGCCAGCTCTCTTAGGAAGGAGTCAAATTTGACCTCCTTTGACTTTTGGTAAATGTGCTTTAATGAGCTAGTTTGTCCCAAACACAAATCATCAGATCTCGTTAAAGTGAAACCATTGAGACTACATTAAGAAAAGTTCATTTGAATGATGTCGCTGTAACAAAAAGGGTACTTTTTGCAAAAATTTATTCATATAAGACTATGCCTGCATGGGATATCAAGAGATTTCCATCCAATCCAAACGCCCATTATTCAGCACATTTGGCTAATTTAATAATACTAAGAGAGTGTAGCACTCTCCCCACAATCAGTGCAAAAATTGTAAAAAGATAAATAAATAATAAAAAAATACATCTGTGGGCCTACATGTGACATGGCTTAAAGGGACCCAAAATGAAAATTCTGTCATCATTTACTCACCCTCATGTTGTTCCAAAAGACACCCATTTTTTTAGGTGTACACAATAAAATATTTTCCATATTTTATGTCCATCATATGCAATGTCTGGAGCCCACTGACTTTCTGTCTATGAACAAAAACATTGCTACCTATTTAGTTTTCCAAAGAAGGAGGTCATACAGGTTTGGAACAACATGAGGGTGAATAAATTACAGATTTTTAATGTTTGAGTTGACTATAAGTTGTTTTCTGTTAATAGAACTAACAAAGAAAAGAGTGCAGAACAGCAACAGGATCCAAATATTGGTGAAACATAGGCTGTTCTGTCCTATATACACACACTGTGCGACAAGGCTCCTCATGAGATGATATTTGTGGAGATATCATTGATCGGCTACTGGGGCCAAGCTGACATTTCTGAGCTCTTGGCTTCATCACTGCAGGCTTTCAGAACATGGCTTCCAGCTCTACCTATTCAGCCTTCCCCTGCACACTGCCATTGTATTGCGAAACATGACACACTGTGTGGCCATCGAAACGCTTATATTTCTCTGGCTTTTTCTTTCCATTTTCTTCACGTGTTTTATTAGGCACAGAACACTGCGGTCCTTTATGGCCTCGTGTGAGAGCAGTATTTTATAAGCAGTAAAAGATTTGTAAAGTTCAAGTGAGACATTTAACATTTATACCGCTGTGAGATTTTGAAGAGTTGATTGAACTAGTGTTTTACACTTTGCTGACGCAATGTCACTCGGATATTCTCACTGATAAGGGTGTTGATTTTGATTAGTTAAGAGAGAAATTGATTCTTTGTGTTTCTGCTATAAATGTTGAAACTTCTTATTTTGGGGTATTTCAATGCAAAATGTATTCTTCATACTCACCTACTTCTTAATGATTCCACAGTCTTGAGAATTTTATTTGGGATGTTTTTTGTTTGTTTTATTTTATTGTTATCTTTTTTATCATTAATAAGAGATGTGGTTGAATCAAATTTACTGGAAATTACATTCAATCAATAATGAATAAAACTTTTCTAACCACAGTTACCAAGAGCTGGGTCATTGCTTTTCAACCATGGGAAATTAATCATATTTTAGTCATCTTTTTGTAACAAATACTTGCTTTAGGTGAGAAATTTGTGATGTGTAATGTATGAAATTGAAGAACAATATTTATTGCTATGAATGCTGTTTTATACGAATAATAATTGCTAAAAGTAGGGTGATTATTCATTTATTACTTTCTCTTCATTACTTGATAAGTGGCCATCTCTGAAAGATTGGTGTTTAATGTATTTTCAGTCATAGATCTCTAGAGCTTGACTCACCGTAGAGTGTTTTAATTACCTACAGGTGCATCCCACACATAATCACTGACGTTTAACCAGTCGGCATATGTTGCCTCAAACCCATTCATTTTAGGAATTATTAATTCTTTAATCTTTGTCAATTTAAGATCCCCTGCAGAAACAACGGAAAGGAGTTAATTGAGATGCCCCATGGCTCTAATTATGGAGATCTTAACAAAATGTAGAACCAAGAAACAGGTGTTTGTTCCCTCATTTTCGTTTGGTCTGATGCCATACATTGCATTTCAAGTTTCATCAAGGCATGCATAGAAATCTATGCATGATAAATCATGATAAATCTGGCATAAAGTAAAAATGTACCAGTCACAGCTGTAGCCAGTTCACAAACATCTTTGTGCTGAAACTTCAATGTTCACCAGTGTCTATTTCAGTTCCTTCAGGAATCATCCTCAACCTCATGTGGAGATGCATTGTGTAAGTTGTTGTTTTCTTTCTTTAAGATTTGTGCTCCGGAGACTCATTTGTGACATTCTGTCAAGATGATTTGTTAGATGTACTGTAATTCCACACATAATATAGGCAAGCCTCTGTTGTGACTGAATTTCTCTTTTTGCATATCAGGTTTATAATCAGTTCTGTTCTGTTTCCAAGTAGGACAGTTTAGTCTGAAAGCTGGTGTACTGTGTAAAGTGTGAGATGTGGCATTTTCAGCATAGTCCTGTTATCCGCCGTGACACTGGAGAAAATGGATCGTTTGTTCATGGGAAACTGGCAATGAAATCTGGGTTTGGGGGACACAAGTGAACTTCCTTGATCTTCCAGAGCATCATTACTTTCTTAAGTGAAGGTTTTGCTCTTGGCCACAGGCCAAAAAAAAAATTATAGGGTATTTGTGTTCATGTTACTGGCAGGTATAGCTGTGTTTGCTGTTTTTTGCATCACACCACCAAGAAAGTTGAGAAAAATATGAAAAATCACAAGTGTATCTGAATTCAAAATTTCTCACTTATTTATACATTGCATCATAAATGTTTTTGTTATAGAAAGCAAACTGTGAAAGTTGAGTGATTCACACCATTCGCTACAGACTTAGAGCAACAGAGAGTGGTGGCATTAATAAATTAATTAGTGTTTTTGAACGAATTGTCTTGAGTGAACGATTCAATGGCTCACACAGTCTTGTTGCATTCCTAAATCAAGCAGTGTATTTGAACAAATCAGTTCAATTAATGAAAATAAAAATAAAAGAAAACCTAATTTTTAAGGCAGTCTAAAAGAGCAGTATGCTTCCTGATAGCCTGAGCTGTTTGATTGCTCACACTGTGACTATGGCATTGTAATGTGTGTGATTGTGTGGGCTTGAACAGCATACATAATGAAGACACAGTGTGGGTGTGTGAGACGGCATGAGAGGATCCATGACACCTGCCACTGTGCCTCAATCCCACGCTCTTTCTTTTTCTTTCTTTGCTCTTCTCTTATACACTCCTCCCTGTGAATTGTATTATTTCCCATCAATCTATCTTTCTTCCTTTTGGCTGCACAATCGCGTCGTAGCCCACTCAGTCACAGCTGCTTTTATCTCAGCAGAGGATCTCAGACCATCCGGTGTCACATCCAGATTTTCAATAAAATACAGACACAAACATTCTATTACCCGCAGTGATGCACAATGAAATGTACAGGCAAAGGATATCTTAAGTGACATGCAGTCCTCAGCCTAAGCTTCTCGGTTTCGAGATTGATATAATCATGAATTGTAAGGGGTCAGAATATTTTATCTAAGTCTGATCTGACACTACCATCCCATCATTAAGAGGCAGAATAGCTTGGGGCAACATGGTACACGGTACACAGTGGATGGATGAATGTGGTTTGAAGAAGCAAACATACATGAAACATGACAGACAGTCATCTTCCCTTAGATCATACTCCATGCTCTTTTCCGTGGAATTACAAGGATTAGAAAAAAAAGGCAAAAGCACTGTGAAATTATCTTCTTCTGAAATGAATACTGTAACTTTGTGTGAGGAAATACACTGAAATTTAATTCACTAACAATGAGCCATTGACCGCTGTGACTGGATTGCTGAGTCAGTGAGTTAAACTTGAGATCTGGATCAGTTTTTTTTCATTAATGAATCAAAGAACACATGTGAACAGGATAAAATTCTGAAGAATAAAAAAGAATTTGTTCATAAATCAGACATAACTACTACAGTTAGGGCAGTTGTTAAGATTTTCTGTGTAACATCCAATTTAAATTTGTTTCCCATAAAAACCTATTGTATATGGAAGCCCATTTCTGCCACTTAAAGAAAAAAAAAACATGCTTTTGTAAATCATAATTATTTTAAATTATAATTCGAAATTATGAAATGCTAAGTCAATTATGAGATAAAAAGTCCAAATTTATGACAAACTAAGTCATAATGAGATAAAATGTTGAAATTGCGACATGAAAAGTAATACTTATAACATACAAAGTCAAAATTATGACAGGTTGAAGGTGATAATTATGCCAAAAATATTGGGTTACTTAGTATATCATAATCTTGACATTTCAAGTCAGAATTATAACTTTTTATCTCATAATTGCGACTTAGTATCTCATAAATTCAACTTTTTATTATAATTATGACGTTTTAGTTATGATTTACTTTTATTAAGCATGATTTTTATTTATTTTTTGCTAGAAGTCGGCTTCCATATACAATAAGTCTTTATGAGGAATATTTAAATTTGTCATTATTCGCAGAAAATCTTAATCATAATCATAATCTAAAAATGGCTCACAATACCAATTTATTGGACCACTTTATTGTGATTTTGCATCCATTCCAATTTAAAGCTTATGTCACCCGAAATTTCTGCATAATAATGACTATTAATGACTTTAATACCTCATAAGGGGGCGGTGATAGTGATTTTTCATCTGTTTGTGGGTAATGGAAACTTCACCTCTGTTCTTATAATGTAGCGATCAGCTCATGGGAAATATTAATAATTAACCATAACTAGTTATGATAAACTATTCATATTTTAGATCCGCTGTAGATATTAGCTGACCACTCAGGGTCAACCGTCTTGTCAATTCTAATAACGTTAATTTCCTGGTTAAAGGAAAGAACTTTCTTACTGTACAATTCTATACTTTGTAACGTAAATCTGCATGCTCAGTGACTCCGGTTTATCAGCAAACAATGTACACATCAAGTGTGATACAAGTAAGGTTTTATTAACCACATAAACACTTAAACTAGTCCAACATATTACATAAACACATAAACTGGTCTAACAAAACACACACACACACATACAGTTGTATAGGAAAGGGTTAAAGTTTAGCACTAAAGAAAGAGACATAAGGACTGACATTTATGGAACCATTTGCATATTCAGTAGATCTACAGCCTGAAGGAAACATCAGTTTTTTTAGTTCAAACACACCTTTGTAAAAAGTTGTAACTGATACTTAATGCATCAATTACATCGACTAAGTTTGATACTTGCGTATGGCTGAAAAAGATTCCTGATGCAATCTTAAGGCCCCAAGATCTGGCTGAAGTTGGTTGATGAGAAAGAGCTAGTTGGAGTCAGAATCACTTGATGAATGAAAAGGCCTAGGCCGGAGCCTGGCACGAGCTTTAGTATCCTGGAGCGTTTCTCACATCTTAATCTTAGCATCTCACTGAACCACCGAACGGGGCGGGTCACATGGAGTGTGGCCTATTAAAGCCTGCAGAGATTCACGCCTCTCAAGATGGGCTTATCCAATGAGAAAGCCGTATCTCCCAAGTGGGCGTTTGAGATCCTGTGGAGTTTATTGCGCTTTGTCGCTAAGCATGGTATTTTAGTATCTGGAACTTTGATTGAAAATACTAAAGGTTCTCAGGACACTAATATATTGCCTATGTACCAATATATAATATACAATATTTTTGTTTCGATCATAAGAAGGCGAATTAGATACTAAACACGGTATATGTAAGTTTATATGAATGAGTGGTTTATCGTAAGCTTGAATAAAAATAGTCTATAATACAACAGATTAATACAAAACAGCAATAATACACACAATGGCCTGAAGAAAATGTGTGTTCATTCAAAGAAAAGGTTTTCCTATGAATTAATTAGTAGAACAGTCCATTTCTCCTGTGCATTTGTACCCCTTGTTTCTGGAGAAAGCAGAATGAGAGCCGGCTCGCATTCCACAAGGTTGTAAATGTATCGGGTTACCATGAAACCAGGGTCTTGTTCGGCGTCCTGGGGTGTTACAAAGTATTTGTTAAATATAGCTAACAAAATATATATTGTGTGTTGGTGTAGTCCAGACGCTACAAATTCCCCCCCTTTCGAACGTTGTTGTCCATAGCATTGACAACAACGAGCGATGTTCCACGGTGCAGAACAATCGAACACACACCTGCCACTCACGGCTGGGAGCCAGTGGTGGCTTTTTGGCTGTTGGTGCCGTGATGGATGCTGTCAGGTGGTGTGCTGTGGTGATGTAGGCTGTAGCAAGGTGTGGGTACTCGAGCTTATGCAGCAGGTGTCGAGGCTGTGTCACCTGTCATCCTGAAGTGAGTTAGTCCGGGTAGGATGTTTTTGTTGATGTTGTTAGCCAGTAGGCTATCTGTGGTACCCGTGATGTGGGACAGCTGGGTTAGACTCTCACTGGTGAGAGTGCAGGTGGTTCCAGGGATTGCCGGGAACTGTTATGGAGATTCTATCGTGTGTAGAGAATTTCTGACTGACCTAGTGATGATGGCAGGAGGGCAGAAGGGGGTTGTTAGCTCTCTGTGTAGCTTGAACGTCACTAGAAATCTGTTGTTTGCGGTGTCACTTGGCTCTTGTGGTGGCACCGACTTGAGCTTGCCTGAGTTGTGTTGGTAGAGCTTTCGCTGTTGGGCATGTGGGCCCGTTGCTCAATCCAACGTTGTCTGGCTGCTTCTGGGGGTGTCGACCGGTTTCAAGGGATGCTCCTCCCTTGGAGGGGCCTGATGCTGTGTTGCAGCAGGCAAGGAGTCAGAGGTTTGTCCTTCTCAATACTCCTTAGTTGAGTTTTGTTCAAGGAGCTCTTTTGCGAGTGTCAGCAGCTCCTGTAACCCAGAAGTAGGCGTGTCCAGCTGTCCTTGTGTAGCCTCCGTTGTGTGGAGGAGGATGTTGTGGTGGACTGCTGTTGGACATACCGTGGTGTTTGCAGGATGAGGATGCCTTTTCCCAGTGGTTGGTCTGGAACCTGGGTCTGTTGCCATGGTGATGGCTCTGTCCTCTTCTGGCTAGGGGCTTTCTGTAGAAGGGTTTTGCATTGTGGCAATGCTGGGTGCCTTCTGGTGCCCGCTTTGGATTCTGAGTTGTGAAGTTCAGACTCAGTGGGGTTTGACAAACACCTTTAGTGGAGGCCTTGTGCTTGTTAAAGGCCTTCTGTGTCAGGTTACGCAGCTGTTTATTAGGCATTGTGCGGCAGGCCCTAATGTCTAGATGACTTCTTGCAGCTGGTGTCCTCCGCCATCCCATGGTAATCGTGAGCTTTGGAGTAAGTTTTTCAAAGTCTGTGGTAGTAAGCATGGGGAGTTTCATGCCAGCCTTGTTTGGTGTCTGGGGCAGCGATCAGTCCGTTTTCAGACTCTGGGTCTGAGAGTATTTTGGTTGCCAGATGTGTTGTCTCTGGCCAGCTCGTTGGGGTCTGTGGGGTCACACGGTGTGTGTGTCTGCAGTGATCCTCTGGAAAGGTCCTTGCCCCACCCCCTTGTGGCTGCTGATTGGTGACGTGTGAACAGTGGCTCTCGCCCCCCCCTTGCAGGTTCAAACTCTTGGCTGAGGGGTTGGGCCTGCTGGCCAGGGGAAGTTCTTTTTCGTGTTTTCCCTATCTGTTCGCCATGTGGTCTGCAAGCATATTTCAGTTCAATTGTGACACTGAATTCACCTCGTTGCGTTGCTTCGGTTCGCCTGAATTTTTTTTTTTTTTTTTTTGCAGCTGCAGAGGTTTTCAGGGTTTTCAGGGTTTGACATGTGAAGTGTCAAGCAGAAGGCTTTGGCTCTGCAGCTGCAGAGGTTTTCAGGGAGCTGACTTGTGAAGTGTCAAGCAGAAGGCTTTGGCTCCCTTTCCCCCCTTTCGTAGCTGTGCACAGGCATGGAGGGCTTGCACTGCTGGCGACGTGGTGTTGAACCTGCTGTCTTTTGCTTAGGTCTATGCGCAGTCGGTAGGACTGTTTAAATTCTTTCTGGACCATGTCAAGTTCCTCTTTATTTGCTGAGTCAGGGTTTGGACCTCAGCTTTGGCTGTATGCAGCTGGCTTTGTAAGGCCTTAGATGTGGTGTCTCTTTCATTTAGTTCCACATATGTTGTTTTAAGAGTGACTTTGGGTGAAACAGTTCTCTTTTCAAGTCCTGTCCGATGGCTTTTTCAGCGGCGCTTGGTGTCTAGCAGCTGTTAGAGCCTCTGTGAAGACGGGTGATTTCTTTCTGTCGCACCATTCGGTGAGGTTCTTTGCATCCTTTCTGTGCTTTCTCTCGTTGAGCAGGTGTCAGTTTCTCTGCAGAATTCTGTGACTTGCAGGTTCAGCTCATATACCTCCTGTCTGAGGCCCCTGAGGGTGTGGGCCGAGGAGAGGATGAAGCTGGTCAAGTGTTCGCTTATGTCGCAATCTCGCTGTTCCTTTCTTTGCCATCGCAGGTAGTTGGCTGCTTTGAGCTGAATGATGTCCATTACAGTGCTCTACTGGGTTTCCAGGTGGTCCTGGTGAGTTGGCAGGGCTGGATGTTTGTGGAATGTCTGCGACATACTGGCACACTTGTGGGAACACCAGATAGAGAGAGACACAAGGCAAATGCAGGTACGTACAGAGGTGTTAAACTATCTCTAAGGGGAACGGCTGTGTAGGCCGTGTAAGGTATGACTAGCTGGTGGGAGGCAGCTAGTGAGGTAGGGTGCTATGATTTTGTGTTCGTGAACACAAAGGAAGAGTTTGAGTAACTTTGTTGAGGGGGCCGTTAGCAGGGGTCAGCTGATGACCGGGCTTTACTACTGATGGTTCACGGGTTTGGTTACTATGACGAAACTGAAATAAAATAATATGAACTCAAAAAAAAAAGGAACATTTTTACCTATTTTAGTTTTTTTTCTAAGAGATATGGATAAGCAGGTGTCACTTGTGGGTGATGCTGGAATAGGCTTTTTAAACCTAGGGTTAGACTGTTAGCTAACTAGCAGGGACCCACCAAATACCTCGTCAAAAGGAAAAGAAACAGTGGGAATTGTTTCTAGTTTTATGTTAGCCTACATTGTGTTGCAATGGTAGCTGCCCTTCAACGTATTAGGCCTGGCACTGAGGCGTGAGGAGAAGTAGAGAGGAAACAGGGATTATGCTATTAATAACCTGTATAACTCGCTAAGGAAACAACAGTTGCTAGAACTAATGTAATCCTATCCAAAAGCGACGATGGTGATGGTGAAATAACTTAAATAAGGTAAAAGTAAAACACAACAACAACAACAAAAAATTTAAATAAATAAAATAAAAAAGGGGTCCTAAGAGCTGTAGGAAATTAAAAGGGGAAAGTAAATAAACAAAATAAAAATAAAAATAAAAATGGAATAAAATAAAAAGTAAATAAAAATTTGATTTAATTAAATCTCAAATTTAATACAAATCAATTTCGCTGAATTGGTACATTTGTGCTAAACAAATGTAAATAAATGCAATAAATTAAATTAAAAAAAAGGTAGAATAAAGTCAAAACAAAAATAAAGAGAGAGAGAGAGAGAGAGAGGGAGAGAGAATGTGTTAGAAAGTTACGCCAACACTTACCCGCCTATCTAAGCGTTACCAGATGCTAACAGCTAGCATTTGAGTAAATGGCTTAGCTTAAGAGTTAGCGTTAGTTACACGCAATTCTTTGTTTACACACAGGTCTGTGAAGTGAATGCTGTTGTCAGATTAACCGGAAGAGTCTGCTCACCCTTCCGGGGTCACGTGTTGCTAGGAGACCAATGCAAGCTCACAACAGGTGCAGGTGGAGCAGACTTGCACTGCTGTGAGCATGCATGGGAAATTCATGCATGTCCCATACAAATTCATTCTTTAATCAAAACAGCACATTCACTTCACAGGCAATGGTGGATTCGTAGTTAGCTACGCTAGAATAACACCATTAATTTTACGTAAATGTTTCAAATGAGCGAGTCATAATGAAATACAATGATACGTAACACATAATAAGGCCTTAAATTAATGAAATGAGGAGTATCGCTCAGATCACTTACACAGTGCTGAAAAAGGGGATTTCTTCGCCCAAGATCAGACCGATTCATTCTGGTACCATTTATATGAGCTGCTAATCTGAGATTGCGTCGTCAGAAAATAGACTTATGCTCCACTAACAACAGAGATTAGGATCTCTTCGCTAAAATCAGGTTAGTTTCTAATCGTACGATAAGAAACTAACCTGAATTCTAATACCTGTATTAAGGCACCGTTCAAGCTATAGTTTTTTATCTGCTTTATAATCATAACCGGTGCGCGCATGTATAAGAGTTTACTTAATTTTCAATGAGTGTGGTCGATATAATACAATATACCTCACATAATAAGGCTTACATCCGTGAAATGAGGAGCCTCGCTCAGAATCACCTCACAGTACTGAAGACGGGGATTTTCTTCGCCCAAAATCAACCGCTTTTTAGTCTGGTCCCTTTATAGGCATCTGCTAATCTGAATTGCGCGTCAGAAACATAGACTTATGCCTCCACTAACAACAGAGATTGGATTCTTACGCTAAAACAGGTTAGTTCTTATCGTGACATTTAAACACTTCTATCACTGAAAACTTCTTACGCTCCGTACTGCAAAAGGGAAGACCCGATTGTTTTCTGGCTAGCTTGTCTCTGGGGGTCGCATCATGCGCTGCCGCAGGGATCCTGGGAAGGGACCTCCTCCTCACTGTGGTTGTTTGAGGTATTATGGTTCTGTCTGCTGATTTGTTAAGCAGAAAGTGCTGGCTCCCACTTTCGTAGCTTCGTGCACCTGAGGGAGTTTTGCACTGCTGAGTGTGGATGCAGGAGTAGGGTGTTTCTCCCTCTGTGTTTCCTTTTGCAGCCTATAAGTGTACCTGAGTTCTCTTTGGACCATGTTAAGTTTGTCTTGAGTGTTGTTCAGCTTCTGGATCAGAGTCTCAATTCTGGCAACTTTGTCTAAGAGCTCAGAATTTGCTGTTTTAATAGTAATTTTGTGTGGGAAAGTTTTCTTTTCCAGGTCCTTTCTGGCTACCTTTTCTAGGTGCTCTTGTTGTTCAGCAGCTGTCAGAGCCTTTTGAAGTCTTTTGATTTCCTCCTGTAACTCCATTTTGCTGGGGTCCTTGTGGGCTACCGCTGTGTTCTGTTGCTTGAGATCATTTACCTCCTGTTTCAGACCCATGAGGTTGTGGGCCACGGAGGGTGATGACCTTGGTGAGCTTTTTGTAGCCATAACTTTCGCTTGAGTCATGAGTCTGAGGTACTTTTCTCTCTGTGTCCAGTTGCTTTCGGCTTAGTAGGTGGTCGTCGGGCCTGGGTAAGGGGGTGTTCCTCACGACGCTTGGCCAGCCCTCTTTGTTCTGCATTCTGGGCAGTTATTCCTGAGCATCTTCAACGTTTTGACACACTGGTGTTGAGAGTAAGGGCTAGAGACTACTACAAGATCAAAACAGAGTGTGAATGCTAAAATAGTTTTGGGTCAGCATATGTTTTGCTGAAAAGGGCGTAAACAGGATTTTGATTGATGATTTAAGACTACTGTCAAATTATTGTCCAATTATCACTCAGAATTTGCTGACGGTTCCCCAAACAAGCTTAATCTCTGAGGTATGAAGGAGAAAAGGGAAAAGCAGAAGGAAAAGGAGAGCATTTCTATTCATATTATGCTGATTATTTTTGAAAATAACAAATCAAAAATAGAAATGTCTCTGGTTCCTTTTGAGGTTCAGAGAGAACATCAAGGGGGCATAACATGTAAATGGATTTAAAATTAGCTGACTTCTATTATTAAAACAGGGTAATCAATCTGATATTAGGAACAATCAGTAGCACTCGTGATTAACTGATTTGTGTTGGGCAACACACCATGTCTGGTCACAGCTGCTGCGTGTTCAGCTCCCATGCTGTGATTTTGCCATGTGTGTGCCCCGCCCTCCGTAGCGCGTTATTCACTGTGCCACTAAAAACACCCAATAACTTAATGATTCATCTCTAGATAGACAGTTAAAATGTAATTAAATTTAGATTTAATTAACTAGTAACTGAGCAATAGCATTCAGGAAGGATAGATCTAAGATAGTTAAATTCGCTGAGATGAATTGAAGATTGAGAAACATAGAAAAAGAACAAAAAAATTAAAAGAAAGTGAAAAATCAGAAACCATGGATTAGGTTAATTTCAAATTACTTCACACTGCACACACACACATGTTGTATTTAAGAGCTTCAATTAAAGAGTGTTAACCCCTAATTGTTAAAGCTATTTGGTAGCTTAGCCTAAAATGAAACTATGCTAAGTCGTGTTAGCTTAGCTGCTTCAAGTGGTTTGTTTACAACATGGTGTTTTGTGCTATGTGACGTTAGCACTTCCTGTGACAAGTTGTTGTCACGGTAACCAATGCATGCCAGTGTAATTAACGCAGTTTAATGTCTGTCTATGTTAAACAGTCACAGTTTTAGAACGTGGTGCTTTCAGCCTTCAAGACTTGTTTAAAGAATTACAAAACGTGTTTACTGTAAGTTAAAACCGGTTTAAACATATATGTAGTTATGTTTGCCTCACATATGAGTACTAAAGTACAGTATTACACCTTTAATTTCACTCAGCGAGTGAAACACAGTAATGACCACCAGGTTGCTCGGCTTATATATATACAGTCAAAGTGTAGATGAATTGCTTCAATCTAATTATAAACTATAAGGCCTTTATGCTGTAGAAAGGGGAGCAGCGCTCACATCTACCTTGATATAACTGTACTGAGATTTCTTCTTCAAAGAAACAATTTAAACAATACTGCAATTTTGTGATTTCTTCACTAAAGCATATTACATTATGGTACAGTTTGGACATGCCGCTGAGCTGAGATTCAGATTTACGCTTTGTCAAGACAGATTTATGCTTTAATACTGAAATTAGGGTTCCTTTTCTAAAATCAGATTAACCTTACACCGATACCATTAAGCATGAAATACATAAAGACTCTACCAATTATAATAGCGGTACCAATTCAAACCCCCACTTTATCTGCATCTCAACAAGCCAGCAAATAGGGACACCACAGGGCATCTGACGTCACGTCCTATTTTAACCTGGGCTATCAAGCACACACTTTTAAGTTGACAGTGTTTAAACTCATAACTTTCGTTTGATCATGCCCGCATTCTCCACCAAAATCTGTAGCGAATTAGCTCATGGGGAAATATGAATAATTAACCATAACTAGTTATGATTAACTATTCATATTTTAGATCCGCTGTAGATATTTGGCTTACCTCTCAGGGTCAACTGTCTTGTCATTCTAAGAACGTTAATTTCCTGGTTAAAGGTAATAACTTTCTTACTGTACAATTCTATAAGTTTGTACGTAAAGCGGCATGATCATGACTCCGTTATCAGTACACAAGAACAACATCAAGTGTGCTACAATTAAGGTTTTATTAACACATAAACACTTAAAACTATCCACATACTACATAAACACATTAAGCCGGTCTAACATACACACACACACACACACACACATACAGTTGTTATAGGAAAGGGTTAAAGTTTAGCACTAAAGAAAGAGACATAAGGAATGACATTTATGGAACCATTTTGCATATTCAGCCGATCTAAGCCTGAGGGTATACGTCAGATTCTTAGCTCAAACACACCTTGTAAAAAGGTGTAACTGATACTTAATGCATCAATTAAATCGACTAAGTTTGATACTTGCGTATGTCTGAAAAAGATTCCTGATGCAATCTTAAGGCCCCAAGATCTTGCTGAAGTTGGTTGATGAGAAAGAGCTAGTTTGAGTCAGAATCACTTGATGAATGAAAAGGACTAGGCCGGAGCCTGGCACGAGCTTTGGTATCCTGGAGCGTTTCTCACATCTTCATCTTAGCATTCTCACTGAACCACCAACAGGACGGGTCACATGGTGTGTCAGCTTTAAGGTCAGAGAAGACCCCCGCCTCTCAAGATGGGCTTATCCAATGAGAAAAGCCGGAATCCCAAGTGGGAGTTTGGAAATACTTGGGAGTTTTATGACTCTTTGTGTGGAAACATGGTACTTTAGTATCTGGAACTTTGATTGAAAATACTAAAGGTTCTCAGGGCACTAATATATTGCCTACGTACCAACAAATAATATACATTCTTGTTTAGATCATCAGAAGGCGAATTCATATTTACTAAACACGGTATATGTAAGGTTATTTGAATGAGTGGTTTATCGTAAGCATGGATAAAAATAGTTTATAATACAACAGATTAATACAAAACTGCAATAATATACACAATGGCCTGAAGAAAATGTGTGTTCATTCAAAGAAAAGGTTTTCCTATGAATTAATTAGTAGAACAGTCCATTTCTCCTGTGCATTTGTACCCCTTGTTTCTGGAGAAAGCAGAATGAGAGCCGGCTCGCATTCCACAAGGTTGTAAATGTATCGGGTTACCATGAAACCAGGGTCTTGTTCGGCATCCTGGGGTGATACAAAGTATTTGTGAAATCTAGCTAAAAAAATATATATTGTGTGTTGGAGTAGCCCAGACTTCGGGTACAAGTATAGTTAGCTGGTGCACTGTATCATAAGAAACCATTCTCATGTCTTTCACAGAAGAAAGAGTCAAAGTTTGAACGTAAAAAAAAGTAACAACTACACAAAAGGTATTAGCTAAGAATCACAGAGTTTTATTTGGGTCACTTTCCTTTAAATCAAATCTGAAATGCTAATGCTAAATGTCCAAAATCTTAATTCCAGAAAATTCGGTTCCGTTCATTTGCAGGTTTTCTGCAACAGGTTCATTACATGTTTCATTTGTTGTAAAGGGGCAGACGTGAGTGGGAGCAATAGAGTGATGGACCAAGAGAGAGCACACATGCTTACATACACAAGTGAAAGAATGAACACAAGGGAGACAGAAAAGAGCGTTGTATTTGTACGTTGGCTCATCAGCGGCTCCCTGTTCTACGGTCTGTGTGGAGAACAGAGGCCTGTTAATCACGCGGGCTCATCAGCACACTGACAGAGATAGATCCCCTGCCTCCTCTACTGCACCGCCACGGGTGATGCGCTTCTGATTTCACTTCTGTCATACAAAGGCACCCTTCACTGTTTCATCCCAGCCACGTTAGTGCACAGCCTTTGAGTGCTGTTTGGGATGGTCACTGGTAAAACCTGTTCGGGTCTGGTGAATCAAAAGTTTGTCTCTGGGGTGAGTCTCTGCTAGGGGGGGCGTGCGTGCGGGGTTGCCATGTGGTTGTGTGTAGATGTAGAAAATCGCTGGGATCAAATGAGGGTTAGAGGGGGGTGGTAAGCGCAACGCATTTCAGATGTCGTTCGATTGGTGTATGGCGGCGCACATGGGGTGAGACGGGATGACGGATGAACGGATTACAGAGCCACACTGGAGCCTTGCTTGTCACCATTGAGAAGGGAACAGGAACAGCCAAGCAGGATAGTCCCAGCTGACCTCCAGTCTGTTACAAGCCAGACTAGGGACATCACAAGAAAAGAACAGCTGGAAATGCCTCCCACTTGAAGACAGTTTTTGTTTATAATGATTGTCACGGCTAGAGTTTGTTTGAGGAACCTTTGCTGAGGTACAAATTTAAAAAGATAGTTTACCCAAAAATGAATCTGTCCTTTACTCTCCCACAAGCTGTTCCAAACATAAAACTGCTACATTCAAATTGTGCTGTAAAGATCTCACTACTTCTGTTTCATCACGACTTTAAATGTAGTAAGATTACTTTTTTTGTATTTAGGTAAGGATTACTTTTTCCAGCAAAATGTGCCACATCTGATATTCACAAACGCAAAAGGCTTTTTTTTTCTTCTCCATATTACCACCATTCAAAGCTATCGTATTGATTCATAAGACTTATAGAATAAAGTGCACAGCTCATATGGACCACTTTTATGGAGATTTTTAGAGCTTAACAGTTGGTCACTAGGAACTGTCATTGTATGGCAGGGGTCTTCAATGCCAGTCTGGGAGGGCCAGTGTCCTGCAGACTTTAATACCAAACCCAATTTAATCACTGTCTGTAATTTTGCATGTAATCCTGAATAACTTTTGTAGTGATCTGTTGTAGGCTATAGCAAGAACTAAGTAACAATTCTTCCAATATGTCTCCTTAATTTTCCACAGAAACAAATTACATAATCAGGTTTGGAACGACATGAGGGTTAGTAGACAATGATGATATTTTAATTTTTGGGTGAATTGAGTTCTGAGCAGTGTACAAAAGTTGTACTATATATGTATGGATCACTGGTGATCACTTGTGTAATGTTCCATTGTTAGCATCTTGAAAGTGATGAATGTAAATGCAGTACAGGTCTCATATACGATTTCCTGGTAGCATCTTTTTCAGAACGTGCATTACTTCTAACAAACAGAAGCATTTCTTCTTTGAGTGCAATGTGAATGTACACTAGATGCAGCCCATTTTCATTTCAGTAAACAGCTTCTCTAACCTTGAATAATGGATTCAGCGCCTGCAAGAATGATCGGTGAACCTTGATCTGAGTCTATTGAAGTTTAATATCATTCTGAATGTCAGAATGCTTTACGGCAGAGAAACATAATCCTTTCTCGCTGAAGGCTGGGCTTGTCACCAGGATGTGCTCCAAAACACCTCCAAATTATCTGAGATGAATTTTTGCAATAAATGGGAAAATTACAGCTGAATAATCACCTCAATTGATTCATTGGATTCAACAACTATTTGCAGATCTTTTCTAAACATCACCACGACCCCCTAAAAAGATGGGCCAGGTTTAAGATTTTGTCATGGCGTGTAAAAATAGGCCGCGGTGCAATGACTGAATGACTCATGGCATGAGTCTTAAAACAGACTCCATTAGAAATCTCTCAGGGGGAAGCTTTTCCCAAAGGAGCAACAACCCAATGTCCTCTGAGGTTTTGAGTAGCACATCTAAGACAGCAGAACAAGCTTTTCTACTTTTTTATTCCCTGAAAAACACTTGAAAGCATGTCGAGCAAAGAGAAGAAGGCACATGCTCAGCGGGGTCACTGCCATTGGCTGCTCTTGAACTACACAGACCCACTGCTCACGAGATCAATATCTCAGTCGACATTGCTTTTCTGAACAGGCAGAAGTGCACCTGTCCTTTGAAGCTGTGATCGCCATCAGCAAATGGTAATGTGAAAAATAAATCAATTGGAAACAGACAGCCACTTGCCTTTTGTCACTGAAACTGAAAAGCAAAGAGTTCCTGTCAGATTGTAGTGTTGTATTACTGTTGTTCAACTAAGCATGATGACAATTTCAGAGTGAAATTTCTTTCTTTCGAATATAAAAAGCAGTTTTCCTCGGAATGGGCTTATTTCTAAAACACCTCAACAATGTATGGGAATGTGGCATATTGGCCAATAAATAGGACGTATTTGTAAATATAATAGTCATGTAATGTGGCAGTCTTTTATATTTCCGAGACTGCATTATACAAAAGGCAAACTTAATCAGCTCATCACAAAGGTGAATTAAATATGGGCTACATTAATCTTGTCACACAGTTGTGACATTTAAATTTCTTTCCTTTGCAGGCAGAGTTTTCTTTTTCCTGCTTTAATCTATGGTCTGGTGGTTCTTTAACAAGAGAATGCAAATAGGTTGGCTGCAGAGAGGGGAAGTGTGCTGGGCTGCCATGTCCTATTGTGGATTTTTTAAAGACATGGCATTTTTGATGATTATTCTAATCCCACCAAAGGACCTCTTAGCCTGAACTTTCCTTATCTCTGGCTCCCAGTCATTCTCTCATTAAAAGGCAATCACAGGCCACCAACTCTAATAAACCTGCAAGTTTCCTTTTGAAATGGGCAATTCTGGAGCTCACTTTGGATAACTTGTTTCCTTTTCATGATATAAATGGTAAAATCATTAATCTAGTTGTTTATGTAAATAAATGTATAGTGGTAGTATATAGCATAGTAGTATATGTATTGTTTTTAGTTTTTGAATAGTATAAAAGCAAAAGTTACTTATAGGTATTAAAACTCAATGAAGAGCAAGTATCTGTATTTCTAGATGGCATTTTAAATCAACTCTGGCTGAGCTCCACTGGTGTCAAAGATTTTTGTGTGAACTAATCCTTAAAAACACTTTCACAAAAAGAAAATGTCAGTCTTACCTAAAAGAGGGAACTCTTGTCAGTGCTGTGGCATATAGTGAACTGCCATGACTACGTTGGAGCTGTAGTGCTCCTGTAGGGATGCAGGTTTGAATCTGGTCTGTCATCTCCTCTGAAGGCATGAAAAGCCTAAAGTTTGAAAAAGAGATATGCATCGCAGAGTAATATGTCTCAGATCAGTCACTAACTACTACTACTACTACTGCTGCTTTTTCTTGTTTCATCAAAATATAATCATAGGTCACATCTGTGATAACTAATATCATTTGTAATTTTGCAACAGTTGTCTTAAATTAGAATGGATGCTTTCCTCTCATTTCCTTAACAGCACATTATCTCTTTCTTTGTCCTTTAAAATTGAAAGCTCTAAAGCCTTCAAAATCACTTCCAATTAACCTCCATATGGTATTTATCTTCCCCAAAGAAAATTATCAATTTGATAAAATAGAAATAAAATAATCTGTTTGTTTGTTAAATAGCAGTTACCAAGACAGCCAGCCCATATGCTATACTTTCTTCCCATTTTTTAGAAGGGGCAGTCAGGAAGAAGACAGAAAATGATAAATGGAATCAGGAAATGGCACACCCATTCAAATGCATTCAAACTCAAGGCATCTGTGTAAACACTACTACACAATGTTGGAGAACACATTACCCACCAGGCCACGTCTCCAACTTGAATACTTTATCCCAGGGGCGTCTCTAGACATTTTTAGTGGGGCATGAGCCCCAGTGAAATATAATAAATCCTTACCTGTCAATAGGATTGACATATATCGGCCTGAGAATCATATTCTCATGTGTAAAATCAGAACTGGTGATGCCAGAAATGAATGACTCTTTTGATTTAACTGCTCAAATGGGTTTGCAGGTCTGAAACGGTACATGAGTTTGATTCATTCAGACAGTTCACTCATGCACTGAATCACTTGCAGTGGTTTCTCACACTGTAATAGAATTGCAATAATTTATAAGACCGAAAACAAAAAAAGAGCGCTGATCGAGGTGGATATCAAAACAATTTGGATTTGTCGAAAACAAAACAAGCAAATGTCTTCTAATGTTTGTCAACGACGAAGCAGGTCTTTTTTGCGTGTGCAGCTTGTGAATGACTCAGTACTGAAGGTAAAGATGATTTATATCTATTTACATCCAAAGCAGTATTAAAAATGAATGAGCACACTTTTTTGTTGGGGGGGGGTCTATGCCCTAGTACTGATAAAAGTCTAGAAGCACCCCTGCTTCATGCTTAGTCCCAAAAATCAAAGAAACCGACAGACATCTTTCTCTATCAGTGCTACAGCAGCTCTGCATGACCAGAGTCTCAGCTACCGCACTGCAGCAACAGGTAAATGAGCCAATCAAATGATTTCCAAACAGACTCTCATCTAGAAGCTAGAAATGGTGTAAATAATCATCAATGCCAATCCCATCTGTTTCTACAACAGTTGCCTCTGTCACAGCTAATGTTTTTGCACCTATTTGGTTTGATGAAACCCCTCTTAACCCGCTTTGGCTGGATTTTTGAGCACTCAGACATACTGTAGCTTGAAGCTGGGTTTTTTTCCATCACATGAACAAATAATTTGTCATGGATATGTAGTTTTGTAAAAAATGGGGGGGAAATGTTCTACCATCAAGGGACAGGGCTTTTGCAGTTTTATAGTTCCACTGAAGAGTAACATAAAGCTTGAGGTCTTCCCTAACTTTCAAGATCAATGATTAATGCACTGAGTGGCATGAAGCCAAACGTTGCAAAAAAAGGGGTGGGGGGGGGGGGGGGTGGGGGGGGGGGGTAGGGGATTTTGTAAATACTATGCATTTAAAATGGTAGAGCTCAGCTGGCAAACTCTATACTTCCGAGCAAGTGGCTGTCACTCTGTGTGATTCACAAATCTATAAGTCCCCTTTGTTACTAAATTACGTCTACAATCTGTTAGTGCTGCGGGGCTAAAGGCCGCCTGTGCAGATCTGTGACTCGAAAGACAGCCATCGGGCTTTACAGCAGTTTGATCAACATTTCAGCACATGCAAGCAGCCAATGGGGTTTATTTGCTGAATCTTTCGTAGCATGTGGTGTAAAGTGTCTGGAAGACACAGCATCCTGGGGCTTTGCAGTTGAGAAAAATGGGCTAAAAAAGCACCCAAAAGCATGCATACTCATGTAAACATACTCTTACACAACATACGTTTGCATTTAGCTCAGTTATAAAGCGACTTGGTTCGATTGCGCTGGATGAGAGGCACATTTTCTCAGATGTCTCAGGATATGCATTATTTATGGATCGGTTCACACAGATAAGCCTTATATGGTTGGCTGCCATGTCCCAGTAGTGCTCCTAGAATCCTCTTCTCATCATCTTAAGGAGGAGATAAACCTCCTTGGTGTAATGCAGAGGACCTGGGAGATGATACTGGCTCACTCCTCACAGCACAACCAAGATTATATGCTCCACGATTGTGTCATGGCAGCAGTGAGACTATGATATAGTTGTACATCTGTGTAATTAGACTGTGACAATATTTACAAGCACTGTCAATTCTGTGTTTTTCATGTGATATACGAAAGCATTTGTTTGCCTATTCACATCTCATATATTTTAGATTCTGTCCTCTTTTTTGTCAGGCTTTTTGTTTATTTACTTAATTTCAGCTAGCTTTTCCAATTTTGCTGCAAACAAAGCAAACGAGTTTGACTGATGAGAGTAATCTGATTTGAGAATGATGTCTGCGTATCCCGCTGAAAGCCATTGGCTGCTGAAGGTCTGTCTCCATGACAATGCTCAGTCAAAAGAATATTGGGAGCTCATTGGGGCGCTGATGAGAATAGACGAGCATGTTTTCATCAGTCGGAACAAAAAGGCCACTCTGGCTAACAGCCAAATGAGTGTTCATCAGCCTCTGTGCTGATACACTGCCAGGTGGTTCCACCAGTCTGAGTCCGCTGTTACCATTTGAAACTATTTGAGTGTACAATATGACTGTCTAAATTGTAGAACAAAGATATGTTCAAAAGGAAAGATTGGACCATGGCCATAAAAGACAGAGTGTGCCAAAAGGTACTCACAAACAGAAGTGGTATTTGTTGAGTAGGTGCTACCCATCCTCGACTTGTCCGAGCAGTTATTCTGCTCTCCTTCATACATACCAGAAAAAATCTGCACAAAATGATTAATAATATAATTATTTATACAACAGTTATTTCTGGTCCTCGAATCTGACTGGCATGACGAGGTCTCTTCGCATTGTTTGGTTCCACCCATAGATATTCCCCACTGTCCTTTCACGACGTTGTATCACTTTACTCCGTCTTACATGGGCATTTCTCATTGCGAGTGTCATGGCGGATGCCCAAACCCACTATAACTTTAGAAATGGTAGGATACTGTTGTTGTGTCACAGAATGTAGTTTTAAGAATTTATTTGTTTAAAGACTTAAAATATTCGATTTTTTTTGTAAATACGTTTGGCCTTAATCATATTATTTGTTCCAGATCAAATAGTTTTGGTTGAGCGCAAAGTCTCATTATATTTTTATAGAACGTTAATGCTGTATAAATCATATTTTACATAAACTATAGTATTATTATTTAATAATAATATTTGGTATTGAGAAAGTCTTGTGTTAGTGACGGTAATTTTAGTTACATAGTTCCGCCGTTAGATGGCGACAAGAGACTTGTTTTTACGAGTGATGTGAAGTCATTGATTGATAGCAAAGACGTTTTTATATATTTGTGAAACGTTTTTTTGCTACACCCATGCTTGAGCAGCTTCCTTAACAGCTTGAAAGGATAGTACGACAAAGATATCGCTTTCCTCAGCAGACATTCAAACTAATTTTTTATTGTGAATATTAGATTGAGTTGAAGAATGAATGCTGTATAAGATGCAGGTAATCACACTCACTCAGGCCATTTTTCTTATAATACTCTTGTAGCGTCTGCGTAGGATCATGCATGAACGTTGGACTGTTTATGGCTTAAAAGAACCCTTTTAGCCTTTTGACATTTGCAAATAAATTACAGTTCTGGTCAGAGACTTTACATTCGTATAGGGGTTTTAAATTGCCAGATGGTTCTTCGCCGTCAAGAAGATTAGAACGCAGCCCCCTACGATGAATCCTGGAATTCAGTTCAAAACATTCGGCACTTATAGGCTGTGAATGGCATGCAACGAACACAAGTAACACACACATGTAACTAACACACACACAAACTAACACACACACACATATAAAGACATTTCTTTATTTTAGACTTTAATTAATCAGTTATAATTGTATCTGTTATATGCATGTGTTGTGTGTACATTCCTTTTTTGGATTAGATGAGTTACCACTCGTTTTTTGTATTAGTTAAAGCCATAAAACACTTGTATTCAGGTGTATGTGTGTATCTTTGGTTTTAATCTATTCCAGATTATTGTTTCTTAGTATCAATGTCACCCGTTCTTCATTTCTCGAACAATGACGTACAGTATGTGATTGTGAAAAGCATCATATACTCTCACGACATTTTGGAGTTTACCAACTACGTGATGTTCCAGACCGCCATAATAGCTGGCAAATGAGGCCCATAAACCAAGAGTAGCAAAAGAAAATTCATTCCGCTCAAAATCGCATGTCTTCCATTGGTGCGAACATACGAATAGTAATCTCCCATCAAAAACGATTAGCCGGCAAACTAAACTTGGGCTCAGAAACTTCTTCTCGTTTGAGGACAACACCTTTCAGGTATCTCTCAGGAGACCTTGCCTCTTTAGTTTTATTTTCTCGGCAGTTTTTTAGCTTTCAAGTAACTTTAGTCGGGCTGTGGACTTCTTCTTCATGAAGGAAACCAGAATTAAAACTTTTTCCTAGGCTGACACTCTTCACTAACATTTCATAAAAGACGCTCTCGGTTATCTACAGCAATGCGGACATCCTCGCCTCTTCACAATCGAAACCAATGTCAAGAACTGCTCTGAAATTAATTCAGCATGCGTGTTTAAATGCTCAGTCCGCTTTTTAAGTCGATTATTGGATTCTTTGGGGAGATGATTTCAGTAGGTTTGTTAGGATGTGAAATCGCATATCTTTCTATTCTCTATCTTTTCCTTACTGTTTCTATTCTGTGGTTATATACTGTTTGAGTTATGTTAGATGTTAGATTATGAGTTTTCATTTATTAAGATGGCGGCGCTTATATTCACAACGAATTAGTCTCTGTTTACTGTTCATCAAGTTCGAATTCATGATGTTTGAGACGTTGTGGCGGGGGGGGGGGTTCTTTGCTACTTTGCTAAGATTACTGCTAGGCCTGTACAAAAAGGACATGGTTTATTGTTGCGCTTGGGCCAGAAAAAAAATATTCCTTGAATTGATAAATGATTATATTGTCTGCTCGGTGGACGGACAGATCAAATAATTGTAATATTGATTCTGCTACAGTTAATTCGAAGATATAATCTAAATATTTATTATGAATCATAACCAGTTATGATTCGTCATAAATATTCCCCTTTTTAGATCTAATAAATAATAATAAACGTTACACTCTACTCTACATAATACAGTGAGCTTTTAATACAGTAATACAACAAGCTTTCCATTAAGTAACTCAACGTTCCTTCGTTACTAGTTTTAAAATGACGTCTTTGAATTAGTAACTGAGGCTTGAGCTCAGCTGTTAAACTGTTCACTTGAGATTTGAATCCTTGGAGGAAAGAAATAGTTCCACACACAAAAGGGTTTTTTAATATACTCCTTGGTTGTTTCTTACCACTGATCTATATGTTCTCTATTATAGATCAGTGTTTCTTACACGTTTGTGCCGTCGAACTGTTGTATAAACGAGCATTTAACGTGCCTACGGCCGGATCATAGCCATACTGATATAGAGCAATATCACAGATTAACTCATAAATTGTAAAGTCCAAGATACAGAAGTAAAAAAAAAACTTTACTGAATTACAGAAAAAAATCTATATCAAATTATACAAAAAAAATTAATACTTTGAAAATGACAGATTCAAAACTAAATTTTGATTTTATGTGAAGACTAATAAAGACAGTCTTTATTACTTCATATTAGATTGTTTACATATCACAAGTTAACACCCCCCCTCCCCCATATGTATTATTTTAATACATATTAAAATAAATTTATATTTATTCAACTTATATGGATACAATAATTTAATCAAAAGTGGCTTTTACATTTATGAATAGAAAGTTTTAAAGCACTGCATTTTGTAGCAAAGAAGCCTTAAAAAAAAGATACCAAAATGTAAGCCAAGGACAGCATAGGACAAAACACTCCTTCAGTAAGAAAAAGTGCTGGACTAACATATCTCTTACTTTACTGTTCAACCTAAAACACTCAAAATAATTTCCATATATCATATTTCTTAAATTGTATTTTTCTGTTGAATATAATTCATAATAATCCAATAACACTGTCACTGTCACTTCTCTCCAATAATCTGGTGCAACATTCCATCTTCAATCACATACTTATTACTTACTCAAACTTATTTCGTATCATTCTGTGTTTTGTTGCAGTAACCCTGGATGAAGATAATAAAGAAAGCTCCAGAAAATATGTAATAAAGACTTCGGCTGGCTGTAAGAAGCAGCTGGTTTTCTATGGGGAGGTTTTGTTATGACAGTCACTATTCCTTGCCTGCTGATTTCAGGTTTCTGTTCTGAAGCTCGGATCTCTAAGCACAAGCTGGAGAAAGCCAAGAGACTGCTGATCTTTGCAGGTTTGTGGAGAATGAAAGCTGAACACGAACGCCATTCTTATCAGCCACTTTCACTTGAATAACTGTCAAAATGAATATGTCTTCTGTTTGACCCTACATAAAGACAGGGAAGAAATATGCTTCTCTTGTATTCTTAGAACTTCCTCTTAAAGGCATTAGGTATTGTGCTCCCCTCGCAGGTAATGCAGTAGATCTACTCAGGTAGACACCCATTACGTTACAGCTTTATTTCTGAGGATCAGGGGTCATGCCTTGTATAAAATGATGTGGGCTTTTCCTCCATAGCTGTTTGGCGTGACCCCCCACGAAACTCTGTTTAGAAATGTGCATCTAAACCTGATCTGTGAACAAATCCTTTACCTGCCATTTTTTTGGGTTTCGACTGCATATTTTTCATTTAAATGGCTTATTTCACTTGCTCTTACTACATTACTTTTGGCTCCAATGAAGAGGCTTGTTGAGGACTCTCGAAAAGGCATTTCTTTTATTCTGACCTTGTGATTTTGTGCTCAGTGAAATATAACAACAAAGGCCACCCAGCACATTTAAATCACTCGTCTTTTTACTCAGCAGCACAGGTCTTGGAAAAGCTCCACAAATGCACATTACATGCATTTAATTTGTATTGTAATCTACAGTTTTACAGGTAGTCGAGAGTCTTTTGTTCTTTCTCCAATTTTGTGCTTTATTCTCAATGTCTTTCTGCCTAATTGCATCATTTAAACTGACAGTTTTTTAATAATTTTTGATTTTCTTGGCAAATGACAAGTTATGTTGTCATGATAACATATTGGTCATCTGTGGGAAGATTTTTAGTCAGTTTTGAAGTAGAAATGGCATGTTAGAATGATTCTCCACACTGTTTGTTCCTTAAATGTTTTTGGCAAATTATGTAACAATTTTCAGTGAAAACTGCATACATAGTATATAGTGGACATGTTAGTTTTTTTATACTATACAGTGGTATATCAGTAGGTGTTGCACTCAGTTTTTGAAAACAACTAATAATATTAATAAATAATTTCCTAAGGATAATATGACACTGAAGACTGGAGTAATGGCTGCTGAAAACTCAACTTTGCCATCACAGGAATAAATAATATTTTAAAGTATAAGTATAATTAATGACCCCAAACTTTTGAATGGGTGTGTAAATATGTATACAGTGCCCTCCACTAATATTGGCACCCTTGGTAAATATGATCAAAGGTGGCTGTGAAAATAAATATGCATCATTTTATCCTTTTGATCTTTCATTCAAAAAATCTCATTATGAAATAAATATTTTTATCTAGTTAACATTGGCCACAATTATTGGCATCCAATTATACAATGTCCTTTTCCCAAGTTAACAGCTCTGAGTTGTCTCCTATAACACCTAATGAGTTTAGAAAACACCTGAGAGGAGATCAGAGACCATTCCTTCATCCAAAATCACTCCAGACCCTTTAGATTCCCAGCTCCATGATGGTGCTTATCCTCTTCAGTTCACCACACTCATTTTATATAGGGTTCAGGTCAGGGAACTGGACGGCCATGGCAGAAGCTTCATTTAGTGCTCAGTGACACATTTTTGGTTTGGATTTGATGTGTTGTTATTAGCCATGAATTGGAAGATCCAAACATGGCCCATTAGAAGATTTCTAACAGAGGCAGTCAGGTTTAGAATAGATTTTTTTATCTGTTGGTATTATTTGATAGAATCCATGATGCCATATATCTGAACAAGATGTCCAGGACCTCCAGCAGAAAAACAGGCCCACAAAATTAAAGATCCAGCAGTATATTTAACCGTGGGCATGCGGTACTTTTATCCCTGTTTGCACCAAACCCATCTTGAGTGTTTGCTGCTAAAAAGCGAATTTTTTAGTTTTATCCGACCATGGAAGCCAGTCCTTTTTGAAGTTCCTGTAGTGTCTGGCAAATTAAAATGCTGGAGTTTGTTTTTGGATGAGCGAGGACAATTTTTCTTGAAACCCTCCCAAACAACACATGTGGCATAGGTGCTGTTTGATTTATTTTTTTTATTTTTTTTTGTAGGCTTTCTGACCCCAAGTCTCAAATAATCTCTACAATTCTCCAGCTGTGATCCTTGGAGAGTCTTTGGCCACTTAAACTCTCCTCCTCACCGTGTATTAGGACGATATAGACACATGTCCTTTTCCAGGCAGATTTGTAACATCTTTAATTGATTGGAATGTCTTAATTATTACCCTGATTGTGGAAATGGTGACTTTCAATGCTTTAATTATTTTCTAACAGCCACTTTCTATTTTGTGAAGCTCAACAACCTTGTTCTGCACATCAGAACTATATTATTTGATTTTACGCTGTGATGGATGATTAAGGGAATTTGGCTTTTGTGTTCCTCATATTTATAATCCTGTGGAACAGGAAGTCATGGCTGGACAATTTCATGTTCCTAGTCATCAGGGGCGCCGCTAAGGGGGGGGGGGAGTTAGGACGATACTAAGGGCCCACGCACTTTTGGGGCCCCCAGAGATCTGTTTTATAGGTAGTAACAGTAGTAGTAGTAGTAATAGTAATAGAAAGTTAACTGTATCTACCCAAGAGTTACAAATAAACAAAATTCCAGTTATTTCTGCATTTCTGACTAAATGAATCCCCCCCCCCATTCAGTGCATGGTTCGTCTGTCCTACTAGCCTAGAGTCACTGAAGAAGATAGATAGCATAGAACTGTCAAATTGAGATGTCTTCGAGTTTGAAGGGACGGGGCAAAACGGAGCCGGAACGATTTGGTCAGTCGCACTTTTAACAACATTTTATTTTGCTATGAAAATTCACAAATGCACACTTGTTATAGAGCAGCAGAGGCGCCGTGAGGTTGTCATGGCAACCGATACACTGCACGCGAATTACGGCTGGCTCTATTTTGAGCACATTAAACTTAGCAATAAACACGTTGAAAATGCACAATAAACATGTCTGTCAAAACAATCTCAAAGGAGGCTTTTATTAAGCAAAACAAGGAGTGAATTGCCCACACTTTAAAGGGGTCGTATGATGCGATTTAATTTTTTCCTTTTTCTTTGGAGTGTTACAAGCCGTTCGTGCATAGATAAGATCCCTAAAGTTGCAAAGGCTAAAGTCTCAAAACCAAAGAGATAAAAGTTAAGACTCGTCCACGCCCTCCTAAAACGCCTCGTTTAAACACGCACCCACATCTACGTCACTGTGTAGGAAGATTTGCATAACACAGCCCAAATGTATACGCAAAGAAAGAAAGCGTAACTTTTATTCTCGCTGTTAGTATTTTTGCTGCTGCCATGTCGTGAAGGCGCTGTGTGTTTTTCGTTGTGAAAGTGAAACTACTTTTTTGGTCTTCCAAAAAAGGACGATATCGCTTCGTCATGCCTAGAGCGATCCGTGCTGGTCGCTGAGGAAATAAAACAACTTCGTGCTGTGGATCGCCAGATAGGCTTTCACCGTTGACGAAGCGGAGTCCAGCCCGGGGTGCGTCACATGTGGTTGCCGCAAGACCACAGCCACTCCTTCATGAATCGCTGCCGGTTGTTGTTCTCAAGCCACCGCTGTGTGTGACGCTGTGTTCATTGTGAAAGCGAAACTACTTTGTTGGCTTCCCAAAAGAGGACACACTAGAAATCAGTGGTTAAGTTGTACAAACCCAATTCCAAAAAAGTTAGGACACTGTACAAATTGTGAATAAAAAAAACAGAATTCAGTGATGTGGAAGTTTCAGATTTCAATACTTTATTCAGAATACAACATAGATGACAAATCAAATGTTTAAACTGAGAAAATGTATCATTTAAGGGAAAAATAAGTTGATTTTAATTTCATGGCATCAATACATCTCAAAAAAGTTGGGACAAGGCAATGTTTACCACTGTGTGTCATCCCCTCTTCTTTTTATAACAGTCTGCTAACGTCTGGGGACTGAGGAGACAAGTGGCTCAAGTTTAGGAATAGGAATGTTGTCCCATTCTTGTCTAATACAGGCTTCTAGTTGCTCAACTGTCTTAGGTCTTCTTTGTCGCATCTTCCTCTTTATGATGCGCCAAATGATTTCTATGGGTGAAAGATCTGGACTGCAGGCTGGCCATTTCAGTGCCCGGATCCTTCTTCTACGCAGCCATGATGTTGTAATTGATGCAGTATGTGGTCTGGCATTGTCATGTTGGAAAATGCAAGGTCTTCCCTGAAAGAGACGACGTTTGGATGGGAGCATATGTTGTTCGATACTTTTTTTTTTTTTAAAGGTGCCTTTTACTGCAAAAAAACGCGTTCTGTCTGATCGGGGCCTACTTTATCAAAGAATATTATCACTGACATAGTCTAGCGCGAGTTTAAGAACTCTAAAAAAAACTCCCGTTATAAACCCTGAAGCTGTCTATACTGTTTGATGAACTTTGTTTTGTTTTGTTTTATCAACTGTATTAGCTCTTCACAGCGGGGTTTTAGATTACTGCGTCTCCTCTTGCCACCTCAGCGACGGGACAAAGCCAGCTGTCTCTCCCACTAATCTCTGCCTCTGCGTCTTGTCTTGTCTTATTACCAAACGCACCGTGAGACTTAAAGTACC
The DNA here is from genome assembly GCA_018155175.1 of Sinocyclocheilus anophthalmus. Taxonomy (NCBI): domain Eukaryota; kingdom Metazoa; phylum Chordata; class Actinopteri; order Cypriniformes; family Cyprinidae; genus Sinocyclocheilus; species Sinocyclocheilus anophthalmus. The sequence goes on from JADLZN010010996.1 coordinate 136,090, forward strand.
AAGGTTCTGATATGTTTACCTTTACTCTTTTGCACACGCCATTTGAAGCTTTATCTGTGTATTGACACAGGGGGGTTAAGCTGGTCTGAAACAAGGCTTCTTTATCAGTCCCAGCTCTGCCACCCCTTAGACGCTCCGTAATCCCTACAAAGAAAACCAAGAGAGGGAGACAAACAGACATAGGCCTATTTGGTATCGTCTCATGCATTCGCCATTTAACTCTCTGAAGCATTTGCATTTGACACTGCGGCTCGCAGACTGTAAACAAACAAAAGAGTTTGCGCGTGCACTTGAAAAGGTTATTTTCAATTAACTAAGTTACTTGAAAGTTTTATCCTGCCTCTTACCTCGGCTATCGGGCGACGGTTTCTATGGCAACACGGGGCATTTGTATCCCTGCTGCCCTGCATCATCTCTTCAACACCCTCCATCTCTGACTGGCAGTGTGAGAATTACATTGATTTCATCCCAAATTAATTGCCACATCATGTGGATTTCAACAGCACACGCGGACGTCCTATGCAGGTTACCCGCAAACACACCCACATTTCAGCATAGCGCGAGCCGCAGGTTCATGTAATGACTTGTTAAGTACAAAAAAGGCTGTCATCCCCACTCAGAAATAAGCCATAGGCAGGGGAGTTGCATCTGGGTGATGAGTCAATTTAGCTTGCCTGTGTTTGTAATGGGCTTTGATGTTCACTTTGAGCTACATCACAAGGGCCTCTGTGACAGCAGGAATGCTTTTTACACAAAGTCAATTCGACGTTTCGAAGTATACATAAGCTACTGTTGGTGTAGTCATAGCAAAATTTCGCTGCAAATTTGCGTGACCAACCTATTGCGAAATCTGCGCAGGGAAATCTATCGCTCACACGAGAAATTCCTGATCGCGTGAATTCCTGGAACAACTGGATTAAATGTGCTGTAGGCCTATGTAATTTTTTGACTGTAGGCCTACTAAAGCATAACATTTCATGTTTGCAGATATTTAGGAAACATGCTAAGTTCACATAGGCTACTTGTTTCTCCGAAAAACAATGCTACAGTCTGTTATTCTATTTTGAAATTTTGAACAATCGTCGAGCGACAGTAAAATGTGATCGCACTTTTCGACTTGCTTGCTGCAGACAGTGATTTAATATGTCATAACTAATTCCAAAATTATGAAAAAAATATATAGGCTAATGCCATAACTTTTATTTGTTTAAATATTTCCATACCTAGTTTCATTTATCTCAGCCTGATGCTCACTTTATTTATTTTATTGTATTTTTTTTCCCTTTATTGTCATGATTGTTAGTTATATTTAAAGAGATTCGCCCAAAAGAGTTGAATCAAAAATTAACATTCTGGTATTATTTACTCACACTTATGTTATTGCAAACCTATAAACTAGGCTACTTCCTTTTTTTGGAACATAATAGATATTTTGAAGAATGGTTAACCACAAGGTTCCATTTGTTAATATTAGTTAACTACATTAGTTGACATGAACTAACAATGAAAAATACTTCTAAAGCATTTATTAATTTAATCAATGTGAATTTCAACATTATTAAAAAAATAAAGTTGTATCTGTTAGCATTATTTAATGAACATAACATTGTATTTTTATTAATGTTAACAAAGATGAATAACTTGAAGTATAACTAACATTAATTAATGGGACCTTATTGTAAAGTGTTACCATGTTTTGTCCATTCAATGTAAGTCATCGGGGTCCAAAATATAGACCCCCACTGACCTTTATTATATTGACAAAACAAATAATACACTGAGACATATTTTTATATATAATTTTAGAGTGAACTATTCCAGTAACTCCTTTAGACCAGTCTGCTTAGAGAAACAAATAAATAACACACAAGCATCTTTACTTTTTCAAAGTAATTGAAGATGAGGTAGGAGCTAATACCTCAGACATTTTGTGATTGTATGAGGACATCTAGTGGTTGCTTGGTAATATGATAAATGATAACAATTTTAATGTTTTTGTTGTTGTTAAGTTTGATTTTTGCCAGTTCCAACGACAGAAAAGCAATGATATGCTGAATGATTGATTTTAATGTTACATTTATTGTATAATGTGTATCTCATAACTCCTTAAGGGTTAAAGTCAAACCTCTCAAAAGAAAAAAACACTGATATAGCCCCTGAGATTACACCAGGGAAAACAAATTTTAAAATACTCCAAACACATAAATATATGGCATAAAGAAGAATTATTGACAAAGAGAAGAAATACTTTGCATCAGACTCCACTGATCATTTGAAATAAATGAGCAAGCATCATTTGCCGTTGAATGGAAATATTTGCCTCTCAAACAATTTCTTTATAAAATAGAGGATGTAATCTTGATTAGTGATTCTGATTTGACTAATCTATATTTGTAGATTAAATCTAACTGAAGTCTTTTTACTTACACAAGACATCTGATTTGAGGGCTATAGTTTATATCCTTCTTTTTTATGAGACTATAGTGTAGAATAAAGTCACTCTAAATTGCACTGTTACTATCCCGAAGCAACACCACAGGATCTGCCACCTTCACATACAATTAAACCAGAAGGGTGAGAATTTGACATTGTCAGGCTCACCACCACGCTACTGAGAAACTACAGACAGATGAAGCAACAGTTCTGACAGCACTTGTAAGTGATTTCTCCAAGTCCTGTATCCTGAGGATGAAAGGTATTAAGACGTCAAGAGTGCACCTTAGATATGAAACAACACATCAGATGCATCAATCAGTACTTAAATTACTAAAGCAAATTCAAATAAAATCCTATTCCGATTTAAATCCCTTTCATAAATATATGTCTCTGAATCACTCCACTGTGGTCATGCGATCATAAATAATATGTGGCTCAGCATGACTTTGACCATGGAAGTGTGAAGTGGAACACAACGGAGGCTTCTTTAAATCTCAGTTTTTGTATGAACCTTGTTGCGTCTAATCTTTTCTCCAAAAGTTCCCAAATTTTTACTGCTTCAAATAAGACAAATCTAAAATCTAAATCATTTAGGCATACTGCATTCAAAACGTGGCTGAAAGCAAATCACCCACTTGTTAGTAACTGGTTTGCAATATGGCAAAATGACAGTAATCGTCTGAGCAGTGCGCAACAGATCAAATATGAAAAACCTAAAAATAAATTAACAGTGCAGGTGGGTGCATGTTAACCCTTGTTGGACTTCCAGCCATTAGGAGCTAGACACATATGAGATTAGAAAAAACAATGGCACTATCACCACTAGAGTAGGAACAAAGTCAGATTCAAGTCCATTTAAGTGTTACATCACATTTAACATTGCAGTTTTAACATTCCTCGGAATGTGGCACTGAAACAGAAGACAGGAAAAATAAGGAACATAAATCCGCAGTCCTTAACCAAATATCTCAATCTAAATTAAGGCCCATCACAAGGCACAAGCACACAGAAATAATCCAATATAACTGACACAGAGGTTCGGAGAGCTATAATGATCAACCAGATAGCTAAAACCTTCAGAACACCTCCCATAACTGCCGTTTGATTATGATTGTACACTAACATTCATATGTTCAGGGTTAAGATTTATTTTTATTTTTTTATGTTTCTGAAAGGCTGCATTTTTTTATTTAAAAAATACAGTAAAAACTGTAATAATTTAAAATATCTTTTATATTTTGATACATTTTAAAATGTAATTTTTTTTCTGTAAAGCCAAAGGTGAATTCCAGTATTCAGTGTTACATGATCCTTCAGATATCATTCTAATATGCTGATTTGGTGCTCAAGAAACATTTCTTAATATTATCAATGTCGAAAACAGTTGTGCTGCTTAATGTTACTGTGGAAATAGATAATTTTTTTCAGTATTCTTTGATGAATAAAAAGTTAAAAAGAAGTGTTTAAAATCCTTATAATAATATGTATCCTAATATTTAAAAAAATAGAAATCTTTTGAAATATTTGTTGTCACTCTTAATCAATTCAATGCATCTTTGCTAAATAAAAGTATTCATTTTTTTCAAAAATCTTATTGACCCCAAACTTTTGAATGGTAGAGTACCTTAGCTTCCTCTCTCCTCTCTACTGTCATGCCAGCAAGCTTGCAACACATTTAATACTACGAATGGAACAAGCACAGCTAGCAGCTTTCATTCAGATGTGTATTCTGTGCCATTAGTATTGCAATATTAATAGAACTCCTCATCTGTTACTGAGGATAATATTATTTCTGATTCTACTAAAAGTTACGGCTAAAATTGTGGGATTTTGAGGCTGCAGTCATAAGCGTTTCATTCATGCATAATCAATGAGTTCCTATTCAGTCATCAATCTCTTGGGCCAACTGTTTCCCTCTCGGCCACAAATGTGAGCAACACATTTTAAAAAATCTTGGCCAGGGTCCAGTACTACTGGAAACATCTGAAATGTATGTCAGCAAAACTAGCTGCAACATTTGGCATCCACTCTGATGATGTTTAATGAAGCGAACAGCGTGAACCAATAAACAGCTGTTCTGTGTAGAACGAGTCCTTGACTCTTTGGTGCTCGACTCAAGTAAGAATTAGTAAAGATTAATTCAATAGTTGTACAGCCACTGGAACAGGTCATGTAATTTTTAACCAACCCATACCATAGCTGTCCATTGTGTTATCCAGAGATCTTGTGTATGGATTATGATCAGAAAAAAGTATCAAATTTTGGCAAGAGCAAACAAATCTCTTGCAGTTGAATTTAAAATGTACATAAAAAAAAAATCATGTCTTCCGTGGTGCATGCATGTGATGTGATCAGAGATACTGGCATATAATGTGTCTCCGTCCTAGCTCTGAGAGAAGTATTCTAGTACGATACGTAGATGACCCAGTCTGTCCTTCAGGGATGTCAGAGACAGAACGGTGGTCTGATAGGCTGGATCTAACTGCAGCACTGACAGCAGCCACCAGCACCAGGCCGGCCCATTAGCAGATGCCTACAATGCACAAAAACACATTCATTCTCATTAAGAAGTTACTATTAAAATGCGCGATCTGTGGTTTTGTTAATAAACGCAATATTCCGTGGGCTCTGACCTGAATGTCGTCCTCTTTCTCGGGCATGATGCCGTACTGCCGGGTGATCTGCTCCTGAATGCGGCTGTTCAGACGGTGGTACCACTCCCTCGCCTGCTGATACACGCTGTCATGGAGACGCTGCAGTAATTCAAGCTCGGCACTTTCAACCTAAACCCAAATGCATGCAAATGTTAGGTGGACAAACAAGTTTTACTGTCACACTCAACTTCAACCAGAGGATAAAATAATGTAATCATAATATGGATGGATTTGAAAAGAGCTTGAATTTGTTGACTAACAGGCAGTTAATCACAAGCTCCTCTTCCTAATGTCTGCTGAATACACATGCAATTAACACTAATTAACATTAAGTATTTACTTGATATTCAATTTGCAGTACTAACAAAAGGTTTTGTATTTAATGTCATTATAAGCAATCCATCACAATCTCAGGCTTGTGATAGCAGTAATAACTCTCTCTCATGAATCTTTAATAGATGCTTTTCATTGAATGCTCAATCGTGATATCTTATTTAGGTAGTTAAGACACATAACCATAGGGAAAATGACTAGAAGATAAAACCTTTTAACGTAACAGAAAGCCAGACTGCACAAAAAAGCCACACTGTTGCCTAAAGCATTTCATGAATTTATTAATAAACGTTTAAAGTCTGTGTAAAGGCAATGCAGAGAATTGTTTCTAAACACATTGTAAATGTTGGAAATGTATTGCTGAAAACACGTTACAAAGACTGCAAACTATGTAGTACTGAATTGTGGAGTTAAGCCGCTTTTCCACTGTCTTCGACATTTGGATACGATTGTCGCATTTCTCTCCCTAGTGGCATTCGCCCAGAACTTTCAAACTGGTCATAAAGCAACCATTAACCTCGGCTTATTCACCATGGTAAAATGAATTATTTTAATGAATATAATGAATGTATGAATATATCCACACAAAACAAATGACCCCCCAAATAAAAACATGCTAGGTTTTATGTGGCTAATCAACGTTTTGTTTTTGTTTTTTCATTCAAATTTGGCTGGGTGGTTAATAACACATTTTTCTGTGTTGTGACAAACTCAGAACACATATTTATTATTGCTATATGCAAAATATACACAGACTTTAATTGCAGGAGTCAAAATGAAATCTTGTTCCACAACAGGACAAAGTAACTCTTTACTAAAATCATATGTTTTAATATAAAATACTGAAATGTTATGTTTACTATAGTTTATAATATATCATATACTATGATTATAAAATAATTATTTGTGATTGATAGTTAATATGGCAGGAAAAGCTTACTACTACCACAGCATGCTTTGGAAGAATACTATACTTAGATTTTAGAGGAAGTATGTACAGCAGATAGCAGGCCATGCATTGGATAACTTATAGATTGGAAGTGTGCCATCAGGAAACATCTCAGTTAAACATGTGCCAGATCTCTATTACGACAGGCACAGTATCCTTTAAGACGAGAAGTGCAATTTCATTTACAATCAAGGACTGTATTATAGAAACTTCCTGTTGTAAGCTCATCTTAAGATAAGTTCAGATCTGATCAAACTAACTGAAATCATCATGGTTACTAAACAGATTAGATGAGCACAATCTTATTTACAGTATAGGCAGTGAACCATTGTATCATCTGGTTATACGGTTTAGATTTTGAATATTCCCCATGCAGCCTGACTTTATGTGCCTTAATACTGCTTGGAAAATACTTTTTCCAATATAATTTTTCTTGGTCTTAGATCTGAAATTTGAGATATGGCAGTCTGTAACCTCTGACCTTATGGTCCTCCAGGTACTCAATATCAGCAGTTTGATAGCCATCCCTCTGTCCTCTCCTGAGCACTCGGAAGCGACTACCTCCCACTGTATCCACATAGGAGCGACCATCAGGAAGCAAATCCAGATCCAAAATATTCAACATGCAGCCATAATCTGCAAAGCTATGACAGGAAATTCTGGGATCAAAACACTTGAAAGGCATTCCATATATATACACATACTGTACTGTACAGTATACATTACTAACCCCAAACTTTTGAAAGCTAGTGTGCATATTTATTTAATTAATAACACTTAAAGTTTCTTAAAATCTGTAAGGGTGCAAAAGTTAGCATAACCTTCAAATGACAGATGCTAGCTGCATGATCTTTTATTTGTATACCCTTTGCCGTGCTCGTAGCTGCACATGCCAAACTTTTTGGTGCCCGTCTCCATACATCGCCGCATCATCAGACGGTAACGAGGCTCAAAGATGTGCAGTGGACATGGGATGCCAGGGTACGCCACCGTGCACACAAAGATTGGGATGTCCTTAGTCAAACTAGAGATAAGAGAGGGCAATTAATAATTCTGCTTTTGCATAACTTTTCCCAGTATCAAACAGTTTCTGGACCGCTAAAACCACTAATAAAATGTTAAGACTGCTAGACATTTGAACCATCTCATTTTATCCCATTTCATTGTGAAAAGCAATACAGATACTGGATTTCAGCAGCATAGGAATGTCAGTTGATAATAACTTATGACTTGCAATATATAGACAGGACCGCTGTTTTTCGTTATCTCTGAGAGGGGCACTCACTTGGAGAGCTCTGCCATCTCCGCCTCGTGCACCTGTTTCCTCTCAGCCAACTGCTGGGGGAAGAGGCGGGACATAATCTCCTGCAGCAGCACGGTGGGGTTGTACATCCTGTTCTTAAAATACTGGAATAAGTAGTAATGAGGTGAGACTTCTATGCAACATGATTTGCTCAGTTTTTTTTTTGTTTTTTTTATGAAAACTATGTGATTGCCTTGCATTAGAAGGATTAGACTACTGGGTTTTTGTTTACTCTGAGGCTAAATGTTTCTACATGCTTCTAAATGTTAAAAACATGCAATTATTGTAAAAGTCTGTGTTTTAGTAGTACCTCCTGCAGCGGTTGTTTACAAAGCGGACAGCGTAGATTATGGTCCAGACTTCTCTCAATGCAGTTTTTGCAGAAGGTGTGTCCACAGGGTGTCGTCACCGGCTCATAGAATAACCTAATCCATCAGTCATGACAGGATCAAAGATAAGAAGTGGGCAATAGACAAATAAATCTGTTTATGCACAACTTGTATATAATAAGTGATATACAGTAAGCTCACACAAGTCCTCTGTAATACTAGACTGTTAAAACCCCTGTTCTCCTATTTGTAGTCGTGGCCTAATGATTAGAGAGTCGGACTTGTAATCTGAAGGTTGCGGGTTCAAGTCTCAGGTCTGGCAGGAATTGTAGGTGGGGGGGAGTGAATAACCAGTGCTCTCTTCCACCCTCAATACCACGACTGAGGTGTGACCCTTGAGCAGGGCACAGAACCCCCAACTGCTCCCCGGATGCTGCAGCAATATGGCTGCCTGTGTGTGTGTTCACTATTGTGTGGATGGGTTAAATGCAGATCACAAATTCCAAGTATGGGTCGCCCACACGTCACTTCACTCACTCACTTCACTTTTATTGAGATGAGGATCATTTTACAAATGCTGGTCCAGGCCTCTACGGCACCGGAAATTTCACTGATAATACCTTAATATCTTGAAATACATTTGTTAAACGACAAAACAAGAACAAAATATGTTATAAAAATGTTATTTACCCTATAAAAAATGTTATTGGTTTAAAGTATTACAAAAGTATTGTGTCTTCAAATAGACAAAGGCCAGTTGTAATCTAACATTTAAATACCATAGCAAAACTAAAGGAAATAAAAGTGTCTGGTAGCAGGAAACAATGGCAGTGAAGCAGGACACAATATAAATCTCCACTGACCTGATGCAGAGAGGGCACTCAAAATCACTCACAGTCAGAACGCTGAGGCAGGACTCTCTGGCCACACTGCACACACCTACAGAATCAAACAAACAAAATCAAGCTTGAATGGATGTCGTTTTGATTGGTTGTCTAACCATGCTAATGAGGAGTGTAAATGAATAGACTATTATTTTAGCCTTGCTTATGAAGACAAATGGAATAATATTTATATAAATAATAATTATCCATCCATCCATTCTCCAAACCGCTTATCCATTGTATGGTAACGAGGATGCTGGGGTCTATTAATAATAATTATTATTAACTATTTAATAATAATGTAAATGTATAAGCCATTATGTTACCTGTTACTAATGAACAAATAACTAACAAAACCCAAAGTAATCTAGAAAATCAAAATTAATATAAAATCTTTAATATGATTATGTACTATCTTTATACTTAAGCAATAAAGCACTCAAGGCTGTGTTATATTGTTCATATAGCTTAGCTAATATGCTATACTGTGAATATAATCATGGCTAAAGTGGCAAACCAGTATCACACAAATTGCTGAAACCAACACTTACTGTGCATACATTATCAAGTTTTCTTTATTTAATGTGTTGCTTAATGCTACAAAAAAGTAAATGCTAAAATCGTATCAGACAAAGTAACTAAACTACAGCCTTTCCGCACTTCTGGACTGAAGCTATGCAAATGTATTTTTAAAATTGTTCGATTATTATTGAATTATATTTAATACTAAAACAATGTTTTAACAATTCCTAAATGTTGCATGTTCAAATGTGAATGCATTACATTTGTTTTGTAGTAGTGATTAAGATATCTTCACCTCTGTTCTGTTTCTCTTCTCTCTTCATCATCAGTTCCTCATCATCCTCAGCAGTGGGGAGGAAGGACACGGCCTGACACAGGCTCAGGCAGCACTCGCCGCTGGTGCCGTGCTTCACTTTAGTTGCATTCTAGGACAGAACAGAAAATAGCCTGAGAGTAAGCAAAAACTTTTCCTAATGATGCTCACATTACCGATGTTACATTTCAAAAGTGAAGTTACACAACAGCATTAGTGCTGTGCGCACACCTCACCTGCACGGGATCACTTTGACCTTCAGTATTGTTGTGGGAGTAGCGCTGACCATCTGGACACGATGGGCTTACAGTGCTGGTGATAGGACAGAGATCTTGCAAGTACTCAGACACAGCCTGCAGCATCCGTGGAACTTCTTCTGGTACAGCCATGCCCTCTGCCTCTAAGATCTGCATACGAATCAGTGAGTGTATTATTGAAACATTAATTTATGTTTTTCAGCAGAACATGCTCTCTGTATGGATGTTCTGGTACTGAATCACTCAAAATGCTTCTAAAAGGTATGGTTCTATCTAAAGAAAAATGTTTAGGAGTATATGCTTTGTTCATCATACCTGATTTCTGAAAACTCACCTTCTTAATCTGATTTTTTGCAGGGGCAAAATCAGGCTGCTGCTTCAGGCAGCGGTAAAACTGGACGAGGGCTTCAGGCTGTCTGCCCATTTCAAGAAGCACGTTCCCTTTACGAAAGACACCCTACAAAATACAGAATTCAACCAATTATCACAGGTAACCCTATTTAATTTATTAAATACAATATTTAATAAACATGATAGCAAAATCCTCAGGTATAAATGTAAATCTACTGTTTTACATAAAGTTTTCAGCAGCGCTTTATTGTGCCAATATGTACCATTCAAAAGCTTGGGGTCAGTAAGATATAAAATATGAGTCTCTGATGCTTATCAAGGCTGCATTTATTTGATTTAAAAAAAACGGTATAGTATTACCATTAAAAATTAATTTTCTATTTGAATATATTTTAAAATATAATTTATTCCTGTGCTGGTAAAGCCACATTTTTCGCATCGTTTACGCCATTATTCAGTGTCACATCAGTCCTTCAGAAATCGTGGCCTAATATGCTGATTTGGTGCTTCAAGAAACATTTCATATTATTATAAACATTGAAAATAGTTGTTCTGCTTAATATTTTTTGTGGAAACTGATCATTTTTTGATGAATAGAAAGTTCAGTGAACAGGATTTATTTGAAATAGAAATATTCTGTAACATTATAAATATAAATAACTTATATTTATAATGTTACAGAATATTTAATTGAATTTAATTGAATGGTAGTGTATGCCATATAGTGAGAATAATGTCAAATCCCACAATGTGCTCTAGCCATACCAACAGATATTGCATAACTACAAAATTGTCAGTCATTTCCGAAATACCATGCTATGAGAACACACAGACATTTCAGAGATCTGGCAGGAATTAAATGACAGGAATTAAAAGCAATAACCCTGGATTCAAACATGAACTTGATACAGACTTTCATAATGTTAACACTACTCATAAACAAAAGTCTTGTCCCTATATATAAATAATCAGCACAGTTAGCAAAGACAGCCCTCACCTCAGTCCAGTTGGGTCGCACACAGCACAGGTCATCCAGGTCACGGAGGGCATCAGAAAAGCGACGGAGACCCATGCAGGCCTCAGCTCGCCACACTTTCAGACTCACATCTTCAGGGGCTGTAGATACATGAAAAGATGGACAGTGTGGTTCTAAGTCTTATTTCAGACAGAAATTCGGTTTTGAGCATTTTAAATGTGCATAAACAAAAAAGCCAACCTAAATGCACTTTATCACTCTGTGATTAGCTGCACTCTGCATAAGCATTCCTCCCAACACCTTCAGGGAACACTGTGTATTAGTGCATAGTTACACTCTAAAAAGTGCTGGGTTAAATTTCAACCCAGTGCTGGGTAAAATAGGGACAAACCCAGCAATTGGGCTGTTTTGACCCAGCGGTTGGGTTAAATGTTTAACCCAACCTTCTGGGTAGTAACCCAACTGCTGGGTCAAAACAACCATATTGCTGGGTTTGTCCCTATTTTACCCAGCACTGGGTTGTATTTAACCCAGCATTTTTTAGAGTGTAACTTCTAGTTAACAGTCGGGTTTCCCAAAGTAAAACATCTATTTATTTTCTCCACACTTAAATTTATTTTTAATGATAAGTTATAAACCCTTTAAAGACAAACCTGATGTGAACTCCGAGGTTGTTAATCAATGGTATATTCTTTTATTAATTTCAACTTATTTTTAAAATGATCTAGTATTTTGAGAGCATAGGAAATTGTTCTTTTATGACATCACTGTGAAAACCCCTTTTTGGAACCTTTATTTTTAAGAGTGTGGCATATAACGCTTTAAGAAAGACTTTTTAAATTGGTAAAAATGAATGGAAAAAACAATTCCGGGAACCAACGCACCAAGTAGGGGGGCACTAATGTACTCTATACCACTTGGACGGCATTACATGACCATCTAATAGCATAATCCAAAAGAAGAAAAAGAAAATGCCTGGTGCATAAAAATCAGATGCAACTGATGTAGTTCACCTGCTACAAAATACACAAAGGAAGAGGTGGATGAGTGTGCATTCATCTAAGATTAATCAAACACAACTACAAAGGGATCTGACAATGACTGGAAATCCAAGATTCTATTAATTATTGCATAAAGAGGGGAAAAAATGCAAGTTGCATTTACGTCACTTACATGTGCACTTTGACAGATGAAATAACCGGGTTGTTACCAATACAAAACCAGATTATGTCATAGGATCCTTGGTTACACAACAGGGAAAGTACATGTGGGGCAGAACGCTGAGTGTATAGGAAACTGCCTCTAATTGGATTGAACGAGTTGACAGACATCTCGGTTTGGCCTCGGAGGTTTATGTTACTAGACAGATAATTGCAGTCATTCAGTGGCTGTAAAATGATACGTAATTCACTAAAGGGCAAATGGTACTGTTGCTGTTAAGAGTAATGCTATATCTACAAGAGAAGAAACGTACCATATTATCAAACTGTGCTAGCTCATACTGCCACTGGATACATTAATTGCATCCGATTCTCCAAAACTACATTTGTGCATCTTACAATATGTTCTATAATGTCTCTTTTGGCTAGATTGTATACCTGGGGGGGGTTGTTATTTCACCAATGTGTGCCCTAGAGGTGCTTTCATAGCCTTATTTACCCTTGGCTTCTGTCTGTAACATCAGCCACTCACAACATGTTTAAACCTGTTTTCTCTGCTGCTCATTAACCCTTTATGAGACCTGAGATTATGAAATCACTGTTGCTTTCAACAACCACGGCTCTCCGCTCACTTGTGTGAGAGTAGGTGGATCACAAAAACAATATCGAACAGTCTTCAACTAACCCACGCTGTGTTAAAATGCTGCAATCTAGGGCAAAAATTTCTAGAAACAACCGATTTCAAACTCCTGCTGCATATGGCTTTCATTATTTCAGCCTACCTGTGTTTACAGGCTGTAAAAGATTGATCTGATTCAAAACATGCATTCGGTATATTCATTACATCATCTCTCTGATGCATTTTCCACAGTGATGACATGAACTGACACGGTTCATATACAATGTTTCAGTTACTTGTTCAAATGTAATTCCAGTTGAATTGAATGCATTTCTTTTTTCATTAATGTGTGGTTCACAAACTCACTGGCCTACTTTTGCAGAATGAGGTGTGCTGTCAAAAATGTCCTATAAAAGGCTAGTGCCAATTATTATTATGGGTTATAAATATCTAATACAGCAAGAACAAGAAAGGTTACAGTTTGCTTTGATTTAGCATATAAGTTGCCTTAAACTCTAGCGAGCTCCCTATCTAGACTGCACTAAGTAGGCATGTTCCATGTCACCTAGCGCACTTATGCACCAAAAATGCTATTATGCACCAAAATGTGTGTACTTTTTAGAAGTGGTATAAATGCAGTGCAATTACAGACACTAACTATACACTAATTAAAAATATTGGAACAAAATTGAAACATTTTTCATAAAATACTGGTTAATGATGTATGCCTGTTGAATAATAATGTGTATTTACACTTTGTCATATGAACCAATCATTAACACTAGTCTTAAGTACAACATGCTACAGTAACTTTGCCAAACAGTGGGTTCAGTGAGTGAAATGTTTTGGTTTACTCAACTGGAATCATTCTTTTGATATTCTGATTCGTGCTGTAGCTATGTTTTGATTTACAAACAAAAAAAGAATCGGCTCATACGAGTCATTAGTTTGGTATTTTGACTACCTTGGTGTGCTGTATATTTTGACTCACAAAAAAACAATCGGCTCATTAGAATGAATCGTTCAACAACACTAGTCGCACTGTATGTTTCGAACGCACGTTCGAGCACCGTGCAAGAACTAACATAATAAAAAATAAAAATCACTCTGTTGCTGTATTCTTTTTGTAAAAAATAACCTAATCGATTCTCAGTTTTCAACCAAGTTTTGAGACACAGCTATAGTCCGAGCATCTGCATCTTCAGTGTGCATAACCGAAACGGGACACGAAACGTTCCTCGTTGTATAAACACCAGCGAGGTTGCATAAGGTCAGTTCCCCTGGTTAACAGCGTTGGCATCCTTACCCATCTCGATCCCTTCATCGGCAATACGCAGCGCTTCTGTAAACTCGCTCGTTTTCAGTTTCTCTTGAATGTGACATTTCATCTTAGTCTCTTCGGGACAACATTTCTCAATGACGCTGAAGAGCAACACATTGTTCTTGATGTTTTTCGCATCTCTCTGTTTTAATCGTTCTTTGCATGTGGGGCATCGCGAGGGCAGGAAGGCTCCCATGCATCTCCTGCAGAAAGAGTGACCGCAGCTCATGGTCACTGGCTCGCACATGAGGAACAGACAGATCGGACACTCCAGCAGATCCATGCTCGACTCTTCACCCGGTGTCAGCCTGAACAGCTGATGCCTTTTCTCAAGAGTTACACAGCTCGATCCTTTAGCATGAAAGGTGACATGCTTAAAAAGTTAAACGACACGGGTAACTGTTAGTTTAACAGCTCTGTCCTATCTCATTTCGTGATGGCTGTTTTATAAGCTTCCAAAGGCCGATGACAATTTCTGCGAAATTGTGCCAAGAGCATGCTTTAGGATTCCCTCCTCCAACTGACTTTTATATATGACAATAGATTTAATACGTATGATTATCCATTGTCAATCATATCTCAGTCTTTTTTGTGAGAGTAACGTTTTCATTGTCGTGCATGATGAATTGGTTCGCTCCGCTTCAGTCCGATCAGCGCGACTCCTCCGAACTCCATCAACGCAGCGCAAGGACAAAATAAAAAGCAACCGACGGATCTCTGTATTTCTGTTTTTAAGCTCGCAAGACCAACATTTTTCTCTTGTGTAGCATGCAGATTATGCTGGGTTCGCTTCTGACACATTACATTACATAAATAAAAAAAACACGTGACGCGTTGTGGTGCTTCCCATTGGCTCCGCGCTCCGCGTTCCACCCTGTTGTGAAACAGCAAACGCCGCGTTTCATAAGAGGGAATCTCGCGCACTAATTCAACGACAGACGCCCACAGAACAAACTGTGCCATGGACAAATGGGTGTTTAATAATTATGCTAATTATAACGAGTTGCTTTCTTGCGTTTCTCTTGTGTAATATATATATACTTTTTGTATTATTTTGCTTTAGGTATTAAAAAGCATCCAGGCGCTTTCCTAGATTCTACATTCGAGGTCACAGCCATAGCCACAAACCACGAGGAATAACATGTTAATATTAATTAAACATGAATCTAACCTAATTTGTTTACATAAAAAGTTCTAGTATTCTTCAACGTGAAGTAACCTCAGTTTACTAAAGTTACATAAATCTTAGTACAACTGCTTTGTAGCATGTGCTCGTTTATGTTATGGTACAGATATTTAGTGGCATATTGGTCAGCAAAAAAAACTTTAAAACAGCTTATTAAGATGACACTGCAAATACAGAGGCTTTGTGAATACATTATTTAGTTCAAATGTTTGTCACTCATTAGGCTAAAGTTCACTTACACAAGATTGCATAAGTGCAGTAAAGTTTTTATAAGTTTGCATTTCCTCCAACCAGCCTGCATCATATAAACGTGTGACGCTGAGAATAGCTGAATAACCTAAACGTCACATGACACAACATATTTTTGTAATGCTCTATTGTATGGCTGGGACGGTTATTTTCCCAGCATTTGTTATATCCGTGAAGGTTTCGAGCGTTATTCTTTACAATAAAAACACCTTGAGCAGAGGTTAGTTAATACAATGTATAGATAATATGTTGTGTATATATCTATAATATATATATAGATAATACAGTGTGTGTGTGATATTATATATATATATTAATTTATAGTGTGTGGTGTGGTGTGGGTATATGTGTGCATATATATCTATATACAATATATGTGTTGTAATAGATATATATATGTGTGTGTTATTGTGTGCATATAAATATGTGTGTGTGTACGTATATGTGTGTGTGTGTGTATATATTATATATATATATATATGTTGTGTATAGATTATATATGTGTGTGTATATATATATATATATTGTGTGTGTATATATATATATATCATAATAATAGTGTGTGTGTTGATATTATATATGTGTGTTGTGTAGATGTGTGTGTGCCTATCTATATAGATATATCATGTGTGGTGTATATATATATATATGTTGTGTGTGTGTATATATATATATATAATGTGTGTGTGTACGGTGTATATTTATGTATAATAAATTGTTACATACAGTGGGTACGGAAAGTATTCGACCCCCTTAAATTTTTCACTCTTTGTTCTATTGCAGCCATTTGCTAAAATCATTAAAAAGTTAATTTTTTTTCCTCATTAATCTACACACAGCACCCCATATTGACAGAAAACACAGAATTGTTGACATTTTTTTGCAGATTTATTAAAAAAGAAAGACTGAAATATCACGTTGTCCTAAGTATTCAGACCCTTTGCTCCATATTTAGTAGAAGCACCCTTTTGATCTAATACAGCCATGAGTCTTTTTGGGAAAGTTGCAACAAGTTTTTCACACCTGGATTGGGGATCCTCTGCCATTCCTCCTTGCAGATCCTCTCCAGTTCTGTCAGGTTGGATGTAAACGTTGGTGGACAGCCATTTTTTTAGGTCTCTCCAGAGATGCTCAGTTGGGTTTAAGTTAGGGCTCTGGCTGGGCCATTCAAGAAAAGTCACAGAGTTTTTGTGAAGCCACTCCTTCGTTATTTTTGCGGTGTGCTTAGGGTCATTGTCTTGTTGGAAGGTAAACCTTCGGCCCAGTCTGAGTTCCTGAGCACTCTGGAGAAGGTTTTTTCGTCCAGGATATCCCTGTACTTTGGCCGCATTCATCTTTCCCTCGATTGCAACCAGTCGTCTTTTCCCTGCAGCTGAAAAACACCCCCACATCATGATGCTGCCACCACCATGCTTCATTTTTGGGACTGTATTGGACAGGTGATGAGTTGTGCCTGGTTTTCTCCACACATACCGTTTAGAATTTAGGCCAAAAAGTTCTATCTTGGTCTCAGCAGACCAGAGAATCTTATTTCTCACCATCTTGGAGTCCCTCAGGTGTTTTTTTAGCAAACTCCATGCGGGCTTTAATGTGTCTTACATACTCTGCCATAAAGCCCCGACTGGTGGAGAGGCTGCAGTGATGGTTGACTTTCTACAACTTTCTCTCATCTTCCGACTGCATCTCTGGAGCTCAGCCAAAGTGATTTTTGGGTTCTTTTTTACCTCTCTCACCAAGGTTCTTCTCCTCCGATAGCTCAGTTTGGCCGGACGGCCAGCTCTAGGAAGGGTTCTGGTCGTCCCAAACGTCTTCCATTTAAGGATTATGGAGGCCACTGTGCTCTTAGGAACCTTAAGGGCAGCAGAACATTTTTTTGTAACCTTGGCCAGATCTGTGCCTTGCCACAATTCTGTCTCTGAGCTCTTTCAGGCAGTTCCTTTGACCTCATGATTCTCATTTGTTCTGACATGCACTGTGAGTTGTAAGGTCTTATATAGACAGGTGTGGGGCTTTCCTAATCAAGTCCAATCAGTATAATCAAACACAGCTGGCCTCAAATGAAGGTGTAAACCATCTCAGGATGATCAGAAGAAATGGACAGCACCTGAGTTAAATATATGAGTGTCACAGCAAAGGGTCTGAATACTTAGGACCATGTGATATTTCAGTTTTTCTTTTTTAATAAATCTGCAAAAATGTCAAAAATTCTTTGTTTTTCTGTCAATATGGAGTGCTGCGTGTACATTAATGAGGAAAAAAAAAAACTTAAATGATTTTAGAAATGGCTGCCAATAAACAAAGAGTGAAAAAATAAGGTGGTCTGAATACTTTTCCTTCGTCCCACTGTATATCTAATATATAATATAGTGTGTTGTGTGTGTGTATATATATATATATATATATATCTATGTGTGTGTGTGTGTGAGATAAATGTAAACATACATACATATATATATATGTATGTACTGTATATGTGTGTGTGTGTATATATAAATAGATAATATATATAGATATCTATATATTGACACGTGTGCATATACATACACACACAAATGGGGGGATACGCACCAAACAAGTTTATGAAATCTGGTTGAAAACTGTATTTTATACTTTTCAATGTGCCTGTGTTATTTATATGACAAAATAACAAAAATACAGTGAGAGATATGAAAATGAAAAGACCAGTAGACCTTTAATATTTTACATACATAGTTCTACTTCATTGACTGTGTAATCTGGCCACATTGTTAAACAGTAAAAATGTCTGTAGTTGTGTTCTGCTTGTTGACTGCCTATTCCAAGTTTTGTAACAAAGTTGAAGAACTGATATTTCCTGAATAACATTAAAAAAAAAATTCCTTAGCTTAAGTCATCTCATCAATAATACTGCACATTGCAGCATCCTTATCCCACACTTTGTCCTTACTGGGCATGTTCTTGTCAGTTTGTGCAACCATGCAGCTAACACCAGTCTCATCTACATCCCTAGGCTCGGTTTTCAGTCTGAAGTCTCCAGCTGACGCCGCGCCACCAGCCTCTCCCACGCTGGAGCTGTTGGGTTGTGGCAAATCATCAGGCAGTGAGGCAAGACACCCCTGGATCATCTCCACCACCCGCTCCAGGTGCTTCTGGAAACGCTCAGCCGTCTCCAGCCTCTGTCTCTTCTGAACCTCCATCATGACCCGTAGCGTCTCTCTGGCCTGGTGGGGACGGTACTCGTTGATGAGGTGATGTATGTGGACAAAAATGAGTTTCAAGTCCTCCAGCTTCTCCTCTCGCTTAATGCTGCCTGGGCTTTTGATGAGGATATCCAGAAGGTCCAGAAAGTTGACCAAGATGGACATATTTAGTTTCTTCAGCTCTCTTTTGTGGTCAAACTGCATAGGATGAAGGCGCTCAATGCCTTGGTTCTCCAGTGGTCTAATAATGAGGTCATCGCATTGGAACTGATTGCCAAACATCATGTAACTGTCTCGAATAAGAGGAGGGGGTTTGGGGGCCAGTCCCTTTCGCACATTTTCATCCGTGTACTCCTTGATGTACTGCATTGGAGGCGGTGGAAGAGCACTGACCTGCTGTGGCTCCCCCATCTTGGAAATCTAGTCAAGAAAAGCGACAAAACAATCAAATCTATTTGTTAAATTAACCAGTAACATTATTCAATAATGCTATTATTTGTTAAAAAATAATAGCATTTCTTGGGGATACATTCTACAAAATAATAATAATAATAATCATGATAAACAAAATTCGCTTTGAAAAAATACTTTCGCTTTCCTAGAATATACTTCCGTAAAACAAACATATCGGAGGGCTTTGGAAATGCAGTAAAAGAAAACACGACTTAGTTGATCAACAATACTGGTTTAGAAAGAGCTAACAATTTACATGCTAAATGCTACGGCTCACCGAATAATGATTCAGACTGACAAAGCGCTTGACTTTATGGGACTCATCACTGTAATATTTAACTAAATACTTACCGAAACTGCTGGCTTTACTGAAAAAAAGTACTGTCAGCTACGTAAACAGATTTTCAGTAAACATAAGCAAAGCGACCTGTCCTTTTGCATGTCTCGATTGGCGATTTCTTCAGGTCTAAAGATGAATGGATTGCATTGGTGCACAGTCCCTTAGCAACGAGGTATTTCATTGGCCAAAAACAGATTAGGGCGGGTCCTAAGCAAGCGTATTCAATGACGTCGTAGTTTGATCTAGCCTTTAAAAAAAAAAAGGAAAAGAAAATGAGCAAAATTCCACAAAATCTAAGAAATATTTATATTTTTAATTTACTTATTTAAAAAAACATAGTGTCTTGGCATTAATGAGAGAAAAATGACATTATATATCTCGTACCCAGTGAGTTTGAGTTGCATTTTGATTTTTGTTTACATTCCTCTCTTGTTGTTTGTTTGTTTGTTTGCTTATTCGTTTCTTAATGTTTGTTGGCAGATTGTCCTTGATAGGTATCTATATGTTTGCTTTAAACAACGACAGCAGGGTAAAAAGGTCAAAGCTCTAAAAAGGGTGAGTAGCTGTTAAAGTGATACTTGACTTATCTTATACAGTATGTACTTGCATTTTATTTTTTTGTGTACTTTCATTGCATTCTCCCTTTATTTTTGTTCAATTTTTATTTTCTTGTTTATTATTTATAATTAATTGTGCTGTATCAAAGGTTTTTTAAATATCTTAATAAATTTATATTAAGAATTTATTGAGGGAAAGCTTTAGTAGGTTTAATATATATATAGATATATATAGATATATATATATAGATATATATATAATCAGGGGGAGTAGATTACGCGGGCACTTTTAATATCATGTAATTCCGTCCCCCACACTTTTTTCAGTCAAGTGTGTTCACATAGAGGTTTTTCATGGGCAAGTGTGAATAAATCTAGATTTAAATTCAAAGAGACAGTATAGTCTGTGCATGATCTGATGTTTTATTCGGACCCAGAATAAGGTGAGATGAACACATCACGGAGCGCTAAACATTCAGTGCAGTGTATGTTTCATTCACACTCGAAGCCAAAGGGCGCTCTCACGCAGAAAGTCGTAAGAGGAAATTCCTAAAATGGACAAAAGCGTCCACTATCGCTGTATGAAAACAGTTGTTTTCACAGAAACGTTTGGAAACATGAAGACATTAAACATACGATTGCGACAATATATGGTTTATTTGTGTTTTTCAAGTCATCTCCAGGTAATAAATAAATAAATTATATGAATAATGCAGTGCTAATTGACAGCATTTATTACAGTATAGAAAGTATTCTGCCTTATGTGATAAAAAAATGGTTTGTAGTATGTAAGCAAATCATTATTATTGGTTATTTTCCAGCAGTTATCTGATTTCTAAGTCAATTAAAAAGCTAGAAATGAGAGAAAAATTTAAGTTGCCTATACACCAGTCAAAGTTTTTAAATGTTTTTTTTTAAGTCTCTTATGCTCACCAAGACTGAATTTATTTGATTCAAAGTACAGCAAACGCAGTAATATTGTGAAAATTTTTTACTAGGCTATTTCAAATAACTGTTTTCTCTTTGAATATATGTTAAAATGTCATTTTATAGTGATTTCAAAGCAAAAAATTTTGCATCACTACTCTAGTCACACGATCCTTCAGAAATCATTCGGATTTGCTGCCCAAAAACATCATTAATAATAATAATAATAATAATATATGTTTCTTGAGCAGCAAATCTGCATATGATAATGATTTCTGAAGGATGTGACACTGAAGACTGGTAATGATGCTGAAAATTCAGCTTCGATCACAGCAATCATTTAAAAATATATTCAATAGAAACAGTTATTTTAAATAGTAAAAATTTCAAAATGTTACTGCTTTTGCTGGACGTTGGATCAATTTATATATATATATATTAATATATATATATATAATATTTATTTATATTTATATATATATATATAACATTTCTGTCCCCCTCACTTCTGAAATGATGGCTACCTCCCTGTATATAGTATACCTCCTTACGGAAAACATTTTCAACATCATCGGTACGGAAACATTTTGCAACATCATCAGTTAGAAAGTTAGAAAGCCAAAAAAAAAACATGTATGTTTTGTCAGTAAAAAGAGAGAAAAAAACAAAGATTAAAAAAAAAAGATTGATGCTACCAGTAAATATGTTGGAATTTTTTATCCTTTCTTCACATAATTTTATTAAATCTTTTAACCTACACAAAAACTAAAAACAAACAGTGTCATTTCATTTCGTACTTTGTTGTAGCCAATAGCGGATTTGTACAGTAATTGAGTTACTTTTTATATGACTGTTTTTTTACACTGATGCAGTTTCCTTATTCATGTTTGTGGTTAGAGAATTTTTCAACCTCTACCTGTAATGCCAAGTTTCAAGGTTATGTCTTTTATGTTGGTTCTCAAAAAATATTAACACAAATTTTTCTAGGATAACATTTTAAAGTTTCTTCTCTTTCAACCGCCTCCATGAGGAAATGTTAACAAAAATGTTGTGAATCCTCCTTTTCATGTTTAAGCTTTTTTTTACATTGATGTTACTGTCACAGTGTACCAATTAGAGAGAGACATATGGATCTATTTGCTGCTTCTTTATTAAACAAAAGAGACACAGGGAAAACCAAATACAACCTGAACCAGGAACAGAAACCAAACTAAATTTGACCGTTCCAGATGCTTCCACAAGGATAGTAACAATTGAAATCACCTACACTGTATAATATTACAATGAAAACAGCTTAATAAACATATAAAATAATGACTTAACGAAGGAGGAGAAACAGCATATATGTGTGTGTGTGTGTGTGTGTGTGTGTGTGTGATTGCTTGGGAGATCAACTTGTGTAGTCTATCTCAGGAAGTGGCTTACCTAAAGTGTCAACTCCGGAAACCTATGCTTTATACATCGGTGTAGCTCTACAAGTGTATAACTAGTGATTGTCACACATCATTCACCATGAGTCAACCTTCCATGTGGTAGTTAAATATCCAGGTTTCACCATGTACCCAAGGGTCATCCTAAAGGAAACACTGTACAAGAAATCACAGCAGAAGAGAAGAACTTCGCCGTCCAATTACAAAGAGAGGATTTTCATGTTAAACACACAGGATCTGACATACTTTGAACATCGTCCTGGGGTAAGTAATCACACCTTCTAGAGACTTCACTGTAACTGTTAACCTGGTTTGTTTTGAAATATATGGAAAGTTGCTGCTTTTTATTAGATGCTAATTGCTTTTTCACCTTTTTAATAAGTTAAGAAAATGTCTGTGATGAATGAAAAGTAAAATAACAACATTTCTTTGTATATCGCCTTAGAAAAAGCCAACTCAGAAAGGCTGCATCGAACTGTCTCATATCAAGTGTGTGGAGATCGTTCGCAGTGATGCTCCCATTCCCTGTGATTACAAGTACCCTTTCCAGGTGAGAATCAAGTGGAGTTTTGCTTAAAGATTTTGTTCTTTTGCTCATACAGGAGACAGTGCCTGTAAAGAATGTCAATATGTCATATCTAAGTGTTTTTCCTACAAGTCTAAAATGAACTTTCTGCATGTTGGATTTTTGTTTACATTGCTTAAAGGTTTTGTTCATGTATTTGTTTATTGACAGGTCGCCCATGACAGCTACTATCTGTACGTGTTTGCTCCAGACAACGACTGTAGGTTAAAATGGGTCAGAGCTCTGAAAGAAGGTAAGCAGCTGTTCCAGAAAGTGATATGCATTGTAAAAACAGAAAAGAAAAAAAGTGTTTTAAGTCTAGACTGAATTATGATCTTAGTCTGTTTTCAATACGTTTTTTTAACTATTCAACACACGTCAATGTATTTTATCTTTTGTATTTTATGTTATTTCTTCAACCTGTGAAGCGACACAAAATAACAACTTATTTCTGAAGTACCATCCTGACTTCTGGGGAGAAGGGAAATGGAGATGTTGTCATCAGACCGAGAAGCTGGCGACGGGATGCAGTGAATACTATCCCAATGGAGGTGCAGACTCTTTTACGTTAAACCGTTTTAAACAGCTGCTTATTTGAAATCAAACAACGTTATTGTCACTCCACCATATATGAATGCAGTAATTATAATGTGGAGAATGATGATTCTCTGTCCGTTTCCATTGGTTCCATAAATTTATGAGCGTTTCATTTCATTCCACAGCCAAACCTCTTCCACCAACTCCAGATCCAATGGTTTGTCATTCAATCTCTGTTTACAGTTTCTGATGCTTATATGTAATGTTTTATTTATATTTCGGTTTGAAATTTTAGAATAGCTTCTAATGTTTAAGATTACTCAAATGTTTCTGTTGTTTTTGCTGTTGAAATGCTTCGTTTAATCATGACCTAAACTGAGCTGTCTGTATTTATCCACTAGCGCCGATCTTCAGATCCAGAGGAGAGGATTGTTGTGGCTTTGAGGAATTTCAGCCCTGTAGAAGATACAGATCTGCCTCTGCATAAAAATAAAGAGTATTTTGTCGTTGACAGTTCAGAAACAAACTGGTGGACTGTGAGGGACAAAGACGGGTAAGTATCTTAAACCATTTTTGCACTCTCATAAGTTCAATTTATTATAATGCCTTCTAAAATAGTCCCTCCACTGTGAAGTTTGACACATTACATAAACATGTAAAAGAAGAAAAGTTTTCCACTTTGCCAAACGAGATCATTAAACAAAATGCCACACCCTTTCCACTCGCCGTCATGAATATAAAAACCCATTCGATAAATAGATATGAACCAGTTCAGCATTCAGTATCAGTTCCTTTACAAAAAAGTCATTTGAAAATACTTAAAAGATTTGAAAAGTTACAACAGGAATGTATTATTGCATCATTTAACTGTTGCATCATTCACAATGCATTATATAAACAACATGATAAAATTTTATTATTTGCATGAAATCTGGCAGTTAACTGATTTGAGCAGCTTAATTTACATTTTAACTGTTTAAAATTTTTGGGATTATGAGGCTTTGACAATGATATCTAAAGAATCAAGTAATAAAAAAATGATAAAAGCATGGTGTTTAGTTGGTTCTAGTTTATATATTGACAGCTACAGGACCCCCATACAGTTATTTGGATTTGAAAAGGCAATCAAAGGATCCTTGATATTTAGCATTAAACAGTGTTATTGGTGGAGAGTTGTGTGAATTATTTTATTTTATTTTATTTATAAATTCCTCCAGATGTTGCCATTATACTAAAAAACACTTCTATATGACTATGATTATTATTCAGCCAATCCAAGGTTATATGTTAATTAACTAAAAAAAACTTATTTAAGAATAAACAATGACAGCAATAGTGATTTATATAGCATATTTTCTATGAAGTTGCTAAAGTTTTGTTTAGCATAATAATGCCAAAAAACAGGGAAGAACAGAATTGTGTAATTCTGTAATTTTTAATTGTGGGAAAACAATGTTTTAAATTAAAACTCAGTGGTAGGAAATGTAATCGTTTACAAGTAAAGATTTTTTTGCTCTTTTCTCTCCTGTTGCAGAAATGTTGGCACGGTGCCATGCATATATATTGCAGAAAAATTATCAAACAACATTGAGAAATTTGAGTAAGTTCTCTTCAGAATGTTCCAGAATAAAACATTTGATATGAAAGATTTGCTAAAATGTCTTGAATTCATATTCAAAGCTTGATTAAGTATACAGTAATGGTTTTGGTTTTTCCAATGCTTTGTGGTTTTATAGATGGTACAATAAGGACATAACTCGGACCGAGGCAGAGAGCTTACTAATGAGAGAGGTAAGGCGTCCAACAAATGACAGTCAATGAATGTTTCCATGTCAGATAACCGTAAACTCTGACTTTGGTAAACACTTACGTCATGCCACTTCAGTACATTTTCACAGTTTTCGGGCATTGCAGAAAGTTGGGGTTCTTTGCAAACCTGCAAGAGCAACATCTGCAGACGGTGCAGGCAAAACCGTGCAGAGTTCAAATAGAAATCTACACACTTTAAACCAGAATGTGGCTGCTGTGTTTCCTGTCATGACAATTTTACACGTTATGTGTTAATTATGAGGGATCTCAGACATACACGTGAGATTTGAAACAGTTCAATGTCTGTCATAATCATTATCAGTAACTAACATAAACAGTCCCTCTCTCACAGACATTTATATCGACGCATTTATCCATAACACAGAATAAAACAAAAATCATAATTCTATGTAGTCTATACTTTCTCATTTATGGTATTTGTATTGGTAAGTGTTGATATTTATGGTTAACAGTAAAGGTTTTATTTACAGAACAAGGACGGGGGTTTCATCGTCCGTGACTCTAAACACCAAGGTGTTTATACCGTGTCAATATGTTCCAGAGTTGCAGGGTAAACGCTTACTTTGCTATGAAATTAATGTTACTTACAATCACTTACAAATAAATATCTGACAATTTTATCCAATCATTATTTGATCTTACACTGGTGTTTTTGATTAATATCATTCATCTGCAGGACTAATGGAGAGAAGTGTCCCCTCGTTAAGCACTACCAGATCAAAGTACAAAGAGAAGGTGAAAAGGTCATGTATTTCTTAGCTGAGAAATACGTGTTCTCGACCATTCCAGAGCTCATCCGCTATCATCAACACAATCCGGCAGGTAAGTTAAAAAATATTTCCATGTAAAGAGTTGCTCTTACAGTATATTGCATGCCAATATTTTAAGTAATGTTCATTACATAATATCAGCTGCCTATTGCTATTTCCCTAACTTGTTAAAAGCACTGCTTTCAAAAACTTAAAGTTGGTAAAGCTTTAGATTTTAATGTGAGAGTTTATTATAACATAAAACTGAAGAAAACTGCATAAGAGTCTTCACTTTGTCCTGTGCCTGTTTTTGTGGCAGGTTTAATAACCAGATTGAGGCATTGTGTGACTAGAAATGTCACAAATTCAAGGATCAAGGAGTTGTCATCAGGTAAAAATAAAACTGTCAAGTTGTATTAAAGTGTATATTATAAATACATTATTTCTATTTCAAATAAATGCTGTTCTTTTGAGCTTTTATCCATCAAAGAATCCTGAACAAATTCACGGTTTCTACAAAAACACCAAGCAGCACAACTGTTTCCAATAATGATTATAATAAGAGATGGTTTTTGAACACCAAATCACCATACTGTATTACAATGATTTTTAAAGGATCATGTGACACTAAAGACTGGACCAAAGCCTTTGGTGAACATAAGAGACTTCTTACAAAAATCCTACAGACCCCAAACTTTTGAATAGTATATAACCACTTCTTTGTAAGATGCAACAAAATCTGTGTATTTTACAGATAAATGGGAGATTCCCCCTGATGAACTGATATTAAACGAGAAACTGGGCAGCGGGCAGTTTGGCTTGGTCTGGAAGGGAAGCAGGAATGACCAGCAGGTGGCAGTTAAGACTGTCCGAGAGGGATTCATGTCAGAGGAGGAATTTAAAGAGGAAGCACAAGTGATGATGTGAGTAACTCATGCTGTATGTTTCAAAGGACTTGACTATGTATGGATCAAAAGTGTAGCATGAATTTATTGCATCACTCATTGTCTGTCTCCACAGGAAACTGTCCCACAATAAGCTGGTCCAGTTGTATGGTGTGGTCACTCAGCACTCGCCCATCTATCTGGTGTTTGAATTCATGGAGAACGGCTGCCTGACAGACTTCTTGCGTGCCAGAAAAGGCAATTTTTCCCAGGAGGTCCTGCTGGGGATGTGTTTGGATGTGAGTGAGGGGATGGTCTACCTGGAGAGCTCCAACTTCATCCACAGAGACTTGGTTAGTGTAAACGGGTCCTTTAATGTGTCAATTTCTTGCTTTTTTTTGGGGGGGGGGGGGGGGACAATATTTTGTGCATTTGTTCTAAACTCTTCCTATTTAACAGGCTGCAAGACATTGTTTGGTTTCTGAAGATAATGTGGTGAAGATATCAGATTTTGGAATGACAAGGTGAGTAGCAGCGCCTCATTTTGCGCACATCACTACTTTTTAAGACCTCAGTGTAATGGAAAATCCCACCTGTGTCTACAGGTTTGTCCTAGATGATCAATACACCAGTTCTTTTGGGTCCAAATTTCCAGTGAGATGGTCCTCTCCAGAGGTGATCAAATTCCAGAAGTACAGCAGCAAATCAGACGTGTGGTCTTTTGGTGAGTCCATATTGATTAGCTGAGACGATGTTAATCAGAAAAATGATTCAACACTCACCTTTATCCACATATTTGATCTAAATATATATTGACGTCTCATTTGCAGCTGTGCTCATGTGGGAGGTGTACAGTGAGGGCCGTTTGCCTTATGATAATCGTGGTAATGCAGAGGTAGTGGAGGCCCTAAATGCAGGACTAAGGCTCCTGAGACCCCGTCTCTGTCCACAGAGTGTGTACGAGTTAATGCAGTGGAGCTGGAAAGAGGTGAGTCCACCATAAAATGCATCATAAACTTTAAAATCATCTCAACAAACTATCTTTAAACCATAAGTTGATTTGAATATTAATAAAATATGTCATCCCCTATAAAGGTGGTTTTACTGAGAAATCCTGTTCTCATGAATATAGGGCCTTCTGAGGAAGTTAGTCATGTTCCCATTTTGCTTTAATGACTTTTTTTTCTTTTCACATAAATGTGGATTATGTAGGGTATTTTTTACACACAGTGAATGTTATTTTATTACTAAATCTTCCTACTGTGTGTCTTTTGTTACTCATGTAATTCAAAGCAAGTGATGTTTCTGTATCCTGATCTGTTTATTTAGTTATTTGCCTATGCTTCTTGTTAGTGTCATTATTGCCACGGCAACATAAACACAACAATGTTTGTTAACAGAAACCTGAATATCGCCCCTCGTTTGCGCTGCTCCTGCATGAATTGCTCCGTGAACAAGAACCTTACTCCTGATCACCCCCTCCCTGTACTGGCTTAGAGTGAAGTTTTTTTTTGTTTTTAAAAGGACATTTTGTCATCATTGTAATAATTGTCATTCTTTAAACCTTTATACTGTTTGTTTTTTTTTTTTTTTTTTTGTGGAACACAAAAGGACAATTTTGAAGAATCTTTGCATAGCAGTTTTCCATATATGGAAGTTTGTATTAACCAAATAGGAAAAAGGGCACTTTAAATTGTATTAGGTTTTGACTTGTGAGCTATGTTTTGGATGTTCTTAACTACAGTGTGTTCTATATATATATATTATATATCTATTTCTATTATATATATATATATAATATAGATTTAAAAACGTAAATTCGCTTAAATTATAAATGATGTAAATTACATTACATTGCATCTTGACAGATTATAATCTGTTGTATGAAAAATAATGACAGAATTTCATTTTTGGGTGAACTATGCCTTTAAATACTACTGTTTATTACCAATCAAATATTGTATTTAGTGTATATTTTATTTATTTCACAGATTTCTTATTTTCGCATTTATTCCACATTATGTAACTGAATTGTATTTTTCCTGTTTATATACATGCATGACTTCTGCAAACACAAATCTGTCCCTAGGAGGCACACATGAGCCATTTTTTTCACCACCAGTACAAATTTTGTTTATTACTGTAATACAATACTGATGCAGTGTATTCAACAAAGCATCACATTTACATCTATGTACTGATTCTCTCATTGATACTCCTATTTCCTTTGTTTACATAAAGCTGTATGCACAATAAACTCACAATTTCCTAAATGAAGTAAACGTTAGTAATACTAATCTATTTGAGCACAATTGTGATTATATCAAAACTACTGTACTAACCTGTTTATTATAACAAGCATGCAAGTATAAGCGCATGATGCGGACCTGCTGTTACTGCTGATTGGTGCATAGTAACACAAATGCCTTCACTGGTTACTGTGACAACGGCACTGACTAGAGGCAGCATGCCAATGTTCACCATATATGCAGCCTCAGGCCATAGTCACTAAAAAGTGCATATTTCTTAAAAGTGTTTCCAGAGCAATTCAATTTTTAAAACTAATGCAGAGAAAAAAAGAAGCAGAAATGCAATCAAGCATGCCGTCACTAAAATTGACAGGGCCTGGGCCCAATAAGTCCGCAATACAACAGAGGACCTAAGTGGGCCCCTCGTCACAGATCCTTGGTCTTGGGATCAGTTCGTGGTTGTTGTAGTTGTTTTTGTTTGTTTTAATGTACTTCTGAATTTTATGTTGATTTGAAATTATAATTAGCAAGACGTACGTTCTGATTAAAATTTTAATCTAATTGATTCAATTTGTATTTGGGAAAGTACTATTTGACAAATGAACAACATGCTGTTTTTTTTATATTTTTAGAAAAATGATGCTCTCATAAAGAAAAACCCAATTCCAGGAAGCATTTATTGCCTCTTAATAAAAATGTTATCGGTAAATACACCTTAGTACATTTCTAGATTATTTGTCTTTTTATATTCCTATAAACTTAAACCATCATTGTTCATGGCATAATAAAAATCGACCATAGTGATAGAGTGCTAAGTGGGTCAGAAGTACAGCAGTCAATGCAAATGTATGACAATGCATACTCATAAAACACCATAGAATTTGCGCTTCTCTTACCTTCTTTGTTTATATTCATACTAAAAATTAATCCACTACTTGAAGAATTTTTAAAATCGACTATGCAAACTGATGACTCACACCAGAGATGCTGATTTAAATGGGAGTCTGTCTCTTTAAGAGCATGCACTTGCAGCCATTTTCTGCTCTTTGTGTGGGGTGGATTAGCGGATAGAGACCGAACCCAGAGCATCAGTTCTACTCCACCGAGCAAACGCTGTTTCACACAGTTTCTCCCCGTTTTGCACTGACCGCCCGTTAGTTTAAGAGCGGACATGCAATTAGCAGGTAGGTAAATGTGAATATTTTCATGAATTACAGAGATGAGAGCGCTCGCTCGACGGTGAGCGCGAGATGATGGCACCAACCTGCGCGTGTAACGTTATTCCCCAACATGATGCTCTGTCATATTTTCATAACGAAAACGGCGTGGCTTGTACGTTGTTTCAAGTCAGCCGCCTTTATGTGTACAGTTGAGGGCGTTTTACACTAATTTGGTGAAGATGGTTCATTATGATGGAGGTGCTGATAGCATCTCTCCGCTTTATGGGTGGGGTGAGGGGGGTGCGCGCGCACGTATCTCACGCGTCTCATGTGTGATCGAACGCGTTTTATCTGTATTTGTTTACATTAGATCACAACTGGATTACTTGACGGTCAGTGTCGTTTCATGTCGCCATAAGTAACATTTTGGGAGGTTTTTAAAAATTCTTTCCACGAGCTGTCGAGCTTGCTCGTGCTGCTGGTGTCCGGTGACTGGGTTATTGCCAACCGAACCGTTATTTTGACGCATTTAATGATTAAGAAATGCGTGTGTGACACATTACATGACTGATTCCAGCCTTTTCCTTTAAATGCGTGGATGGGTTTTTGCTTGTGTTATGATTAAGGACCCATATTTTAAGTTTTTTTGTCCAAGCTTTTAATGTAATTCAGAAATGATCATTTAAACGACATTGCGAGGTAAAGACCAGCTTATTGTACGATATCCTGCTTCGAGTTCAATGCTAGTTATGATATTAAAAATACACGAACATAAAAAATAATGATATGATTCAACATATTTTGTTAAATTAGTTTCAACCTTCCTCTGAGGAAAATAGTCCATTACAGACTGCTATTGGCCAACAACAAGACGAGCACTGCTACAATATTATTATTTTATGTATTAATCTGCAATCCATGTTAATTTAAAGTAATCTCTTTCTATGTTTTTTTCTCTCTCATTCAGCTCTTTAAATATTTTACCGGTTTAAATTCTGATTGATGTTTTCATTGTCTTTATGGATTTATAATCTAGCCCTCTATCAAAGTTTTAATTGCATAGATTAAAACTGAAGTCCTCCAGGGCCATTTTGATAGGCGTGACATGAAAGTAGCACCAGTATGTTGTCATGGTTAACTGTTCAATATCCAGTTTAGTGGTCATTTGTACACTACAAGCATATTTGTTCACTAATCAAGTACTCTTGAGAGAACTGTGTAAAGCAAGTTAATTGTTGTCCAAACCTTAAAGTTGTTATTAAACAGAAGTAGCAACATGTTTATGTATATATATCTTGATATCTGAGTGAAACAGATTATCAAAAAAGGGGGGGAAAAAATGAAAGGTGGGGTATTGGTTCTGTCCATCGTTTGTTGATTGCATGGACGCAAATCTGAATGTGAGCTTGCAGTCGATTGTAAGAAAAGGCTGGAGTTATTACAGTTCCATTAAAATTTACGAGGTCAATAACATGGATCTAAAAAATACACTCTAAAAAATGCTGGGTTAAATACAACCCAGTGCTGGGTAAAATAGGGACAAACCCAGCAATTGGGCTGTTTTGACCCAGTGGTTGGGTTACTACCCAGAAGGTTGGGTTAAACATTTAACATAAAGCCCAATTGGGGGGCTGGTTGGTCCCTATATTTTGTTACCCCAGCACTGGGTTGTATTTAACCCAGCACTTTTTAGAGTGTAGGGTAAATTTTCATTTCATGTTGACTTTAACTGACTTCCTGCAGAATCCGTTGTCATTCTTTAAAGCATGTTGAGCCATGTTTTCTATATCACTTACACATTTCAAATTATGCACATGCTCCTTTGAAAGGGAACAAGGAACCACTAATTTCCTGAATACAGATGAAAAACCGTTTGTATAATTTTTACCTGTAAATGTAATCAGTGTTAAAATGCATGGTGAACAGCACTCATAATAATGAAACTGTTTCACCTGCTGATGGAAATGATGCATGCCTAACTACATCATCAACCACATTTTTTCTCATCTCAGAAATGACAACTGAATGATGCAATCATGAACAGTCCAGTCAGTGTATGTGGAGGGGTTGTTTCAGTGTGTCCCGTCTGTACATAAGGGAGAATCTTTCAGTCAGCCATCAATTACACATCCTGCCCGCCTGCCTGCCTGACTAGTAATTGTAGCTCAAGGCTTGCCGAGAGGGCGCGAGTATGATGTCCTACCGAGTAGTGTGACCCAAATGTGAGGCTCTTTCAGTGGTGGAAGCCCTTATGACCTTTCTGATGTCTAGACTTTATTTATGTGGCTAGACCAGTGGTTGTCAGCTACAAAAGCTATTATTTACATTTTTTGTCACATACATGGTTATATAGAGAATATATGACCAGCAGTGAAATGTAAGTCAGGTCCGCTCCATGGACAGTGCAATTATTAAATGATACAAACACAAGAAAATTATATATAAATATAGGTATGGAAAAAGATTAAAAAAAAGAATAAAATAAAGCCAGATATAAAATATACTGTAGACTTAATAAATATTAAGATGAGCAGGAATGTACAAGAGAAGAATGTGCAAACAGGTTGTACAGGGTAGTTACATAGCAGCAATAGAGGTGAAAATAAAATATTACAGAAATTGCTGTGTGCAAGTGACAATGTCAGTATATGAGTATCTTACTGATAGTTAAGTGAAGTCATCTTTTATATATATATAATATAAATATATATATATATATACATACTACATACTACATCATACATATACAGTGGGTACCGAAAGTATTCAGACCCCCTTAAATTTTCACTCTTTGTTATATTGCAGCCATTTGCTAAAATCATTTAAGTTAATTTTTTTTGCCTCATTAATGTACACACACAGCACCCCATATGACAGAAAAACACAGAATTGTTGACATTTTTGCAGATTTAAAAAAAAAAAACTGAAAATCTCACATGGTCCTAAGTATTCACAGTGTTGCTGTGACACTCATATATTTAACTCAGTGCTGTCCATTTCTTCTTTTCTTCTGATCAAATCCTTGAGAGGTTCTACATCTTACACCTTCATTTGAGTCCAGCTGTGTTTTGATTATACTGATTGGACTTGATTAGGAAAGCCACACACCTGTTTATATAAGACCTTACAGCTCACAGTGTTTGTCAGAGCAAATGAGAATCATGAGGCAGAAGGAAACTCCTGAAGAGCTCAGAGACAGAATTGTGGCAAGGCTCAGATCTGGCCAAGGTTACAAAAAACATTTCTGCTGCACTTAAGGTTCCTAATAGCACAGTGGCCTCCATAATCCTTAAATGGTAGACGTTTGGGATGACCAGAACCCTTTTTAGAGCTGGCCGTCCGGCCAAACTGATATATCGGGGGAGAAGAGCCTTGGTGAAAGAGGTAAAGAAGAACCCAAAGATCACTGTGCTGAGCTCCAGAGATGCAGTCGGGAGATGGGAGAAAGTTGTAGAAAGTAAACCATCACTGCAGCCCTCCACCAGTCGGGCTTTATGGCAGAGTGGCCCGACGGAAGCCTCTCCTCAGTGCAATACACATGAAAGCCTGCATGGAGTTTGCTAAAAAATACCTGAAGGACTCCAAGATGGTTAGAAATAAGATTCTCTGGTCTGATGATACCAAGATAGAACTTTTTGGCCTTAATTCTAAGCAATATGTGTGGAGAAAACCAGTCACTACTCATCACCTGTCCAATACAGTCCCAAAAGCGAAGCATGGTGGTGGCAGCATCATGCTGTGTGGGTGTTTTTCAGCTGCAGGGACAGGGCGACTGGTTGCAATTGAGGGAAAGATTAATGCGGCCAAGTACAGGGATATCCTTGATGAAAACCTTCTCCAGAGTGCTCAGACCTCAGACTGGGCCGAAGGTTTACAACAAGACAATGACCCTAAGCACACAGCTAAACTAACGAAGGAGTGACTTCACAACAACTCTGAGACTGTTCTTGAATGGCCCAGCCAGAACCCTAACTTAAACCCAATTGAGCATCTCTGGAAAGACCTAAAAATAGCTGTCCACCATCGTTTACCATCCAAACTGACAGAACTGGAGAGGATCTGCAAAGAGGAATGGCAGAGGATCCCCAAATCCACGTGTGAAAAACTTGTTGCATCTTTCCAAAAAGACTCATGGCTGTATTAGATCAAAATGGTGTTTCTACTAAATACTGAGCAAAGGGTCTGACTACTTAGGACCATGTGATATTTCAGTTTTTCTTTTTAATAAATCTGCAAAAATGTCAACAATTCTGTGTTTTTTTTGTCAATATGGGGTGCTGTGTGTATATTGAGGGAAAAAAATTACCTTAAATGATTTTAGCAAATGGCTGCAATATAACAAAGAGTGAAAATTTAAAGGGGTCTGAATACTTTCCATACCCACTGAATATGCTGGGCGCTATATCTAAAAAATTTATCAATGATATATTGTTTCATATCGTTCGGTATTGATAATTATTTAAATTTTTTTATAACCTTTTGTAAAACAAAGAGCAATATAATTTTTTTTTTTTTTTATTTAACCCTGTGTATTTTAAATTACTCAATTACATTTATTGAGACAAACAACATATATTTTTTCTTTTAGCAGTCAAACACAAAATAAAAATTAAACATCTAATGTTTTATGTTTTATATGCACATTAAATAGATCTTAAAGTGTTAGTTCCACGCAAAAATGAAATTCTGTTATTAATTACTCACCCTCATTCCATTTCAAATAGAGCACGACCGAAGGATCTTTTTGGGGGCCCATGTCGATACCAATATTAGGGAGTAAAAAAGGCAGATATCGATATATCGGCCAATATTCTTTATGTTTAGGCTATATTATAGTACACTATAGTCAAAAGTTTGGACACACTTCCTATTCGTGTGTTTAAACTTTTGACTGGTACTGTATATATAATACAGTATATAGCCTACATAAACAAAATATATATACATAAACACATTTTTAGCAATGATAACTCAAATTTGGTGATCAAACACTTATAATGATGTGACAACAATAGGCCTATGTAGTTGAGGCAGGGTATTTAACAATTTAACAAACGTTATTATTCAAAATGAGTATGACATCAGTGCACTTAACAGTAAACTTTGCTTCACTTATTATAAATAACTTAAATAACAAATAGAACAATATATATATAACTTGAATTAATTAAACAAGGTAACGGTGTAGGGCAAGCAAGCTACTGCCAAACCAACAGGTGCAGGTTTATGCAGGAAGCACAGCTTTTCCAAATTTAAACATCTAAAATGAATAAATAATATTAATGAATAATATTTTTTTCACAAATTCTTTGTTATGTATTTTCTGGTTATCAAATGAACATGCAGAACATTCGTATTGAAATCGTCTTTTTACAGTTTAATATTCACAGACACGGTGCTCTCTCTCTCTCCCTCTATATATATATATATATGCATATATATTACTATAGATATATATATATATATATATATATTATATATTATATATATATATAATTATATGTATTTGGTGTGTGTACTGACCTGTTTTTTATTTATCCATCAGAAATAAGACAAATTTCATGAAATTCCGCGTTATACAGTAAATTCTGTTTTTAATGACTGGATTCCGCGATTCCTTCCATGTTTTCTGCAATAGAATTCTATTGTATTTTGTCGCGCCGCGTGATGTGATGTGACCGATGTGATAAGCATGAGTTCTAGGTCGCAGTGCGGCCAGTAAACACCAGCATTGAGTGGCCGAGATCAGCTTCGGTGGCCGTAACACAGGTTTTAATGCGCCGCAGACGCGTGCCGTGATGCGCAGATCAGCTCTAGTCTCTAACGTCTCTGAATCTGCTGTTAAAAATAAACCATCCATTCATCATATCATCATGCAAAACTAAAAATTAGAATCATTGTAATGTGACGATAAAATATAGGTGTGGGTGGGTGGCGGGCGGATGATTTGAAGCAGCGGACTTGGGTGAAGTTTGAGCTCATCCGCGCATCTCTACACTACACTGACCTGGGTCGCCAGTAGCAAACAATGGAGCGCCCTCTGCTGGACAAACTAAGTAATTACACTATTCAGAAGCATTTAATCTGCGTTATATGTTCTGTAAAATCTGTTCTATCGCGGCCATATTGCCCACCGATACCGATATATCGGCGACAGGCTCATATTGGGCGAGTCTATGATCTAACTATATATCGGTCGGGCTCTAGTTTCAAACCCGTAAGACCTTCGTTCATCTTCAGAACACAAATTAAGATATTTTTGATGGAATCTGAGAGCTGTCTGACCCTGCATAGACAGCAATGTAATTACCATGATCAAGGTTCAGAAACGTAGCAAGGACATTGGTAAAATTGTCCTTGTGACATCAGTGGTTCAACCGAATTTTATGAAGCTACGATAACTTTTTGTGCGCAAAAGAAAAAAAAACAAACGACATTATTCAACAATTCGTCTCCGTAGCGTAATTTTGGAGAGTTTCAGCTGGACGTAAACAGCGTATACTGTTCTGTGTCAGCTGCGTCACACGGATACGCTGTTTCCATTCAGATCAAATCACAACAACGTAGGAAACAGATCAGCCGTGACGCAGCTGACACAGAACAGCATACACTGTTTACGTCCAGCGGATACTCAACATAAATGCTTTTTCTATTGTCTATCCCAGTGGTTACCTTAACCTTTTTGACCCCATGGCCCTCCACTGTTCACAACAATATTCAAAGGTCTCGTGATTTTTCTAGTTGTTTATGATTTACTGTATAGAGATTAAGGAAAATATATTTTTTACTTTAATTTCTACCTGATACATAAAATATTTTAGAACTTGTCAAAACTATTCAAATATATATTCATAAAATTTATAAAAACACCTATGGAGATTTTAGTTTCATTTAATTTAAATGGTGTGTGTGTAGGGTGTATTTTTGTGTGTGTGTGGTTTGTTTTGTATGGTGTATATATATATATATTGAGATATATATATATATATATACCCCCACTTCGAAACGATAGAAAACAAAATGTTTGATATAGTGCACGATATGTGCTATGAGTGACGCAGACAGCACGCACAAACACGAACACATGCTGAAATGAGTGCTGTGCCTGCCTGTGATGAGGAGATTGTAAATAAAGAATGAATATTAGTCGAATTTAAAATGAACATTTGAATGTTAGGTGTGCATCAGGGAGCGTCATCAGTGGCACGCGAGATGCAGTGATGATGTAAGTGACGTTGTTGCATTTTAATGTTTTGTTAGTCTAGCCCACGAGACGCACAGCTGCTGCGTTATGCATTAAAAATATTAGAGAAATATAGAAGCTCAAATGCGGAGAAGATCTTGATTAGGTTAAAACTGAAACCAAGCCATTCACACAGATGCATATTCAGCGCATTTTTTTTAGACTGACAAATATGACTGCTGCACTCGCGTCTCACACAAGAGATGTAGCAAAGTTAAAACAGTTTAAACTTTTAGAAAACACGTCACGAATTTGTGGAGGTTTATTCCTTTTCACTGCGTCTCATATGTTTTTAAATGCAATCTGTGTGAATGGTGCTTTGGCTCTTTGGATTAAGCAATGCATAAATACATGATGCTGTTTTGTTCATAATTATTTATGCAATTTATAAAATTATATTTGTTTTTTTTTAATGAGTTAATTTAGACGTAATGCACGTTTTTTTATAGACATAAAATAAGATTTATGTTGGAATTGGTACCTTTGATAGCATGTTTGTAGTATCTCAGTAAAGGCATGTAGTTCATGCATTTATGTCAGTGGTAGTGTGATTTTTATTTTTTTTTCATGCTCACTGAACGTATAGGAATGTAGACGGTGCACCCCACTGTACAATGGGAATCAGCCATTGTGGGAAAGTTTATTCCAGTATCTCAGGATACTTTTCTACAGGCACAGCGTCTACCTCTCTGTCTTCCACACTTTTTCTCTCTGTCTCCCTGTCAGATCACTTCTTCCACTTGGAACGTGGTGGTGTCATGGATGTTTTTTGTCATGGATGAGTCCCATTTTGAATGACAATGATTCAGCTCTGAGGTTGTTATCAGTCTGAACATGTCTCATGCCACCTTACGTGATTATTTTCAACAGATTAAAATGTGCAGAAACACCCAGGGCTCAAAGTACATCCTCTTTTTTTGATTTTTGTTTTTGATGCAGACCAACTCTGTTTGTTAAATATTGCACAATTAGATATGATCACCTTCATGAAGTGTGTATTGAGTTTTTTCTTTATTAGATAATCATAAAAAGTAGTTTCAACCATTTTAAAATCGATTGTTTTACTCCAGTTATGTGTGATTGTGAGGCAAGTCTCTCACACAGAATATTAATGAGAGCGCTCCAAATGAGTCATTTATGAGGTTCCATGATGACTAGAATGCTGCATTTGAAGGCAGGCGCCTATGTAGGTAGCAAGATGGTGTTGTGAAAAATTAGATTTTCTTGTAAATAAGGTCTCAGTCAACTAGTTGTACTAAGAATACACTAATTACATTAATTAAAAATATGTATAATGTAATTTCTTACTATATCATGCAGTTTCATTTGTTAAAATGTTAGGGATATGATGGTACATAAAAATTATGCTTGTTACGTATACTCTAGTGTGAAGGCGCACGACTCGCTGTCGCTTTCTCTCGCACGCGCAGAGCGAGAGAGTCTTACATAACATGCAGCATTGATGCGCTACATGTAAACGATATACTTTGTTGTATTTTCCTGTATAAATTCCTTTGGAATTCTTCAGCTTTTAAGAACTGCCGGGTTTTCCTGTAGTAGGCGGAACTAATGCGCAAACGACAATCTCATTGGCTGGTGCTCACCTATTATCGTCCCTGTTTTGATTTCAGCTAATCGGTTCGAG
This sequence comes from Sinocyclocheilus anophthalmus, assembly GCA_018155175.1. Taxonomy (NCBI): domain Eukaryota; kingdom Metazoa; phylum Chordata; class Actinopteri; order Cypriniformes; family Cyprinidae; genus Sinocyclocheilus; species Sinocyclocheilus anophthalmus. The sequence goes on from JADLZN010010996.1 coordinate 175,680, forward strand.
GTTCGATCAAGACTACACAACCTGATTAATATTCATGAATCCAGTTGCTCATTAATCCTTAGTGCGTTTTTATATTATCCTTTTAGTAAATTTGTAAATAATAATACTAATAATAATATCTTATCAGTATTATTGTTAATTTTTTTTTACAGGAACACTGAATGACCAAAAAAGCACCAGCCCTAAGTTCATGGTTACCAAGTTTTAATTCTAATTACTAAACTTCTATTATTAAATAATACTTGATTATCATATTATAAAGCTTGACTGACTGATATTAAGAGTGTACTTTCAGATATTTAAAATTGAATAAACATTATATATAATAAACATTAAATATGTTTGTAAAATGGCATACTTTATATTATTATATACAAATTATATATTATATAATTATATATATATATATATATAGATATAGTATATATAGATCTTATTATAGTATTTCAGTCCTGGCGAGTAAAAACGAAAACATATACTAGCCAATGGCGATTTCAAGTGCCAAGGTGCCTTGAGGGTTTACATTCAAATAATTGGTATCGGTTATAAAATATCAATATCGGTCGATCACTAGCTCCGACACGCAGAACACTTTTCAATGAACCTTTTAAATCGTTTCGCAAATTGCACCAAACGATTCATTCACGAATTATATTAACCGTTGCCTGTTCCGAGTCGACACTCACTTATTCAACTGATTCGTTAGGGTGCGAGTCCCAGTGAACTGAATTCACAAGTAAGAACCGGGAGATCTTGTTTTCTCTCACGTACTTTGCAGTGTAAGCTTCACAGTGAACATTACTACATCACTCTCATCAACGTAGTCCACATCAACAACAAAAATATATCTTGACTCCATTTAGTGGTTATTTTGGAAAAATCCCATGTATTTTGAGCAGTAGGATTATAAAAAATATATGCTAATATAAAATTAAACATTCCCTTTAAAGTAGCTAATAAATTTCTAAATAAATCAAAAAATCTATCTATCAGTACTTTTTTACTTAAGTACATAAAAAATCGAGTACTTTTGTACTTTCACTCAAGAAAAATTGGAGGAGTACTTTTACTGGAGTAATATTTTATCATACGTATCTGTACTTTTACTCAAGTACTTGACTTGTGTACTTCGTCCACCACTGCTAATGGAGACTCAATTTCAAAGCAGGATCGATTTGTTACAACAATCTTTCAGGACAGAACTTGAATAAGCTTTGCAGAAGCAGCTAAACAGAACAGGAGCTTCACATGTTTTAGAGCTGTTGTCTGAATGAAAGCTCCTGTAATACATAGTTGCATGACATTTTGAGATACATAAATGCTGAAAGGAAACCCCACCCATTTTATAGGAGCATAGATGAATCTGTATTGTTAAAGTGCTGTTGAGCGTATCAGCATGCATTTGTTTGTGGCCTGTACAAGAAAAATGGCAAGTGACATATTAACAATGGGCTTTTCCATTAGGAAAAGTTTCTTGTAGCTTTCACCACTTACTAACTGATTTGACTTTACATATATCCCTGGACTAGTTTCTGCTTGTGAAGACCTGATGTTGCCCCTTTCTGTGGCCTTCAGCATTGTGATCAAGTGTTGTTTCCACCCTGACCTACTGTGAAAGGTCTGAGACCGTTATTCTCTCATGTGATTCTGCTGTGACCTCCAACCACCTGAAACTAACATTGGGTTCAACCTACCAAACCTGTTGAGAGTGCATTTTAAAGTTTATGTGTGTCATTGTATGAGGTTAAAATACTTTTTTCCCCAGCTTAATGTCGACAGACAACTGTAAGTAAGCCTTTTATCATTTGATTCCCCCCAAAATCTGTTGGAAAAGTCATTCTTTTTCCAATTGCATTTGTTGGCGTTAATAGAGCCTGCAGACATATTGTAAGTTCTTATTTTTGGTCATTTTGCTAGAAAGTTTTTCGCTTGCACAGTGAATAGCCGTCACTCTGTCTGATGTTGCTATGATGCGTCATCGTTTTTCTCTCTTACCGTACGTTGTTCACACTTCATAAGTTCCACTTAGTTCCTGTTTGTTCAGTTACTCATAAGAGAGCTGTTGTTCCATATAGGCTCCATATTTAATCACATGGCGACCACAGGCCACCTCTCTTCCTACATGTGCCATGTTTAATGGTCAAACAAACTCCATGTTTCCCTGCTGCTCTGTCAAGCTTTGATGAAGGTAAAGATTAAAAATCAGCCTCCTTCTTGGACAGATGACTAACAGGCCACTTCTTATCACCTGTTCTGGACAGATTGATCATGTATTATACATAAACATCTTAAGACCTGAAATGTATTCTGCTGCAACATAACAGATATGTTGGACATGTGGGCAACCTAAGTTTGAATCCAACATTTTCCAATCCCATTCCTCCTTTCTCTTTCATCATTTTTTTTCATCCTCATAATAAATTAATTAATATTCTTTGACAGGTTTGCCCAAGATTATCTTATACATAAATTCTGCAGTATTCTGCACAGGAGCAACTGAAGTACCTTCTAATTCAAGGCATTGGTTTTGTAAGTCAAAAGTCAGCCTCGGGTCTAAAATAGAGGCAATATGCCTCACCAAACCACACTTCCTGAGAATGCAGGGGTCTTGAGATGCATTTGTAAAAGTTGTAAAAACTTTTTTTATTTTTTTGACACCGCATTTTAGAAATGTGTCGTTCATGGTATTAGGTACTAAAAAAAAAACAAATAGGATCATGACTTCTAAAGCTGCTTTTTGTAATGTCTGTTGAATGATTTACTCCTCTAAACAATATAGAGCAAAGGCAGCAAATTAGGAGTTTGTTCAGGGAACACTCTTGGCTAAAATCATAGAGTTAATAGTGAATATGTGTTCCCTATTCTAAAGTGTTACCATTATATTATATTATATTATTTTACGTTGAAGTGATTTTAAACATGCAATAAACTGTAAAGGAGAGCTCAATTCGTTGTTCATGGCTTATTGCGAATATAGTCAAATTCACACAAAAATACATGAAAATTACCATCTTGGCTTATTCACATTAACACATTAGGTTATGTCTGAAGTCATGTAATGTTGAAATTACTGTAGAGAATTATGACATTTTAGTGGTAACTAAAATTTTAAACCTTATTTCAAGCAAAATTAACTTTACAATTAGCACCGCATGCATAATATGTAACGTTTCATTAGTTCTTTTTCTTGTGATTTTCTGGCAGCCACATCATTGCTCGTGTTTGGAGACTAATTGAATTCCACCAGTGAAACCAAGTGAAAGACTTTAACTAGAGAGATTTCTTCAGGGTCATGACATTTTTCTTTTCAAATGCCAGTGTTTCATAGACTGTGTTTCATTTCAACATGGAGTTGAGTATCCTTGTCAAGCATCCTTGCCTGATGGTGTTGAAGCTCATGGTTTATGTCTGTTTCAGATTGGACTGTTTTGTGAGTGAACCTGTGTCGCCATGACAACCCACGTAACCCTGGAGGATGCGCTGTCCAATGTGGACCTGCTGGAGGAGCTTCCCCTCCCAGACCAGCAGCCATGCATCGAACCCCCACCATCCTCCATCATGTACCAGGTACATTTACACAAATGTTTTTTTATAGTTGTTGTTGGATGTAGAGTTTACAGTAAAATTGGACATAACTGGACTGACCTTCCGTCTGTTACTAGGCGAACTTTGACACCAACTTCGAAGACAGAAATGCATTTGTCACTGGTATTGCCCGCTACATTGAACAGGCCACTGTGCACTCCAGCATGGTGAGTAGAAGGAGGACTTTGTGAAACAGCACATTAGAATTGCTGGTCATGTGACCAGAGCAGCAATAACGAAAGGATGTTGCATTATAACAAAGCTGCTCTTTATGGTTCTTTCTGACATTTGTATCAGAAGGGCACTGAGAAGCAGAAACAGTCAATCAGTTTATCTGATGTAGGCTTTTCTTTGCTACAGCGATATTTAAATAAGCCCAGAGCAGCTTCCCAAAGCTTTTACTTACAAAAAATGACCATGACATTACCATATTTTTAGGTATTGTTATAAAACCGTATTTTTTCAGCATGTAAACTGGCAATATCGTGGTGTTCTGTGAAGCACCTTGAAATAACAGTTTGCAGTTAATATGATTTTTTTGTGTGTTTGTGAATATTTTATTTATTTATTTTATCCAGCAATAATGCATTCAATTGATCAAAAGTGACATTTATAATATTACAAACTAAATCCTATTTGACTGTGACGCGAAACTTAGTTTTTGAGGACTTTAAAAGAAGGTATTTCATTATCCTAAGCATGGATATATGTGAATTTCTTAAATGAACGTCCATTTGTCAGAACATCTCAAACCACATCAACAGATTTACAACCGTAATGACTATTTAAGGGTCAGGCATGTGAAAGCTGGGCCAGATGTTTTGTGCCATATCAAAACCCCCATCAGTTTCAATTCTGTTTTAGCAGAGGTGTGAGGCAGAGAGCTCAGGACAAACACCTTTTCACAAAGACACCCTTGTTTATGCTTGTTTTGTACAGTTTTGTTTTGTGCTGGATAAAAATTGTATTGAAGCAGCTATACTCCACCTCTTCCTCTCACAGCTCAGTGGCTCATGGATGTGCGTGGACTGTCAAACAGGAGTGCACATTACTCAGTTGAATAGAGAAGTCCTCAAGGACTGGAGGTCTTGTTTGCTTCAGCTACCTTCTGCTAAAGCTATAATGAGCACATAGATGTGGTCTTTGTATGCTGTACATAGGTGGCTGGATGAATGCTGTGGTCTGACTAAACTTGGGTTTAGAAGTAAATACAGCGTTTGCAATGGAAATAATTGAAATCATACCCTCATTCTTTTATTGTCTCTGCTCACTTTTGTACATTTAAATTAACTTGCTTAGCATACAGACTCCATTCAGATGTGTTGTAGATGATTAATTAGTAAGGTTGACTAGTCCATTGGTTCCAGTAACGAGCGACGGGCCACAAGGGGGTCTGGGAAAAAGTTCAGTGAAAAGAATTATAAAAGTAATAATATTATTCCAAAATAATAAAATAATATTCCATACTATTACAATTTCATTCTTCTTTCTATACGCTGGTGGGGAAATCTGAAACAAGTCTTTTTCCTCTCAAAAAATGCATTCATAATCATATTGACATAAAATACAAAAAGAAAATCCAGATATTTTACATATTTATAATATTTTCATTATAAAGATTGCATTTATAATGTTTTATATTTATGCCTTTATATTTTAGGAAGATGGTTTTTTTTTTTAGGATTTTTCTTTTATGTAATCCAGCTGTTCGGTCATACAAACTGTCAGGTAAAGCGCCAACAACCTCAAGACTGTCGTTGAGTAGTTGACTGGCCAGTTTTGCAAAGCCTTAATTGTAATACTTGCTGAATGCTGCTAAAATGTAATTGGCAGAAATCCAGGTTACATGATTTATTAATGGAAAGTAGAGCATAATTAGGGTCTCTTAAATCCAGTCTACACTAAATGTATGCAGCATGAAATGACAAAACTGAATTGCCTCCACTATAATCAACAGAACTGTCTAGACATTCTCCCTCTCTTCATCTCTCCCTCTGTCTATAAACAGGCTTACAACTTTTTATATAATCATTGCTGCCTTACGAATGCTGATAATTTCTGTAAGAAACATGGATCTAGTTATTCTACGTAGTAATAATGGTCATTTCCAGCAAATAAGTGTCTGATGGATTGTTGTTTCATGGCATGAGGTCAGAAAAATTATTAGGACATTTATACCGAATTCACAGGAGATTATGTGAGTGATTCCTTTATAGCTGTTGTTCTTTTTCCTCTTTTTCAAACTGTGTTTTTCTTCTCAGAATGAAATGCTGGAGGAGGGGCACGAGTATGCCGTCATGCTGTACACCTGGAGGAGCTGCTCCAGAGCCATTCCTCAGGTCACACACACACACACACACACACACACACACACACACACACGTGACATCCGATGCAGTAACTGGTCCGATTTGAGGTGTATTCTCAGTACTCTAGTAAAATCATGCACAATTTGGCCTACTGGCTCACATATGCTTTTACTATCAGGTAAGTCGTGGTGTAGAAGAACTCAATAAGAATATGCTAGAGTATCATCTATCAAATTACATGCGCATAGATTTATTAAAGTTTGAATGTTGCTGCCAGCATTCAAAAGACTGTGTGCTAAGTCTTGTTTTACATGAATTGACTTTTTTTTTAAGATATGCTCTCTGTCTGAAGAGAATCTGAACCCCAAGTTATGATTGAAATGACCCAAGTTCAGCAACATAATTGCCCTGCACTCACTGCAGGGAAAGGACTCATTATTCATGATCTCAGTTCTGAATCCTGACAGTTTAATGACGCCCTCTTGTGCATATCAGGTGAAGTGCAACGAGCAGCCAAACCGAGTGGAGATCTATGAGAAGACTGTGGAGGTGCTGGAGCCTGAGGTCACCAAGCTCATGAAATTCATGTACTTCCAGGTGAGAGAGGAATAAAACTCCTTGAACTCCATTTATTACTTTTTAATCCCGAAATGCCATGATTATTCATCAAACAACAATTCTTATAAGAAAAAGGGAGAAACACTCATTGCTCGTTATTTCTTATGTCTTTATTTTTAATTACTTAAAGAAAATAACAAATACTTGAAGGCTACATTCCATTTAATTTCTTAATATTTATATTCATATTTAACTTTTTCAAATAAAGTAGTGTATTAAATACGTTTTTGCTGTGCTTTCAAAATTAGTATCAAGAGTCATGACATTTTGGTAGTACATGGCTTTAACATTGATATCCCTCCTTCTAGCGCAAGGCCACTGAACGTTTCTGCAGCGAGGTAAAGCGACTGTGTCATGCTGAACGCAGGAAGGACTTTGTGTCCGAGGCCTACCTCCTCACTTTAGGAAAGTTTATCAACATGTTTGCTGTGCTGGACGAACTGAAGAACATGAAGTGCAGTGTAAAAAATGACCACTCTGCTTACAAGAGGTATAAGGGTCAAGTTTACATTTAAGAAAGTTTTTTTTTAATTAAAATACTATCATATATATATACACATAATAGACTATTTATAAAAGTTCTATATTGCTATTTCTTCTTTAAAGAGCGGCTCAATTCCTGAGAAAGATGGCTGACCCACAGTCCATCCAGGAGTCCCAAAACCTCTCTATGTTTTTAGCCAATCACAACAGAATTACACAGGTATGTGTAACTTAAAATATGGTCAAATATACATTAAAGGAATAGTCCACCCATTATAGTCCTCTCTATATTTACTACATTTATTTTATGTAGCTGTTGATGTTCCAATTTTGTATACTGTTATTTTTTCCTGTGGCACACAAGAATTATTTAAATATTTGTTCTGCAGGCTTAAGCAAACTCATTGACAGTGTAAAGTAACTAAGGGCTGTCGAGCTCCAATAATGACTAAAAACACTAAAAAGGAACCATAAAAGTGGTCCATACAACTTCTGTAACCATATGTTAGGCTTGTGTGATAAGCAGCCATAAAATAAAAGTGATTTTTCATGGATAATCTTGTCCTCCCCCAAATCTTGTTTCACTTGGACATTTGTATGCAGTGTGTCATGTTTTATGTGATGTTTGTCCAGTGTCTGCACCAGCAGCTGGAGGTGATCCCAGGTTATGAGGAGCTGCTGGCTGATATTGTCAACATATCTGTGGATTACTACGAGAACAAGATGTACCTGACCCCCAGTGAGAAACACATGCTGCTAAAGGTGAGCGCATCCATTCCTGCTGAAGCTTTTTAGACTCGGCTGAAAGAGAGCTTCACAGATGAAGGCATGGCTCTGTGTTTCAGGTCATGGGTTTTGGTCTATACTTGATGGATGGAAATGTCAGCAACATCTACAAACTGGATGCAAAGAAAAGGATAAACCTTAGCAAAATCGACAAGTTCTTTAAGGTGAAGACAAACTTTCTGGTTCTCTTGAAAACTGACTTTTTTTTTTTAGATCTCTGATTGTAACATTTGTTTTGGTTGCCTTCACAGCTTCAGGTCGTGCCCCTGTTTGGAGACATGCAGATCGAGCTGTCACGCTACATAGAAACAAGTGCCCACTATGAAGAGAACAAGTCCAAGTGAGTGATCGACTTACTTTATGAATGACACTTGTGAATGACACTTGTAACCACAAGTGCATTGCTTTCTATCTGATACTAGTTCTCTTGTTAGCATTACTTGTCTGGTTAATGAAATGTTCAGAAGTTTTGACTCGGTAACTGTTTTTTAAAGATTATACTTTTATTCAGTATCAAAAGTTGCATCAAAACTGACAGTAAAGACATTTATGTTTTTATAAAAGATTTCTATTTCAAATAAATACTGTTCTTTTGAACTTTCTATTCATCAAAGAATCCTAAAAAATTGTCACAGTTTCTACAAAAATATTAGGCAGCACAGCTGTTTTCAACATTAATAAAAGTTGGAATAATAGAAAAGTTTCTTGAGCAGCAAATCCGCATTTTAGAATGTTTCTGACGGACCACGTGACACTAAAGACTGGAGTAATGGCTGCGGAAAATTCAGCTTTGATTCCATAGGAAAATTAAATATATATTAAATATATATATATATAATATAGATATACTATTAAAATGGAAAACAGTATTTTAAATTGTAATAATATTACAAAATATTACTGTATTTTTAATCATAAGAGACTTCTTTCAAAAAGTGTGCATCTTTTTAATAGTGTCTTTTCTCTCTCTCTCTCTCTCTCTCTCTCTCTCTCTCTCTCTCTCTCTCTCAGGTGACATGCACTCAGAGAGGCATCAGTACACAGTATAACCTTTGCGAGGAGATGGTGCAGATCAGAGACGACCACATCCGCTTCATCTCTGAGCTGGCGCGCTACAGTAACAGTGAGGTGGTGACTGGATCAGGGCTGGACAGTCAGAAGTCTGATGAAGAATACAAGGAGCTTTTCGACCTGGCACTCAGAGGACTGCAGCTTCTGTCCAAGTGGAGCACTCATGTCATGGAAGTGGTATGTCTGAGATAATTTAAACAGTTTGCAGCATTCCACTTCTCTATCTATCTTGCATTTAAACTGTCTTCTCGTCATCTAGTACTCTTGGAAACTAGTCCACCCGACTGATAAGTTCTGCAATAAGGACTGTCCTGGCACAGCTGAGGAGTATGAACGCGCCACACGCTACAACTACACCAGTGAGGAGAAGTTTGCCTTGGTGGAGGTCATTGCTATGATCAAGGGTCTTCAGGTTCTGATGGGACGGATGGAGAGTGTGTTCAACCAGGCCATCAGGAACACAATCTACTCTGCCCTGCAGGACTTTGCACAAGTGACCCTTAGAGAGCCACTCAGACAGGCTGTGCGCAAGAAAAAGAACGTCCTCATTAGGTAAGATGTACACCACATAAAAAATACATACTTTTTTGGACATTATTTATCTCCTTGCTTCCTTGTAGTGTACTTCAGGCAATTCGTAAAACCATCTGTGATTGGGAAGGGGGAAGAGAACCTCCTAATGACCCCTGTCTGAGGGGAGAGAAGGACCCCAAAGGAGGATTTGACATCAAAGTTCCTCGTCGCGCTGTTGGCCCCTCAAGCACACAGGTCAGTCAAATTGTGTTTGCAACATAGATGATATTTAATGCTATTTGTAAAGTTTGTATCTGAGTAGTATCTGCTCCTCCCGGTCCTGTAGCTCTACATGGTACGCACCATGCTGGAGTCTCTCATCGCTGATAAAAGTGGCTCTAAGAAGACTCTTCGCAGCAGTCTGGATGGCCCCATCGTTCAGGCCATAGAGGACTTCCACAAGCAGTCCTTCTTCTTCACCCATCTCCTGAACTTTAGTGGTGAGACAACAGCAACAGTTTTCTGTATTGCAACTGCATCATCTTTATATGAAAAGTGCATATTCTCCGGGTGTGTGTTCACAGTGTGTGTGTGTGTGTGTTCACTACTGTGTGTGTGCACTTGGATGCAGAGCACAAATTCCGAGTATGGGTCACCATACTTGGCCACACGTCACTTCACTTTCACTTTCATATTCATAGTTTTCACAGCAACAGAATAGACTGAAAAATGTTGCAGTCCTTTCATGATGTTCTCATTCTTTCCTGACTGGCTGTCAGAGGCCCTGCAGCAGTGCTGTGATCTGTCCCAACTATGGTTCCGAGAGTTCTTTCTGGAGCTCACCATGGGCCGTCGCATTCAGTTCCCCATTGAGATGTCCATGCCCTGGATCCTCACCGACCACATTCTGGAGACCAAAGAGCCCTCCATGATGGAGTATGTGCCACATACACAAAGTTTATACTGGGTATTAAGCTACACTAGCGTTCCAAATTTTGGAGTCAGTCTTCTATTTATTCAGTATGGATGTGTTAAATTAATCGTATATATCAGTGTCCATAAAAATATTAAGCACCACAACTGTTTTCAAGATTGACGATAATAAAATGTTTCTTGAGCACCATTTTAGCATATTAGAAGATTGAGACATTGAAGATTCAGCTTTGCTGTCACGGGAAATTTTTTTATTTTAAAATATATTCAAATAGTAGTAAAGTTTATTTTAAATTGTAACCATAGCATGAGAGACTTATAAGAGAAAATCTTACCTACCCCAAACTTTTGAACAGTAGTGTATATAAACACTAATTGTGTCTGTCAGATTATAGCATTATTAGAATCGTTTTTTTTTTCCCCCCTCAGATATGTGTTGTATCCGTTGGACCTTTATAATGATAGTGGTTATTATGCCCTCACCAAATTCAAGAAGCAGTTCCTCTATGATGAGATAGAGGCCGAGGTAGAGTGTTTATCTACTTATTTATTATCAACTTGTTCATTATTATCTTCCATTCAAAGGTATCTTAAGTAAAAACTGAAGCAATCTCTTTTTCATTTTAGGTCAACCTGTGTTTCGATCAGTTTGTGTACAAGTTAGCTGACCAGATATTTGCCTACTACAAAGCAATGGCTGGAAGGTAACAATATCCATCTTATCCAGTCTCATCTTAAATGTTTCTCAAGCTCAACTTCAGAGGTCAAAACAAAGAAATTATTCTGCTATAGATTGTATGTTTCTTTCTCTTCCTCACAGTGTCCTCCTAGACAAACGCTTCCGTGCGGAGTGTAAGAACTATGGTGTGATCATTCCATACCCGCCTTCAAACCGCTATGAGACACTGCTCAAACAGAGACATGTACAGGTGTGACACTACACCAATTACTAATTAGAATGGGCAACTCTGTTTTAAAGGGTTAGTTCACCCAAAAATGAAAATTCTGTCATTAATTACTCACCCTCATGTCGTTCCACACCCCTAAGTCCTTCGTTCATCTTCAGAACACAAATTAAGATATTTTTGATCAAATCCAATGGCTCAGAGAGGCCTCCATTGACGGCAACGCCACCCAAACTCTCAAGATCCACTAGGTACTAAAGACGTCGTTAAAACAGTCGACGTGACTACAGTAGTTCTACAATAATTTTAGGAAGTGACGAGAATACTTTTTATAAGCGAAAAAAACAAAAATAACGACTTTATCCAACAAATTCTTCTCTTCCGGTCATTATCCTTACGCGGTTTTAACGCAGTAAGCACGTTGAAGGCGGCTTCCGTGTTTAAGTCGAAACGCCGGCTCATTATTGGCCCAAAGCTGCACATGTGAGCCGCATGAGGGATGGTGTTGATGCTGATGCAGGAGGCCCGGTCGCCAATAATAGAACGCAGGCGTTCTGACGTAGAATCTGGAAAAAGCAATGCTGGATTGTTAAAAAAGCGTATGAGGAAGACCCAGAAGAGAAGAGGTTGTTGAATTAAGACGTTATGTTTTTGTTAGTTTTTGCCACACCAAAAGTATTATCGTCGTAATAAAAATGATTGTTAGAACCAATGTAAGTCACGTGACTGTTTTAATGGACGGTCTTTTAGTCCTATGGGTCCATTCAGGCAAAACGGTAGTCATCATGCTACATAAGGACAATAAATAAGATTTTTGATATTCCGTTTTACTCAAAAACTCCACTTAAACCACCATCGCGTGTTGTTAATAACTCCGACTTGCCGTAACAGGGACCCGGATTTACGCTTTGCTCAAGACATTGAGCAAATAAATATCATAACAATAGGGTAAAAAAAATGACAAACTATTTCCATGTATTCCACCTTTTTTACGTAGGAAAAATCAGGCTTTCTTTCTCCCAGTCTCTCACAGACACGCACGCAGCGCAGACACGCGGAGATGCGAACAGAAACTTCTTGTCAGCGCTGCACCGCGAATTTATCAGTAAAATAGTTTCGCAGCTGAAAACCTACATGACATTTCTCAGTAGCGAGGATCATGAAGGAGTTTAACTTAAAGATTCACTATTAGTCACGCTGCTGCTGAACGCTGCAGCGAGACGGCCCAGGACACGTATTCACATGCGCCGTAATCTCTCTCTCTCTCTCTCTTCTCTCTCTCTCTCTCTCTCTCTCTCTACTGCGTTAGATTGCATTAATAACTGCGTTAGCCTGCATATTAATGGCTCAAGCCTCTGTTATCAGCTCTAAAATGACGTTTTGGTATTTGCAAAGGAAGGTTTGGGATGAGGTGCGTAAAAAAAAAAATGAGTTCAACCCACACGAGATTTCAGGACGGAAACATGTCAAATGTCTTGAAACAAATGATCTGAACAATGTCTTGATGTGTGGTTGGGACTCCAGGCCGTTAAAATTATTAGAGAAATAAGGCACTCCGTTTTTTTTTTGTTTTTGGTGGTTATGTGGCAAGACGTTTGGAATGGTCTTTCTCAGTTCTCAAACAAATTTAAGAACTATTTGATTTTTATTGACTGAAAGCAAGCGCTTATTGCGATAGAAAACACTGTAGCGGTTTCCACTGATTAAGAAATATTTTTATTTGCTTGGGTGGAAATATTAGGTCTATTATATTAATAGGGAAAGTTTTTTTCTACGTCACGAAAATAGGTAAATCCGGACCTGCCATCTAATGTGTGTTTTGGCCATGTAATGTTGCTGAAATTAAATATGTGTCAGAGCAGTTAAATATGAGTCAGAGCAGTGATCATGGAAGAGAGAACACAAGCAGACAGCGCTGGAAGCTGCTAATGCTCATCAGTAAATCAGTGGAAAATAAATAGAAATTATGATTCTGTCTGAGTTATGCGTTTTAAAACGAACACTAACTAGTGTAAATGTAGCCTAACAGATGTGTAAACTGAAGACTATTTGAGCTTTATTAAAACTATTTTGCACTGATTTATTGTGTTGGTTTCATTTTGTTCCTTTGTGCAGTGGCACAGTAGATGACTCTTTGAGTCTGTAAAAACCTCAACAAGCTGAAAAAATAAAACCAAAGTTTTTATTTTAGATAATGTAATCTTGTTAAAATTGATTTCATAAAATTGGTATTGAAAAAAGTATCGTTCAGGAACCGGTATCAAAGTCAAGGTATCGGGTATCGATATCGAAAAATTTTGAACGATACCCAGCCCTATCTAACAACATGTTTGTGTTTTGTTAGCTGTTGGGTCGCTCCATTGACTTGAACAGATTGATAACCCAGAGGATCTCAGCAGCCATGTACAAATCCCTGGATCAGGCCATCAGCCGCTTTGAGAGCGAGGACCTCACCTCCATAGTGGTGAGATGCTTGTGCTTCTGACTGTTTTGGTATTTGTTGTCCTCATAATCTCTGTTTCTTCAGCATTACAAACATGCAATTTTCTTACCCATTTGGACATCTTAATATTTAATAATCTTGATTTAGAAATTCAAATACTCTAAGAACTTTGAACTATTCACTAAACTGAAATTGTTTTGGTCATGTGTGTTTCAGGAGCTTGAATGGCTGATGGAAATCAACAGGTTGACTCATCGCCTGCTCTCGAAGCACATGACCCTGGACAGTTTTGACGCCATGTTCCGTGAGGCCAATCACAACGTGTCTGCTCCATACGGCCGCATCACACTGCATGTCTTCTGGGAGCTCAACTTTGACTTCTTACCAAACTACTGTTACAATGGCTCCACCAACAGGTTGGTAAACATAAGTTGTAGATATAGATCCGTACTAATGTGGTTTATTATAGATGACAATGTTGACAAAAGTGTTAAATCTCATGGAACAGGTTTGTGCGGACAGCCATTCCCTTTACCCAGGAGCCTCAGAGGGACAAACCTGCCAATGTCCAGCCTTACTACTTGTATGGCTCCAAGGTCTGTAAGCAGCATAATTAGTTTGTGATACCGAACCAAAGACTTGAATGTGTTACATACAGTGTGCTAGAGAATATTGATGTCTATTTTTAAACATCTCGCTCTGTTTTTCAGCCTCTGAACATTGCTTACTCCCACATCTACAGTTCCTACAGGAATTTTGTGGGTCCTCCACACTTCAAAACAATATGCCGTCTTCTTGGTTACCAGGGCATCGCTGTGGTGATGGAGGAGCTGCTCAAGATTGTCAAGAGCTTGGTATTTTGTCTCTCTGCTATGTGTACATGTAGTTTCTCTTTCATGCACTCCTCCAATTTTGTTTCATCACTTGTCCTGTCCATCTGTCTTTTCCAGTTGCAAGGCACCATCCTGCAGTATGTGAAAACCCTCATAGAGGTGATGCCCAAGATCTGCCGTCTCCCTCGTCATGAGTACGGATCACCAGGTGAGATCAGAGCTAGTAACACTCTAGTTGTGTCACAGTCTAATAATGAGTACAGAGACTAAAGGTATTATATATTATATTATATTCTGATGCAGTATTCATCACTATCAGAGACCCTCCACTTCCCCCAACTCCACCTGTCTTAATCTGCTACGGGATTTATGTATGCCCTATTCATGCAGCAGCCTATCTTACATGCATCCAACAGTGTGTAAACAGAATAAATACAAAGAATAGGATGAAAAAATAAATAAATAAAATAAAAAAAAACATTATATGCTCTGTAAGCCTCTAAAAATGGATAAAAATGTCTACCAAATGCATGAATATAAATGTAATTATATTAGAGTTGTCAATTTAATTTGTTAATTTAGTAGAATGAATGAATTAAAACAATTTGTATAATACTTTGTAAAACATTTTATAGCTTGTTAAAGTTAAGAAGACTGTAACTTAAGGATATGAATGTCAGATTCTAGCCTGGAGTGTTTTTTAAGTTATCTAATGTGGAACGCTTGTCAGGCATCTTGGAGTTCTTCCACCATCAGCTGAAGGACATCATTGAGTACGCTGAGCTCAAGACGGATGTGTTTCAGAGTCTGAGGGAGGTGGGCAACGCTATCCTCTTCTGTCTGCTCATCGAGCAAGCTCTGGTGAGACCCCCTCTGACTTAATTTTCCTATTTGCATGACTTAGTCCTATTTAAGTAATATAAAACCTCATCTCAAAGCTGATTTCTATTTTAGCTTTAATCTTTCAGACCTGCCAACCTGTACACATTTTGTGTAACAGGTACGCATTTTTTTACGCAGATTTGCGATTCCAAACTACACAAAAATCTGGCGCAACTTTTGTGTTCAATGAGGCAACTAAAGTAGAGAGTAGGCCTGGGCGATAAAACGGTATTGATATTTATCGACGGTACACCTTCATCGATAACGATATAAAAATGTTCGATATAGCGCACAATATAGGCACATACAAACACGAACACATGCTGAATTGAGTGCTGTGCCTGCCTGTGATGAGGAGATTGTGAATAAAAAAAAATAATATTAGTCGAATTTAAAATAACCATTGCATTGGAATGCAAAAATGGTACAATCGAATGTAGGAGTGTGTCAGGGAGCGTCATCAGTGTGCGCGAGATGCGGTGATGATGATGTAAGTGACGTTGCATTTTAATATTTTGTTAGTCTAGCCCAAGAGACGCGCCGCTGCTGTATTATTCGTTCAAAATATTGAGAACCGTTGTTGGGGTAACGCAGGACTTTAATTAAAGAGAATATCTGAGTTACTTTTTCAAAAAAAAATTTTTTTCCAATTTATTGACTGACAGCTCTACTGTCCCCATGTTGAGCGAGAAATCAGATGTTACTGTAGTTCTAGATTAAATGTGAATATGCTTTAATTCATCTCACTCACAAAAAAAAAGAAACACAGATTCAGTATTTCTCAAAATTAATAAAAACAGTGAAATACAAACTCAGAATATGACACAAACTTGCAATAAATGTTAAACAACACAAATATCCTTAATGTATTTAATCCCATTCTATTTGCTTCTGACCTTCGATGATCCAGTTCAACCGTACTAATAAGCACAAATTACTCTAGACAAACTTTTGTGTCTTTTTTTTATTGCTGAATTGTGTTGAAATTTCTTTTTCTGCATTCTAATGTACGGACGTAAATTTACTTTCCCTACAGCCTGAGGCTTATTCATTTCACTTATGGTGTGAAAAGGCTTTTATATTTGCAAAAAAAATAACTTTTTTTATTTTAAAAACAAACAAGCAAGTCCTGTCCAGATTTAAAAAGTAACGCAAAAATAACATAACGCATTACTTTCCATAAAAAGTAAAAAAGTAACGTAATTAGTTACTTTTTATGGAGTAACGCAATATGTAATGCATTACTTTAAAAGTAACTTTACCCAACACTGTAGAGAAATATAGTAGCTCAATGCGTAAAAGATCTTGATTAGGTTAAAACCGAAAAAAAAGTCATTCACACAGAACGCATATTCAACGCATTTTTAGATGGACAAATATGACTACTGCACTCGCATCTCACAGAAGAGATGCATAGAAAGCCATGCAAAAGTTAAAACAGTTTAAACTTTTAGAAAACACGACGCGAATTTGTGAAGGTTTATTTCATTTCACTGCATCTCAAATGTTTTTAAATGCAATCTGTGTGAATGGCGATTCGGCTCTTTGTATTAAGCAATGCAATGCATGAATACATGATGCTGTTTTGTTCATAATTGTTTATGCCATTTAAGAAATTATATTTTATTTTTATGAGTTAATTTAGACAATGCACGGTTTTTATAGACAGTTATTTCCTTGAGTTGACAATTTAAATGCGCTATTATTTTGCTCATTGCACCCTCCTGCTGGCCTCGGGAAAGATTTCCTTAAAGCCTATTTAATCGGCATATAAAACATAAGAAAGGAATGTTAAAAAATAATATATATATATATATATATGTTTGTTTTTGGTCTTAATAAAGTGGGCAAATTAAAAATACAGTGGTTAAACAAAAAAAACAAAAAAAAAATTCTATTGCTCTGTTTTATAAAAGGTTAAAAAAAAGTCAATAATTATCGATACCGAATGATATGAAACATATATCGTTGATATATTTTTTAGCTATATCGCCCAGCCTTAGTAGAGAGACATTTTTTTCCTATATTTTTCCTTATAGCCTTATGCTAAAATTTACTGTAAATCCACATTTTAAGGCTGATATTCAAAAAATTGCTTTCCCAGTGGGTTATCCCTGTCTCAACTATAAATTATTGCATTGTTTTCTTCATGATATGGTGGTGTATATGGGGAAATGGGTGCAAAGCAAAATGGTGCAAAATAATATGAACTTCGCTTTGCACTATTCCTGTTCTCATAATACTTTGCCAAGGTTGGCAGGTCTGATCTTTCATAATATGCCTTGTTTTCTTCTGAATATTTATGATTTGCTTTAAGGAAATATTTTTTTATAATGAAAGCATCCTGTTGATGCACCAAATTTCAAGGCCCAATCCTGACATGACTCAGCCTGGCTTTGCAAATGAGCTGCATAAAGAGGCAGATTTGAATTTGTAGAAAGTGTGTGTTGTACACTGATGTGTATGCCAATATGTGTGCATTTCTGGATGTGAATATCAATGAATTACTGTGTGTATGTTAACGAGTGTGTGGGTGAAGGACACTGTTGCCATCTGCCCCTAAAAAGCTACTTTATTTCTCATTACACGCTGGCAACAACTACAGGTGGTAAGGAATTAGGCCTCATTCATGTAACCGTTCCACAAACTGATTGAACACACACTCTTCCTGGTTTTTATACTTTTTCTTTAGTCACTATTGTGCCGTGTTCTGCCATGGATTCAAGGATGCTAGTGTCACCAAGACGAGAGAATAAAACTCAAAATGTAATACAGAGCTGTGTACGTCTGGCACTGTCGTGACGTTTGGACTCTGCACGTGCCCAGTGGGTTACTTTTAAGAGGCTTCTTTAGGATCATTTCTTCCAAAGGAAGTCTTCCTTGCTTTCATGGCAGTCACGACAACTCTCTGGCTGCCTGTGACGTCCCGCACATCTGCTTTCATACACTTCTCTTCTTCTGACTGTAACTCTTCTGATGCCTGTTTCTCTTGTGTTTCTGTTTGGGTCTCTCTCTCTGAAGCATAGTGAATGTGTCGGATGATCATTGCACGCTGATCTCTCATTAACATTGTTTCTGTCAGGGTGCTCTTCTGGTCGTCTCTCTCTTCTTGTTTGGGTGTTGTTCGGTGCTCGTTTTATTATTGTGAATGAAGTGATTTTTGCTCAAATTTGTGTGCCTCATTGATTTGAAGGTTAATGCCATGAGACCTTTAAACTTTCACATTACATTTAATTTAAGGTTTACACCAACTGCCACAATAGTAATTTATTTATCCCATATTTTATATCTTTCTGGGTTTATATTAGTAAATATTGATGTAGAGGTTTAATAGAATGCATATTAGTAGTTGGGGATGTTCAAAACTATGTTTTGTAATCTAGAGTTTGTGGATTGGGCAGTCACATGTGTTTTTGTGTTAAAAAATAGCTAGATGGAGCACAAGACTGAAACGTAGAACATGCGTCTCATAGAGTCTCAAGACATTTTTTTTTAAAGTTAATGTGTTAAATTTTGCTCAGAAAAGTAGGGCATGTCGCAACAACCAAGGACAATCTGCATGCATGCATAGACCAACTTCAAAAAAATAGTGTTAAGTGAATAAAATAAAAAATATGCCACCCTTTAATAGGGTACCCAACATATTTCCAACAAATATATACAACCTTTTATTGCAAAAAAACTATCATAGTTCTCACAGAAATATGCATATTATATATAAATATGTATATATTTATTTATATAATTTATCGAAATAATATACATATCTAATAAAAATGAGACCATGCATAATAAATGGAGACGATGTCACAGAAGGTGATTTAAGGAAATGTTTTGAAATTGTTTCAATTTTTTTTTTTTTTTTTTTCTCGAACTTCGAGTTAGAATCAAAAAGTGCTATTTGTCATCAAATTATTGGATGAGATCCTTTTATCAATACTATATTTGGTATAATCAGTTACCGTTATTCAGACCGAGCTTCTCAGTCACCATCAATTCTACATAAATATCATCATATTGTTTAGGACGGTGACATTTTCATATATATTACGACTAACCCATTTTCACACTGATGTGTGTGTGTGTGTGTGTGATGTTTGTATGTAAAGCTTGATTCAGATGTCATTTAACAGTGTGATAAAGAAGCATTTTTCATTCATTCCTCATGTTTTTGTTTTGTTTGAACTCAGTCACAGGAAGAAGTTTGTGACTTACTTCATGCTGCTCCATTCCAGAACATCCTCCCAAGAGTCTACATAAAAGGTGAAAAATTAAATTTAAAAACTACAAGATCATGTTCCTCATAATTGCTTTCTGATTAAGAAATCTTTATATAAATTCAGTTTTATGCCTGCTGAAATCTTCATTTAATTATGTATTTTTACAGAGGGTGAGCGACTTGAGGTGAGGATGAAGAGGCTGGAAGCAAAGTATGCTCCTCTTCACCTGGTGCCCCTTATTGAGAGACTTGGGACCCCACAGGTGAGGCACTCACAGATCAGAGCCAACATGCTCATCGCATTTGTCAGTAACACAACATGTATAACACTAGCACATTCATTTTTTATTTTTTTGTGTATAGAAATATTTTGTAACGTTGTAAATGTCTTTGCTGTCGCATTTGATCAGTTTAATGTATTTTTGCTGAATAGAATAATACATTTCTTTCAGTAAAGTAGTCTGGATCGTTCATCCAGTTTGGAGCGACGTCCTGATCCAGGGGTCTGTGTGGTACCAAATACCTTCCACTTCTTAATAATAAACTTCACTGTGCTTCTAGGAATTGATAAAGCCTTTGAAATTTTTTGTATCCATCTCCTGACTTAACTTTATCCCAGAGATCTTTTGACAGTGCTTCAGTTGTACTACCAAGGACTGAAACGCTCCAGGAAAGCTCTTTTCATGCTGAGCAAATATAAATGCCCACAGCTGATCACAGTTGAAAGTCAAATGATTATGTGTGCCATTGAGAAGGTGATTAGCTACACCTGATTGAGCTTACAAGTCATTTTTAGGAAGGTCTGATCATTTTTCCAACTCAGTGATTCTGGTGCTTTATTTTTGTTTGTTTCTGACATGTTGGTGTTATATCTTTCACTTGGATGTTATAAATTGCACTGAGTAAATACAGCTGGATAAAACAAAAACTGTGTCCGTCTTCATTTTAGGCTGCAAAGCAATAAAATGTGATTCTTTTAAAGGGGGTGATTCTTTTCTATACCCACTGTAATTAGACTGTTTATGCATGCAGTGCAGTACATGATTAGGTTGATTTGGTCCCCATTTTAACATGTTTTTTTTAATTGCCTTTCATAGCAAATTGCAATAGCACGAGAGGGAGACCTGCTGACCAAGGAGCGTCTGTGCTGTGGTCTGTCCATGTTTGAAGTCATCCTGACGCGCATTCGCAGCTTCCTTCAGGACAGCGTGTGGCGAGGCCCTCCCCCCACCAATGGCGTCATGCATGTGGACGAGTGCATGGAGTTCCACCGCCTCTGGAGCGCCATGCAGTTTGTGTACTGCATCCCTGTGGGCACGCACGAGTTCACTGCAGAGTATGCATATACATTCAGCTGGGATTTTTTGAATAGTTTGTAATTTACACAAAAAATAGCAAGCAAGCACTTGATTTAGGTTCACATCATATAAATGAAATGTTTTGGACTTTTTTGTGTTCAGGCAGTGCTTCGGTGATGGTCTGAACTGGGCTGGATGTGCCATTATTGTGCTATTAGGACAACAACGTCGCTTTGACCTCTTCGATTTCTGCTACCACTTGCTGAAGGTCCAGAGGCAGGACGGCAAAGATGAGATCATTAAGAATGTGGTAAGTTTCTGATTTCATAGACATGAACTGTATTTAAAAATGACAAATCATTGCAGGAAACTCTTAACACCGTTAGCGATGCAATATACACTACTCTTCAAAATGTTGCGGTCAGTAATGTTTCTTGAGCAGTAAATCGGCATATTAGAATATTTTCTGACGGATCATGTGACACTGAAGACTGGAGTAATAATGCTGAAAATTGTAATATTTTCAAATAAAAAAACAATTATTTTAAATTGTAATAATAATTCTCAATATTACTGTTTTTGCTGTATTTTGATCAAAAAAATGCAGACTTGGTGAGCATAAGAGACTTCTTTCAATAACATAAAATCATACAGACCCCAAACCTTTGGACGATAGTGTAAATGTGCCAACTTGTAGATATGGGCTTCTGTATTTAATGTTTTGTCATGTAACTTTCAGCCCCTGAAAAAGATGGCAGATCGCATCAGAAAGTATCAGATTCTCAACAACGAGATCTTCGCCATCCTCAACAAATACATGAAGGCTGTGGAGACAGACAGTTCTACTGTGGAGCATGTTCGCTGTTTCCAGCCTCCTATACATCAGTCTCTGGCCACCACATGTTAAATAAACTTTATTTGACTTCCAGCTATCCTATTCTTCCTCTGGTGTGACATTGGTCTCAAATGTAGTGTACAGGGCCTTTCAAGATTGCCTTCGGCTTTATTTAAATAAGAGACAAACCTCCAGTCTCGCCACATGGTTAAAAATCACAGTAGATTTCTCAGTCTTCCCCAGCTATCTAACCCTTATGAATATCAACACTCCCTATCCGTATCACATTTGAAGTGAACCAGTTTGAGAGATTTAGGACTGCCGAAAATATTTCCAGGTCACCAGAGGAAGTTTTAAAAAAATGCTGATTAAGTTCTAGTTTAAAAAAAAAAAGTAAATTATAAATGACTTTTGATTATAAATAACTATTAAAAGAAAACATGATTAATGTCAGTTTAGTTTTTTTGTTTTTAACAATGCCCATACAGATTTAATTTATAATAGTATTTGCATGCACAAATCTCATATATCCTAATATTGTTTGTACTGTAATATACAGACCAAAAAGCAAGTGTATGTTGAGTTATTGACAATAATTTCTCCCATTTCTAATTATTTTATGCTCAGAATTGTTTACAGCATTCTGTTATCTTTATTGCATTACAGCACTGGTTTACAGATCTTTGCATTTGTAACATCCATCATTGTAGATGTTGCAGTCGAGAATTGCGTGTAGTACTTGTTCAAATTTTATTGGTACTTAACTGGTATCAGTATTTGCCTCAACTGTTGAAAAGTAACCTCACTTATCTTTTCTGTCAGTTTAATCTCAGTCTTTGGACTGTTAATTTGGGCTATTTTATACACCATAATCATGCGTGAACTAGTGAAGCAGTTCACCGGTGTGAAGTACTAATAACTGGATTTGTGCTGTGATGACATCTCTTTAATCACCTCTTACTGTTACAGACTGCAGTAGTAATACTGCATTACCTTGACCAATAATGGACAAAAAGCAAAAATATGTCGGTTACTAAAATTTCAAATATTTCAGTATTTACCTTCACAGGCCCTTTGCTTCAACAGTGTTAGGCAGATTGGCAAGCATTCTGTTCAGTTTTGTAATTTATGTGGCTGTTGTAAATGTAACCTCATGAATGCTCATCATATTCTGTTATTTCCTGGAGTTTTCAGATTGATTTGAATCAGTTTTTAAATAACCGTTGAATTAAATGGGTATTTTCCAGTAATCTATTTATGCATAAAAGTTGATTTTTCTTGCTCTTGGAAGGGTTAATATGTGAACGATGATGGAAAAAAACGTTTTGACATTAAGGACGTGCTGTTTTAAAAACTCAAAGCATGACAGGTGTAATTTATTGTCATCTATTTGTGACATGAGATTTTTGTTCATATTGTTGTACAAGTGATCATGTTTTGAAATACAAAAAAAGGAGAGAATAATACAATGTACAACAAATGGTTCTGAACAGGAATTATAATTATGTTGTATTTCCATGAAATAAAAAAAAAAAAAGATCTAACGGAAAATGGCTGGCTGGCTTTATTGATTTATTTGCATTTAGGCTCAATTATTTAGGTTTTCAAGCAAACTATTGAATTGCAGCAGCATTTTAAGACTGGAGCTCTAGATTATCACAATCAAACATCTTGCAGTTTAATTAATAAAAGTTCCTTCAGGTCCTTTGGTGAATCTATGTTTCGTAAGGAGTCTTGATAATTGATACCAACACTATGAACTGTGCAATGCTCACTTGATGTATTAGCCTCAAATATCTTTAAGAAAGCTTTTTTTTAAGGAGTCTTTAAATATTATTGTGTTAATGCCCAATTGGTGATTTAATCAGTAAGTTCCTGTCAATTCTCACACCTTGGGAAGATCTGAATAGGATGTAATCAATTGCCTTGTTTTTAAGAACATTTCATCAAATGCAGGAGGCACTTAGCACTAGATAAACATTTCCCCCACATGGGGACGATGGCACAGCGGGGAATGTGAGGAATCCAGAGTTTTTTTGTTCGTTTTTTCCCAAAACTGACTCCTCCAAGTTTTGAGGATGGTATGAATATTTTGGTCTCTCCTTTGTCAATATGAATACACAACTGGTAAAGTCTGTTTTGTTAGAGCAGGAGTGTTTCTTGAGGCCTCTGGCAGGCAGATGAGGGTGGGGCTTTTAAATGGCACACAGAGTAAATGTTTGCTTTCCATCAATAAAAATGACACCCAACACCCCCAATCCACCAAACAGCTGTGTCCCACAATGAAGATGTGGAGGGAGAGAAAGGGAGAGGGGCCAGTTGAGACCACTGAATGAGACACAATACCAACTTTACAGACTGGAAAAAAAGAGATGCACATGAATATATTTCTAGGTTAAGGATCTATATTGTAGTATCAATGTCTGAAATATATTTTTAAATAATATTTGCCTCTTAATTTTCAGGAGCATTTACCTCTAAGAAGAGCTGATTCTTTTCTAATCATATAAAAACACAGCTGTGATCAATTTGTCAAATTAAATTAATTGATGTGTTTGAGAATTTGTATTAACCATAAAAACTAATTGTATTTAGATATGCCTGTCTAGACCTAGAATATAGGCCTTTTTGTTACTTTAGTCATTTATTTGCTACTGATTATTCCACATATGATTCCACAAATATAGTCTTTACAAAGGTGATGGTGGTACAGCAAAACCATTAATTATATGCTAAAGGGGTTGGAGAAAGAAAGAAAGAACTCAGGGTAATATGATAATGTTTTGTAATTATCATATTAAATCTGGCTAATTTTCAAATTGTTTGTCGTAAATAAACATCTCAGAAAAATCGAAATATGACTTTTTGTGGCGAAGCGGCATCATTTTCGTACATGTCTTCTGTAGAGGACACCTGGACAAACATCATGTTAATCAGGTATTTTGGGGAGACACAACAAGTCAATAGGGAAATAAATTATAGATCTATACCTATGAATTATTATTTTTTTTTCCAAAACATTTTTTTCTCCATTTGTTTCTTATGCTCCAACCAATGTAATGACAAAAAAAAACTTTTTTTCTGGTTCTCAGGTGGATATAACGGGCCATTTTGTGATTGCTCAATAAAGTGAATAAAGCAGTGTAGTAGGCTAGTGTGCAGTGTTCAGGGGGCAGGACGCTGGTCAGAGGGCGGGAGAACAGCGCTCGCTCATATATGAGGAGCAGCACACTTCCAAACTTCCCTGACTGGACACCTACAGCAGTTTAAACAAAGAGGTGTTGGCTTTCCAAATGCTCTGTGATACTCATTGAGAGTTAAATATCGTTTTACTTATTTAACTCACTCTGTCATTTTGCATCATTAATTAAATAATTATTTAGTTGAAGAACAGCAGAAGACATGATTGACGAAGTGAAACGAGAGAGAGGCGATCAATGGATTTCATTTTACTCCAGCGAGGTATGTTCCCATGGGAGAAAACATTTTATTCGATTTACCTGTCATTTCTCATTTTTTAATAAATGATATTTAATAGCCTAATTATTCTTAATTTTTTGTTGTTTTGGGGAGAAACTTTTATTATTTATATTTATATATTCCCCAAAACATTTTGAGTAACTAATAGGCTATTTTACTACGCTAATATTAGGAATAGCCTACATTCTTTTCTTTTCTTTTTTTTTGCTCACCTCTAATTTATTCAAACACAATTTTCAGCTAAAACACAACAGATCAGAACAAAACCTTTAAAAATATTATAGTCAAGAAACAGGTGACGTTTACCGTTTGAAGTTTTGATCTGTGTGATTGTGTGTGTGTGTGTGTGTGATGATGATGGTGAGTGGTGTGTGTGTGTGTGTGTGTGTGTGTGTGTGTGTGTGTGGTGTGTGTGTGTGTGTGTGTGTGTGTGTGTGTGTGTGTGGGTGGTTGTGTGTGTGTGTGTGTGTGTGTGTGTGTGTGTGTGTGGGTGAGTGAGGGAGCGGTGTGTGTGTGGTGTGTGTGTTTGGTGCTGTGTCGTGTGTGGTGTGATGTGTGTGTGACGTGAGTGACGCGTGTGTGTGTGTGCTGTGTGTGTGAGTGATGTGACGTGATGAGGTGTGGGTATGTGTGTGGGTGTGTGTGTGTGTGAGGTGAGTGTGTGTGTGTGTGTGAGAGAAAGTGTGTGTGTGTGTGTGTGTGTGGTGTGTTGTGTGTGTGTGGTGAGTGAGTGAGAGTGTGTGTGTGTGTGGTGTTCAATGTCGTGTGTGTGTGTTGTGTGTGTGGGAGTGAGTGGAGGTGTGTGGTGGTATGGGTGGTGAGTGAGTGATAGAGTGTGTGTGTTGTGTGTGTGTTGTGTGGGTGTGTGTGGGTGTGTGTGCTGTGTGTGTGTGAGTGAGTTGTGTGTGTGTGTGTGTGTGTGTGTGTGGTGTGGTGTGTGTGTGTGTGTGTGAGTGAAGTGAGTGTGAGTGTGTCTGTGTGTGTGTGTGTGGTTGGTGGTGTGTGTGTGTGTGTGTGGGTGTGTGTGTGTGGTGTGTGAGTGTGTGTGTGTGTGTGGGTGTTTGTTGTGTGTGTGTGTGTGTTGTGTGAGTGAGTGAGTGTGTGTTGTGTGAGTGAGGGAGTGCGTGAGTGAGTGGTGTGTGTGTGTGTGTGGGTGTGAGAGTGTGTGTGAGTGAGAGTGGGTGTGTGTGTGTGTGTGGGAGAGAGATAGAGTGTGCGTGTGTGTGTGTGTGTGTGTGTGTGAGTGAGGTGAGTGATAGTTGTGAGTGTGTGGGTGTGTGGTGTGTGTGAGTGAGTGTGTGTATGTATGTGAGTGAGTGAGTGAGTGAGAGTGTGTGTGAGTGTGAGTGAGAGAGAGGTGTTGTTGTGTGTGTGTGAGTGAGTGATGGTGTGTGTGTGTGTGTGTGATGATGATGATGGTGTGTGATGTGTGAGTGAGTTTGTTTGTGTGTGTGTTTGTTTGTGTGAGTGAGTGTGTGTGTGTGAGGAGTGTGTGAGAGAGAGTGAGAGTGTGAGAGAGAGAGAGAGAGAGAGAGTGTGAGTGAGTGGGTGTGTGTGTGAGTGAGTGAGTGTGTGTGTGTGTGTGTGTGTGGTGTGTGTGTGTGTGTGTGTGTGTGAGTGAGGGGAGGAGCGTGTGTGTGAGTGTGTGTGAGTGAGTGAGTGTGTGTGTGTGAGTGAGTGTGTGTGTGTGTGTGTGTGTGAGGAGTGAGAGTGTGTGTGAGTGTGTGAGTGAGTGCGTGTGTGTGTGTGAGTGAGTGTGTGTGTCGTGGATGAGTGAGTGAGAGTGTGTGTGACGTGGTGAAGTGTGAGTGAGTGTGTGGTGTGAGTGAGTGTGTGTGTGTGTGAGTGTGTGTGTTGTGTGTGTGTTGTGTGGTGTGGTGTGTGTGTGTGAGTGTGTGAGTGAGTGAGTGAGAGGGTGTGAGTTGTGAGTTGAGGAAGTGTGTGTGTGTGCGGAGGGTGGTGGAGTGACGTGAGAGAGAGAGTGCGGGTGTGTTTGTGTGTGTGTGTGTTTGAGTGAGTGATTGTGTGTGTGTGTGTTGTGAGTGAGTGAGTGGTGTGAGTGTGTGTGTGTGGTGTGTGTGTGTGAGTGAGTGAGCGAGAGAGAGTGTGAGTGAGTGAGTGAGTGTGAGTGAGTGTGTGGGTGTGAGGAGGGTGTGTGTGTGGGTGAAGTGAGTGAGTGAGAGTGTGTGTGGTGTGAGTGAGTGTGTGTGTGTGTGTGAGTGCGGGTGTGTGTGTGTGTGAGTGAGTGAGTGAGAGTATGAGTGAGTGAGTGAGTGAGTGAGAGATAGTGTGTGTGTGAGTGAGTGAGTGAGTGTGTGGTGTGTAGTTTGTGTGTGTGTTGTGTGTGTGTGGTTGTGTGAGTGAGGTGTGTGTGTGTGGGGGTGTGTGAGAGAGAGTGTGTGTGTGGTGTGTGGTGTGTGTGTGGTGGGTGAGTGTGTGTGTGTGTGTGTGTGGGTGTTGTGTGTGTGTTTAGGGTGTGCCTTTGTGTGTGTGTGTGTGTGTGTGTGTGGGTGTGTGTGTGAGGTGAGGTGTGGTGTGTGTGAGTGAGGAGTGAGTGTGTGTGTGGGTGTGTGTGTGTGTATGTGTGTGTGTGAGTGTGTGTGTGTGTGTGTGTGGTCTCGCGGCAGTTAATTGATTGACTCTGTGATTGTGTTGAATGTCTCGCGCTTTGACACTCGTGCATGACTTACAATCGGCCCAGCACGAGCTCATAACCGGAGGGGCGTTTCAGAATCCCAAACACGAAAGCGGGGTTCCGACTTGAAAGGGCCGAATTATTACGAACGCTGTCCATCGTGGAAAAAAAGAACAACTGAAAACAGCAGTCGCGCCCCCAAATAGGCCTACCCCTCTGTCCTGAGATAGAAAAAAGACGGACGGTGTGTGACTTAAAAAGAGACAAAACAAGGGTGAGAAGAATAGCCGGACAAGCCGGATAATGGGGTTATCGGCCGGGTGGGTGGTCAGAATACATTTACATGGCGTTACCCATGCAAGGCGCCAAGGTCTGGTCTGGTTTGGAAATAATTGAATAGACAAGAATCTATGGACGCCGACGTCAGCAAAACAAGTCATCATCGTCGTCAGAATGTATGTTTCGGTTCTACTGCACAGTTCCATAACAATTGTTTTAGGCTACATATTAACCGAAAAAGTTGTAGCTTATTTTACCTACCCTTTTTTTTCATAATAATCGTCACTTTCACAAGTCCAACAGATGCACGTTATGCCGAATATTAATACGTTTAATATTAATATTGATAACCCAAATAATGCAAAACCAAAAAGGACAAAAAGCAAGCAAGTTTGCGCGGTAAACTTTAACTCTATCCTAAAAAGACAAAACATTAAATTAAAATTCACCTTTGCAGAATTAGTTTTTAAAAACCTTTAAAATGTCTCTTTTTTTAAACCATATACCTATTTATTTATAATACTTTATTCCAAAACTAACTCTGATTAATTTGATTGCTGTTAATTATAAAATCAAAATAATGCACAAGACAATAACAATAAACAGCTGATTTTGACTTGGTCAAAGAAAAAAACATCATATTAGTGACACAATCAACAACAGTTTCCTTTTGATTGAATATTATTAACTATCATAAAATATTCGATAACAGATTGAAAGAAATTCACTGCCTTGAAAAATCGGGGGTATTTTTTCACATTATCAAGTGAGTTTGGCCCAAGGCTTTAGGTGTTTTCTGACTCTGTCCCTCAACCTTACAATAATAATAATAATAATAATAATACTGTATTTAGAAAATATACTGTAATTATTAAATTTCTAATATTTGTAGGTGTATTATGGAGCAGACAACCTCTGTTGGGCCCAGTAGGATATTCCCCCCAGAGCATCACTACTACCAAGTTACGCCCACCGTGTGATTCAGCACCTGCGGGAAACACCGGGAGACTCGGAAGCCCAGTGGGAATACTGCCTCCAGCAAACCCCAAAGGATACACTGAGAGCAGCTCCAGTGAACCTGAGTTTCCAGCGCTGAAATCAGTCTACAGACGGACCTTAAGCCACGCCAAGCCACCATATTCCTACATCTCTCTTATCTGCATGGCAATCCAGCAGTCGCCAGCCAAGAGACTGACTCTGAACGAGATCTACGACTGGATCCGCCAGCTCTTCCCGTATTACAGACAGAATCAACAGCGATGGCAAAACTCCATCCGCCATTCCCTGTCATTCAACGACTGCTTCGTGCGTGTACCAAGATCACCAGACTCGCCAGGGAAAGGCTCGTACTGGGCCCTGCACCCTGACTCCGGTAACATGTTTGAAAACGGCTGCTACATGCGTCGCCAGAAGCGCTTCAAGTGTCAGAAGGCGACGTCGCCATCAAAAAATTCGGACGGAGAAGCTGTGAAATCAGAAGGGAAGAAAAAAAAGGTGGAGGTCAAGTCACTCATCTCTTCTTGTAAATCACCTGTGCCTCCTCCGAGTGACACCACAGCTCAGCATTCAAGCATATTACCAGTGTCCTATCCTGCAACCAAAGCACCTTCTCCTTCCCATCTTTGTCAGCACCTTACACCCTCACACACTTTATTTCCTACCCAGCCACACTTGCCCTCTCTTAACGTCCCGTTCCCAACAATGCCCAGTCCCAGCCTGCAGTCTGTCCCGCCAGCCTCTATGGAATCCAGCTTGCACTGTGAACCTTCTTCCCAACACTCCATTTCTGTCCCGCGACTTATGGACTTCCAGTACTGCGAGACTCCTGTGAACTACCCGGTTTACTGCCAGTCCAATTCTCATCCCAACTTCACCTCGTATGCAGGAGATTCTGTTTACTACCCTGGATTTAGCATGTGTTCTGCTCCTCTTCTGAGTTCCTCCTGATCAACCTCCTATAGTCTATTAAGGGCTTTAAAAATGGATTCATTTCTGTTTAGATACTTATAATTGCTGTATATATTAGTTGGACTCGTAGCTGGAGAAGTATCTGTTATCTGATGCTGAAGGATTTTCTTTGATGAATGTTTCAAGTGAATTCAATTGAATTGAAGGTGTTTGAAGATACATATGAATGTGAATTTCTTGCTGTAAATCTCAAGTAAAATTTTGAACTTTCCAAAAGGTGTTAATTATTTGTCTGGTGTGAGGTGCAAGATTATAATCAGACTTTCAGGCTTCCATATTATTTTACTGCTGCATTTTTAAAATTCCTCAAGAGAGTGTTTGGGGAAGAATCAACTCAACAGAGGCATTGTCCTGCTCACATTGTAAAAGATAAACATAATTTCCTGTCTTGACATTCCTCACACTAACCTGAACGAGACAGCCACACTGAAAACTAGTAGCCCTAGAAATCAATTAAAAAATATATTATAAAGTGCACAGTTTGCATAAAATAGAGCATACCTGAACAAAAAATAATCTAATAATAATATTAATGTTTATTTTATTAACCATTCTGAAAAATGATAAGAGAAAATAAATTTAAATATTATGCACATTCCATTACTTGAAATCTGTTTTTTAAATCCATATTTATGGCACGCAAATAATGAAAATAAAACTTCATTATAAAATGTCTAAACAGAAAATCAAACAAAACAATAATAATAAATAATACATCAAAATTATATATATGATAATATTATATAAAATTAATTTACAGTAATGAATAAAATGCTTATTTATGACGCTAACATGTCTCTAAACAGTCAGAAAAACCTGCATGCTGCACAAACCAGTCAAAATAGAGATTCACTGAAGATATAAGATAGGTTAGTGGTTAGTGTCCAGACATGGCTTGCGATTTTGACTGGTTGGTGCAGTTGGTGTGTGGTGTCTCATGGGCTGAATGCTAGCAGTAGAAAGGTTGCGACCCCCTTCATCCCCTCCTAGCCTAACCTTTGATTCCTGGGAAAGCAGGATTGTGTTTGAGTGTATGAGAACAATAGGAAGACACTGGTCTTAATGGTGGACCTCCCCAAAGCAGTGTCTTCTCAACAATGGGACACAGGGACACCCACAGCGATCTGAGCAGAAGCCACAGACCCCTCAGTGTGTGTCCGAGATTCAGAGAGAATCCAGGACGTGAGGAGTTCATGAGATTTCATGGTTGTGATCTAATCCTGCACAGATTATTGCCCTCTTTAGATGTCGTCTCGTCGACAGATTCTGCTGTATATGTTGATATGATGAATGACTGTGCTATGGCTTTCTAAATATCTGAAGAGTCTGGCTATGTGAGTATTCAGTTCTTTGCATTACAAGGGTGTGAATGTGGATTTGTATGGTGTGAAGATGCTGTCTGCAGGTCATCAGTAGGCCAGCTGTGGACGCAGACTGTGAGGGGGGTGGGGGCAGGAGGAAGGGAATTGAGGAATCAACTTTTATTTGAGCTTTTGATATATAAGAGGTCATCATTCTAAAAGAATATCTTGTAAGTTTCAGAACTGAAAACATCCTTGTTACTGAAATAAAAGCTTTTATTGACACCAGGCCCAGCGAACGCCAGATCCTGGAATGTGCCTATGTATAAAAGGCTTGTTCGAGATGCATCGGCGCTGCGCAGACCGATCGGGCATATGACATAAAAGTACAGCGAGAGCGATTCAAAAGCTTAAAGAGTCGTCTGCTCTCTAAACGCTCTGGCGGTATGTCATATGCCGATCGGTCTGCGCAGCTACCTAAACGCAGAAGATCATATTTTATTTTATAAGCGTTTAATCAATGGCTGCTTAAAACATCTGATGGGGGGTTTGTTCCACTTGTCAAAAAGCTGGTATGTGATTGGCTGGAGAGTGGAAGCTGCCCTGTTGGCATGGCAGCAGCTGAACAGACTAGGCCATGTTGTTTACACAGTGGCCAGCTTTTTATTGCCTGTCTGTGCCTGCGCGTCTCCGTTAGTGTCCCTCAGTCTCCTTTCACAAGGGCTCGGGTAAATATGCCTGTTCAAATAGCCATCACTCAGAGGCAGTGACAGGCCTGTACTCCTTCCCGTAGCGCCCCCTCTTCCCCCGAACCCCCACCATCCCCCTCGCTTCAGGCCACGCTCCCTATCTGAATGAGAAAGCATTGCTACATTTAAATTAATGCCGAAGAATTCAGGGCAAACACTTTGATTCCCTATAGGACATAAATAATACATCGACAGATTAAAGAAACGCTTTACTGTTTTAGTAAAGTGAAACCACTTCAGCTAGGCTATGTGCTTAGAATAAAATCTATAACTTGGCTTCTCTCATTTAGCGTCATCCACTATTCATCTCCTCTATTATTCTCTCTTCATCTCTGGATCCACCTGTGTTTGCAGAGTGACAGTGGCGTGGTTCTTTCAGGACAGTCAGATAAGCTACCAGCAAATAACAAAAAAAGATGAGGGACACCCAGCATCTATTTATCCCTTTCTTTTCTCTTTCATCCCTTTGTAATCTGATTCCTCTATTCATTGCTCGGCCTTGTGGCTCTCTGGCTGGTCTGAAGCTGCTGTTTAGGGTGTGCACCTTGCTCATTTTCGGAAAGCATCGAGTTATTGCAGCTTCTGTCCAGCGTATTCATCCATTGTTGGTTTTCCCTTTCCATTGTTTCCAATTTATGTTCTACTTTCTGGTTTAATGATAGAAGTGGTCAAACTCATCATCAGACTCCACTATCTCATTTGTGGCTGCAGGGTGGTTCTTCTGTGGTAGATTTTCCTCCTCTGAACCAGAGGGTTGATCTGGATAAAACTATGCTGAATGCAAATAATACAATTTCACTATTCAAATGTGACTAATATAATGGTGGATAGATAGATAGATAGATAGATAGATAGATAGATAGATAGACAGATAGATAGATAGATAGATAGATAGATAGATAGATAGATAGATAGATAGATAGATAGATAGATAGATAGATAGATAGATAGATAGATAGATAGATAGATAGATAGATAGATAGATAGATAGATAGATAGATAGATAGGACAATTTTGTAAATAAGTTGTCAAAAAACTGTACAAAATTAAACAATCACCATTTGATTGGTCTGTCTCCATCACATCATCCTCCCTATGGGAATAAATAAAGGTTAGAGTCCCATAGAGCAAAACAAACAATATAATACAGAATACAATGAAACTCACTGCTGTGTTTGGGAGTTGACAGGGTTGAGAAGACCTTCAATATCATCATCATCAGGGCATTTTGAATGGTCATCCAAAGGATCTCTTGACCAGGGGTATGCTTGCTCAACCACAACCTCATCATCTTCCTCTTCCTCTTCATCATCTTCTATTTCTTGATTGTAATCCTCTTCCTCTTCAGACTCCTCAAGACTATGCAGAAAGTCAGTATTAGTCGAATGAGTAGAAGATTCATATTAAAAACAAGTGACGAATATTCAAGAACAGTGATATTTGCATGAATTTAGATATATACCTGTTGTGAATTTCCCTCTCATCTTCTAAATGTCCTTGAGTCTTTCTAGCCTCCTTTTCATTAAAACTGCTGTCTCTCTCCTCTTCCTCCATTGTCTCTCCTTCATCTCCACTATCTGGAATGTTCTCTGGAACATCTCCTTTCTTTTCTGGCTCTCCTCTATCACTGGGTTCAGTCCCATCTCACTTTTCACTCCCTTCTTCATCACCTCCCTGTGCTTTATCATCCAATCCTGTTTCTTCATCTCCATCTGTGCTTTCCTCATCCTCTTCTTCATCTTCTCTGTGACTTATTTTCTCTTCTGCCACAGTGATGTCATGATTGCCATCATCTCCTTTATCAGAATCGTCTTCCTCTTTAGAGCTGAGTCCTTCAGATCCATCTATCTTTTCAGAGCTGACACTACTCTGAGAAATTTCTTGGCTCCTGCTTTCTTCTTGTTCGTCTACTTCTTGCATCACTGCATCAACATTCTTTCTCAGTGATAATGGATTCTTTGCTGTTAGACTTCTTGGATGGTTTTTGATGTATTTTGTTGATTTTTGTGTCTGAGCGGCTATCGGAAGCGTCTTGTGATATAGTGGAAGAGCTAAAACAGATAAATGTGGAAAGATTTTATGTTTTGACACTGTTTCCAAATCTTAGGAAGATCTATCTCTAACATGTGGATGGCATTGCAAATGGAGAGAAAATATATCATTTTTGTCTGCATGGACTGATAAAATTGTGAAAATTATTCTGTTCATTTGGCTTACCTATTAGATTCGTTCCTATTTTCTGTAGAGTTTGATTTGGTTCTATCTTTTTTTTCTTTCTCCGTTTTTGCATCGCAGAAACCATGACTTTAGAGGACACAGTGCTACCTTCACTACTTTCTTCATGGTTGATTGATAGACGCACTTCAAGAATAAACATACACGGATTTATAAGGACAGTTTGTTTACATTAGACTAATATCATGTAATATTTTTCCCAAAGAGAAACAAATCAATATAAAGTCACCAAATTTCACAAAACAACTAACCTGGTCTATAGTCTAGCTCAGAAGACCGATCACTCTCTTTCCCATTCCTCCTGTGTTTTGGCCTCTGGCAACTCTCATTGCATTGGATTCTTTCTTCACTGGGGTCTGGTACATCCATCATACCCCACGTCATAGGGTTCAGCACTGGAAGTTGTGGCCAGGAAGCACCAGCAGGAGTGAAGTGAGCTGTAGGCATAAACCCTTGCCTTATACCGGCCCACAGATGATCCATTGATGGTGGCTTTTGCTGGACTGGAGAATGTGACTGACAGGGTCTTTACTGAATGTCTGAAAATGTTACTGAAAAGTTAATGGGAAACAGTGCACTTGCATCAATTGTGTCTGGTTTTTCTCCAGCAGGTACAACAGCACTTAAAGTACAATATTCAGCAGAGGGAGGAGCATGAAGGAATTAAGGCCGAACACAGGTCTGACTTTAGAGGCCAACTTCTGTCCTCCAGTTCTCCAGACCCATCTCAGCCTTCTCACACCATGCTAAACACTCATCAGACAGGGAAAGGTAATGTGCTTAGCAATTTCTCATGCCCCATATCAACATTTTTTGAGAAAACTCTTAACAAGGCCCTTTTTCTTTAGACATCAAGCAAAATGCTGAAAGACACAACCATCATCCTTATGTTCCACCCACTTGGTTAACTGGCTCACAGGTAAAGAATAGTAGGGTGGCAAGGGATAATTCAAGGCTTGAATGTTGTGAAGGTTTTGTAATCCTTTGGGATATTGTTTTGGGGGAGTTTGGAAATAAAAGACTGTGAGCCAGTTAACCAAGTGGGTGGAACGTAAGGATGATGGTTGTGTCTTTCAGCATTTTGCTTGATGTCTAAAGAAAAAGGGTTCAGTAGGCAAATTACAATACATTACACCTACTGAATACACTGACTAGTTTGTAGTATCTTTGGAATAAAGAGCTTTTAGAATTTTAAAAACCTATGGGGAAAAAAACTAAAAAAATATTATTTAACAACCCTACCCACCCCCACAAAAGCAGGGTGGTAGTTGATCTCACAGCTCTGACGACATTATGTTGTGTAGCCATTCATCCACATTTGAACAGAGTGGACAGTGAAATTGCTGTAAATACAGGCTGATAAGGAAGAAAATCAAAAATCAAACCTGCTTTAAAACCCAGCAACACAAATGTAGTTGTATAACTTTACAACAGCAACACTGCTTTAACAAAAAAGCAAAACAGCAAGACTTATTTGACATCAAAACAAAAATTTTAAAAATGCTGTCTAATCGCTCTTGTGGTACTTTAATTGTCACACACAGAACAGTCTGTGCAGTGTTACTTCAAGTCAAACACATTTTGTGTTTTATTAGGAGATGCACAGCAGTTCTTCTGTGGCTTTATATGTAATATTTTCATGTACACAATTTAGCTAAATTAGACAATATTGTGTCTAATATAAACCCCAATATTAACTTCTTATTAATTAATTGTTGTAAATAAATATCACATTTGCAGCTGGTCAGTGTTTAAAAAATGCTGGGGAATCTCTTCATGTAGCCCTACAAGAGTGTTTACTGATAAACTGTCTGAAAAAAAAGACAGTTTTTAGAGAAGAAAAAAATCACCCACTGACTTTCAAAGCTGCTAACGACTTTCTACTTCGAGGACCTTGATAGAAATGTAGTGGAGTGAAAAGTACGATATTTGTGTATATAATGTAGTTAAAGTCATAAGTTTCCAGAAAAGTAATACTCAAGTATAGTACAGATACTCAAAAAGTGTACTTAAGTACAATACGCAAGTAAATGTACTTAGTTACTGTCGGCCTCTGGTTATGGGGGAATTATCACTCATATTTTTTACAACCCTTGTGGACAGACAATAGCGCCCTCTCATGGGTTTTAACGGTAAGGGGGAGAACAGGAGCACAATGAAATCAGAATTTACTGTAAAATTTCATGGCAACACACAAAACTAACTAACTAAATTTTTGTAAATAGAAAACTTAAAAGTAAAATAATAACTGAGTAAAATAATTCCGAGATAAGTATACATAGATCTTGGACTGGGACGAAATTAATCAAATAAAGTGAGAAGTAGCCTAACTGATCACATGAGCACTCACTTGTGTTGTAGATTCTCGTAGACCTTCCTTTGGTAATTGTCATGGCGCTCCTCCTCATCCTTTGTAAAGGATGTCATGTTAAACTTGCTCTGAATGGCAGTCTGCTCTCTCAACAACCAGCAGTGCGGATTATGAGATAAGGGATTATTCTTTGAGAAAGGGGGTCAAAAGGAAAGGGGTGGTCAAAGGAAAATAGTGGTAGTCTGTGTTTAAAGATTACGTCTTACTACTAACCTCAAGGCGTTCACGATATTTTACAACCTTCGATTATTTCACAGAATACCGCTGCTGTCATATCTTCACACATCACAAAGATGATTCTTCAATTACAATTCATTTTCTGAAATCTGTTCTTCAAATCCAGTATCACTTTATTTGTTTATCAGTAGTTTTTTTTAGTTTTTTGCAATAGTTGTTGAATAAACAACTGAAGACAATGAAAATGCTAACATTCCCAGTTTCAATTCTGGGCAATATTTATGTATGTACTGTATGTATGCATGCATTTACTTATTTAGTTGCCAAGACTTTAAGGCACGTGTCTATATACCGACTTTCAAAAATAAATTCACTGGAATAAAACTTGTGACAACTAGCCCCGGGCTCCCCTATATTGCTTGTCAAGCAGTCCAGTTCTCAGAAGGACAAGACCCTGAAATGCAAGATGCAACGTTGTGCATGATTTTATCAAGGGAACTCTAAAAGCTAATATTTATTTAAATAGTAAATAGAATGTATTTTATTTATTCATACATACATGTGATTTTGTTATTGTCTTTATACAACATTTGTCTATTTAAACTATATTTGCACAGTAGTCCGTTAGACAAATGGTTAAGGTAACAGTGAATGCATAATAAGACATTTCATTCATTCATTCTCAATGCAATGTGTTTCTATACAACCCATAGACTGTAAAAAAAGATGGACGACTCGTCTCCTATTCCTTCCACTATAGAAAAGTGAAGCCAAAGCATCTCAGTATGGCCGCTGCCATCTTGAGTAAATACCGTCATTTGGTGCCAGAGTCTGCGCAGTAGAGATTCGTTTGGAGCCCGAGTCTGCGGCATGAAACAAAGAGTTGGTAGATATTCGTTTGGAGCCAGAGTTGTGCTCTGATTCGCCAGCTATCCAGTGCGTTGTGATTGGCCGAATACCTCAAGCGTGTGACGGAAATGTTACGCCCCTTACCATACTGTGATGATGCCCTGTCCAGCCAGACGCGACGAGAAAAACATTAAAACCCATTATAAACGAGGCATTTGTTGCATCCAGTGGGGACATAATTACGGATTATAATGACTTATACTGTCGTTTTAAGCGTTGCGTTGCATCGCGCCACATAAACATAAAACAATGTCTGCATTTTTGATCAGAGAAACAACAAGCGCTACTCTACACCGCTCAAAACTCGCGTTTGAATCATCAATGGCAAATCCTTTAAATATGAAAACATACTTGTGAGTCAGCATTATTTGTCAGAACAGCCGGCATTGTAGTCTAGAGTGAGCGAAGGCCGGGGGCTAGAGTGAGTGGCGAAGGCGTCGGATTCAACGAAGGAGCGGCCGGCGGGCTTGCGGCAACCACATGTGACGACCCCGAGCTGGACTCCGCTTCGTCCACGGTGAACGCGATCCGGCGATCCACAGCGCAAAGTCGATGTATTTCCTCAGCGACCAGCACGTATTAGCTCTGAGCATGCCAAGTTATTTCTTTCTTTGCGTGAACATTTGGGCGTGTTATGCAAATCTTCCCACATATGATGTAGACATGTGGGGGCGTGTTAAAAAGAGCCGTTTTAGGTAGGCATCACTCTTACTGATTATCACGAATATCTCTTGGATTTAGAATTTGGTCTTTGCAGCTTTACAGATCTTCTTATGCACCAAGAGCTTGTAATATATGTCTGTCGGGACTGTTTTTTTAGTCCTGCTCCCGCAAGGTTCTATTCGCACCCCCACTCAGCTCCCTCTAATATTCACTCTTTGTTCACCCGCTGTCCGCTTGGAATAATTTTCTTCCCGACCTGACCGTTCCTGCTAAATATAAATCTTGTTTCCAGAATCTCACATTTAAATTTCCGCTACTGAATGAAAGAGAGATAGGCTGACAAATAAGTGTATTCTGCACAAAATTGTATGTTATTTTATTAATCTTGTCAAGAGTCTTTAATTTATTGACTTTGACTTGAATTTACATGAATTATCTTAAGACACAAAATTTGTTTAATATTTTATGCAACACAGTAGGAAAACAAGTGTCAGAGAAAATAAAAATGTTGTACAAATATTGTATTTCTTATTTTTATTCGTCTTGTCAGGATACAATTCGTTTAACTTTTTCAACACAATAGGAAAAAGTGTCGCAGGGAGAAAAAAAATAATGTAGGTTGTACAGAAATAGCCTATTAGTTATTTTTATTTGTCTTTTCAAAATACTAAATTCTTTTGACATTTTTCTGTTAACACAGTAGGAAAAGTGTCGCAGAGAAAAATAATGAATACGACATCTTTCATTTAAAATTATAGGCTAAGCAAAATATAAACAAAACCGAGTTGAACGTCCTTCAAGGACAGCGCATCCACACTTTGCTCCATCCTTATTCTTCTGTCACTCATCGACAACCTGCCTGTTCGTCTACGGCCGTATATATATATATATATATATTTTTTTTTTTTTTTTTTTTTTTTTTTTTACTATCAGTAGCAGACCACCAATACAATTACAAAGATAAGTAAGAACAAAAGACAATAAGGGTTACAAACAATACTCAAAAGCATACTATGTTAGCTTATAAGATTTACACCATGAAAGAGTCTTACATGCAATAGAATTATTAGAGTTTCTTAAAGAGTTTACATATACATCAAAATCTTTCCTGAAAATAAAAAAGTAGGGAGTTTTCTTTGAAAATTTACACTTGTGAATGTAAAATGTTGCTAGATATAGCAGGGGCCTTATATTTAACACAGCTACAGCCTGCTCTGAGCATCGTTATACACATGCTGCGCACAGACCACGCAAATAAAACGCCTGACGTTTAAAGCATGCGTGCAGCGCGTGCATAACAGTCCTGAGCGCAAACTGTACTGGTGGTCATTCCAAGCTGTAAACTGGTCAATAAGAATAAAGCGCAGATATGCAGTTCTAAATGGACGTCGGGAACGGGATATTGTACGATGATGCTACATATATCCGACGCTACCCGCGTTTATTATTCGGAAGTTAAATCCCGCACTCAAAAAATCCGTCAGTCCCAGACCTCTAGCTGGGTACCACGCCAAAGAGAAAGGAAAAATTTGAATCGCATCATATGATCCCTTTAACATATATCAGTGTGATAACAACTACCTTAAACGACCAAAACCATCTTTTGGAAATTTGTATTGGAAGCGTTATACATTTTTTTATTTTTACTCAAGTCCCATTCGTTTACATAGGGAGGGCGGGGTTTATGACCTGTACTGCAGCCAGCCACCAGGGGGCGATCAAAGAGCCCGCAGCTTCACTTCTTACGTGTGAGGCACAGCCGGTATTTCCGCGCGGAACTCTTGTAGAGTGTCATTTGTGTTAGAGGGACCGTTTCGGCAGTAATGCAACACCATGGATGCCAACTGCCGTAAAACTCCAATGAAGAAAGAAGAAGAAGAGGGACCGTTTCAGTTGCAACACAGACCTATCCGTGGCAGATGTTGTTAGCCTGCAGCACCAGTTCATTGTTAAAGACAGCAGCCAGCAGAGTATCATTTGTTCTGCATTTATCGTCGAAAAGATACTCTGAATGGAATGACAGGTCGGTATGTATTAATAAAAGGAAATCGTAGGAGTGTTTTATAGTTTCTAATCGATAGCTGCTGTCAATGTGACTGGAACATTCAGTGTGTTATCTGTCAGAGTTAGCAGTGTCCTATGTATTACTAGTAAGCTCCCTATTTGTTCCAGCTTCTATAAATGTCGTTTAACCAACAGACTTTTGAAGGATTTTTAATGCTTCTCTCAATTGGCCATCTTTTTTATTTTTGTGTTCAGATTCGAGCAAACGTGAATCGAGTGGCTTTACATTTAGGAAGCAGGTTGAGCCGGGAGAGTCTCGCGCAGCGGATGGTTTAAAGCTGAAAACATGGCTAGGTTCATGAGTAGAGTATGGTGTAAGGTGGAGTCGTCCGGTCGTCATCTGCCTATCGTTCTGAACGCTTTGCTGGTGTTCTCCATCACTGCCGAGGTTAGTTATTTGGTGCTGGTCGAGGCTCCCCTTGAGCCAGAACAGAAGAAGACTGAGTGGTCCACCATGTGGAAGGCCATGCATCTCTTCGCTCAGTACTTCATGTTGGGAAATATAACCTGGAATGCATCGTTGTTTGTCAAAACTAACCCAAGTATTCGCGGAGTGTTTCTTGGAGGCGATGCATTGGGTCAAGGGTGGAGGTAATTGTTTTGTTTTGATTGT
Source organism: Sinocyclocheilus anophthalmus (assembly GCA_018155175.1). NCBI lineage: Eukaryota > Metazoa > Chordata > Actinopteri > Cypriniformes > Cyprinidae > Sinocyclocheilus > Sinocyclocheilus anophthalmus. The sequence goes on from JADLZN010010996.1 coordinate 216,837, forward strand.
ACTGTGTTTATATATCATTTATTTATGCTCCAAAATCTCTGTTTGAGGATGAGTAAACCATTATAATTTGATATTTTCCTCTTTTATGGCAGGTACTGTTACAACTGTGAGACACACACTCCTCCACGATGCTCACACTGCTACGATTGCAATGTGTGTGTACTGCGGCGTGATCACCACTGTGTGTTTTTTGGCCAGTGTGTTGGTTTCTACAATTACCGGTATTTCCTGACCTGTCTGTTCTTCATGTGGGCAGGGCTGCTTTATGCAGTAGTCATGAATGCTGAGGTCTTCATTGTCATCCTGAAGGAGGGTGTAACATTTCACAGCGTCTTGCTATTGCTCATGCCCTGGATAATGCTCGTCTCTGGTAAGTATGACATTTCTTATCAGTGTCTGCTCTGAGAAATGCGTAATATCATGAGAAATCAAACTTTCCTCCACCTTTTAAAATGAGAGTTGAGTGTGCTGTGGAAATATACTGTACATTTTCTAAGTCAAAACTTACTACGTAGTCAAAATCTCAACAATGACGATGGTCTGAAGCCAGTGTGAGAGAGTTTCAAGGGCTTGTGCTGCGCTGGCTCCACATATTCCATTTGTTGATTTATTTTTTATTTTTTTTAGACTAAATGTGTTGTGGTGCCCTGCAAACCTACATGCTATTTTTAGAGTATTGAACACCGTATAGCTGTCGAATTGTGCTGATTTTAATAGGGTGATATTATCTTGGCTGGCGTTTTTGATGTGTTGCTCATTTATAAGTCATTTTGGATAAAAGCGTCTGCTAAAACATAGATGAGGATATTTTGAAAATGCAAGAGTGACTTTATAGACTTTGGGGTTGGTAATTTTTTATTGGGGGGGGATTTAATATTTATATTCAGCAAGGATGCATTAAATTGATCAAAACAGTAAAGACATGTATAATGTAACACAAGATTTCCATTTTAAATAAATGACCTTTCTTGTTTCATCAAGAATCCTGAACATTTGTGAGATATGATTTCTGAAGATCACACGAAGATGCGAGAAATGGCAAGTACGAGCTAAAATTCAGCCTTTGCCATCACGCAGTAATGTAAAATAAAAAATTTTATATACATATTAAAATAGAAAATGTAAATAATATTTTATACTATTACTGTTATGTATTTTTGACCAAATAAATGCAGCCTTGGTGAGCATAAGAGACTTCATTCAAAAACATGAAAAAGTCTTCTTGACCCCATATTTTTGAATAGGTGCAGCAATAACAAAAACAAATTGCATTTATTAGGGTTAGGTTAAATAAATGTAATTCTAAGGGCCATAAAGGTAGTGGAAAATGGAAGTGAAAATTCTGATTTATAGCAAAAAATAAAATACTTAAATGTATTTTATGACCCCTTTTAAATTGTCTCACAAATACCCATTAACATATGTTCTTCTTTAATCACAGGACAGGTGACGGCACGAGCGTTTGCTTTTGCATTCATTGCCGACACTTGTGTAGTGGGCTTCCTATTGGTTGCTGCCTTCCTCTTCTTTCATGTGGTTCTGATGCTGAAGGGACAGACTACACGTGAGTGGTACTCCACACGGCAGCCTTACAACCTGGGAGTGTTGGCCAACATCAGGGAATGCCGAATTGGTGGCCCAAGGTAATTGCGTAATCTGAATGACCTAATGTCCATTGATACCTCCCCGATACCTGAACTTGGAGACGGACCATATCTAAACTTCAGGTGAAGCTGGTTCGCTAGAGCCCATGAAGCCCCACCCCCCCCCCCCACCCCCCACTAGTGTGTGTAACTGATAGATATTTTTCCCCAGCCCATCTCATTGCAATTTTAATACATTGGCCCAGCTGATGCAGAATGACATGTTGTTGAGCCTGAAGCAGCGGTTGCATGCTGTGCTTACACCAAACAATTAGCAGCTCTTACCAGCTCTTTTTTTTTATCTGAAGAACCATCAAGACATGTGGATTTCTGATTTCACTTTACAATTGTTTTTGCTCAGTACAGCACTCTTATGGTTTTAATTGGTGTTAATTTGGTGTATGTAAAGTACATAATTTTAAATATTTTATTATGCTTTTTTTTCTCCCTTGTTCTATTGTGCAATCTTTGCTTTCGTAAAGCAAATATTTTTTTTGGAAAGGGGAAGTATTTTTTCTGCAATAGATTTATTATAACTCTCCTATTAGCTCTTTTTTTTTTTAACATTTTTTTTATCTTTATTACATGTCATTGATGCCTGCCCAAATAATCGCCCCACCCGTTTCAAACAAATGTGAATATGCTTTATGCCAAGCTGTCATTTTCTTTTGTCCTGAGTTATAAAACGCGTCTTCTTTTTTTTGTATGGAACTGAATATTGTTTATCTCAAATCTTATATTTGTCATTTTGAATCAGTACCAATGTTTGTAATCTTTCTTTTTTTTTTTTTTTTTTTTTTTTTTTTTTTTTTCAAAATAAATGCCATTTGGTTTTCTTTCTTTTTTCTTTCTTTCTTTTCCAATCGGAATCCTCTGACTAGGATCATGGATGCCGTTAGAATGAGTCCAAACAGCTGTTAAAAACATCAGAATAATCCACACGACTCCGGTCCATCAGTTAACATCTTGTGAATCAAAAAGATGCGTGTTTGTGAAAAACAAATCCATTTATTGATTGGAGTTGTATGGATTTTCAATTTTGGGTGAACTATTCCTTTAAATGTCACTCAGACCCGGCCAAATTTTTTTTTTTCTTTGTTTGACCGTTTTCATGAACTTTTTAAACCCTATTTACACAAAAGTTAGATTGTCAGAAAACAAATATTTTATCAATAACTACAAAACATAATTTCGCTCCTACTGTGTGAAAGGGTGCCAAATTGAGCCGAAACTGAGCTATTACTTTTGCCATTATTACATTTTAATGTCTATTTAATTTTATTTAGTGTTAGTTGAGTATACTGTAGAAAATTGCAGAATCACTTAAATTAGAGTTACTAGTACTGCTTCTACCCATGAGGATAATAATAACAATAACACGGTAATTTTAAAGGGGTCATATGACATTGCTAAAAAGAACATTATTTTGTCATTTTGTGTATTTGGTGTAATGAAATTTGTTTATGCGGTTTAAAGTTCAAAAAAACACATTATTTTCCACATACTGTACATACTGTTTTTCCTCTATGCCCCGCCTTCTGAAACACTGGTCGGGTTTTTACTAAGTTTCGACGTCTGAAAAGCAGGTGCCATAGTGAAAAGGGCAGGAGCGAGTGTGCCTCTGATTGGCCAAGTCTATCAGATGCATGGTGATTGGTCCACCGATATCCCCTCAAGCGTGTGCACTGCGAAAATGTGAAGCCCCTGCAATATTGGAATGTCCCTTTGTCCGGGCTGGAGCCGACGTGACAAAAACCTAAACCCATTATAAACGCATGGCTATTTGTCTGCATCCAGTGAGGCGAGGATAATTACGGTTATGATATATGACTTAATACTTGTCTTTTACATGTTGCCATGCCCATAGCGCCGACGGTAAACATAAACCATAGCTCTGCATCTTGGGATGATGCGAGAAGAAATTAAAAACTACAAATCTACTCTACACTGCCACTCAAAACTACGTTTAATCCGTCCCCCAGTGGAAAATCTCTTTAAATATAAAAAACATACTTACCGACTGTGAGTCACAGTACTTATTACCAGGATCAGGAAACAGTCCTCCATAAAATGCGCTGGACAACATTCTGAATATTGGAGAACAGGTTGAAATACAAACTTAACCACTTGATTTCTAGTCCGGGTACTCTTCTGAGAGGCCAACACAAAGTAGCATTTCGCTTCAACAATGAAATCGCAGACGACTTACCCACGGGGTGTGGCTTGAATAGCATGTGAGCGCCGCAGCGCGGGTGCGTGCCCTTGGAGAACAGAAATCGCCCCGCAGCCGGCAGATTCGATGAAAGAATTAGAAGCGGCCGGCAAGACGGCTGCTGCGGCCAACCACATGTGATCGACCAGGGAACTGGACTCTAGACTTCCGTCCACGGTGAAGTCCGGAATTCCGGTTATCCACCGCGCGAAAGTTGATGTAAGTTTCCTCAGGCGACCAGCACGATCAGCTCCAGGCCATGACGAGGAAGGAGGATCATCGTCCTCTTTGGAAGGCCAAACAGCCGTAGTTTTGCTTTCACAATTGAAACACACGCTACTTCAACACATTGCGGCCCCCCCCCCCCGGGCAACAAAAACTACTACAGCTGAGAATAAAAGTTACGCGCCTTCTTTCTTTGACTTTACTGGTAGTGAAATGTGGGCGTTTTCCGCGGCGTTTATGCAAATCCTTCCACCATCAGAGACGTATAGACATGTGGGGGCCGTGTTAGCAAGAGCCGTTTTTTTAGGTCGCGCCTTGTGAGCGTTGACTTACTTTTAGAAAGAATATCTCTTTGGAATTGCATGACTTTAGTCTTTGCATTTACAGGATCTTCTTTATGCACCAACGGCTTGTAACTACAAAGGAGAAAGGAAACATTTTAATTTAATTGCATCATATGACCACTCTAAGAGTTTCTGGCACCCATTTTGTTACAGATGGAACGTATCCAAATATATTGACGGTCGAGTATATCATAGCCCTTGAAAACACTCAACTGTGTTGGTTTACCCCTAGCTGAATAAGAGTGTTGTCTATTAGTGCTGACCCCTGCATGAAGAAGCTCAGTTGTGACAAGTGCTGGAAAACACTTCACTAGCTGACGAGTCGGGGCACGCTTGTGGAGCGGAGCGACGTTATTTCCGAGCTGTGCGCGCGCAGAAAGCAGGACACGGATGGAGCGTGGTGTGTCATTAGAATGCTTTATAAGCTGAATATTTCTATTATTTTAGTGCTCTGCGACAGTTTAAGACATTTTCGTTCGTAACTTTATATTACTAAAATTCCGGCGCGGGTCCCAATACAGTACGTGGCAAGATGATGGGTATCTTTCTTTGAAGACAACGATAGGATGCCCTGGAGGCGACCGGTTATGGCTGCATTTACAGCAAGCTAGCTCCGCCGTTATGTGACCCAGACACCGCGCCCACTACAGGCTGGTGGTGCAATGCAGCGAGAGGCTTACTCTCTTGCAGCTGCGACGCCCCAGTTTTGAGAGGTGTGAAGGGATGAAGGCACGGGTGTGGCGACCATCAGAGGCAGCGCATAAAGGAAGGGGGCGGACTGTCTTTTATATCGGCTCTTCATATGTGCTGTCGGGATCATCGCCGTCTCCTGCTTCGCTCAAATTCTTCATGTAACAGGTGCGTTTATTCATTACCACTAGTATTTCCGCTGCTAATATTGATACATATTTTGCTAAATGTTTGTGCGTATTTCCCGTTTTACCGCGGTGCATTATGTAGGCTATGTATGTATGAATATCATCCGTTTGAGTGTTTTTCATTGTCGTGTGGAGATGTGGAACATTCATGATTAATTGACGAGTTGCTATTATATTAATGTGTTTATGTTATGCAATATGTCTGTGAATCAACCACATGAGCAGCTTTAGTAGCGTGCATGATCAAACCAAATTATTAGACCCGCTAGATTCAGGAACCGGGTGTGAATTAATTGCGTGAGTCAATTCCCTGAAGTAAATGTTCGGGTGTTCTCAAAAATAATATTAATAATATATATAGGCCTATATATATATTTGCATAATGACAAGGGATAAGTTATTTATGACCATAAGGTATTACAGGTCAGAAAGGTGACTTTCAGGGCACATATATCCAATGGCTCCCCACTTTTCAAACGCTTATAAAGTAGAACAGAATGAAGTGTATTGAAAATAGGAAAAGCACAAGTTGCTGTAAGGTGGTAGGTTTAGGGGTAGGGTTGGTGCAGGTCAATAGAAAATACGGTTTGTACAGTAAAAAAACCATTACACCTATGGCCGATTCTGTCCCCATCACCTTTCACCCAAAACACAAACCTGTGTGTGCTGTTTGAGAGACCCTACGTAACATTTTCGTTTTTATAACAAATTATTTATGATTATACAATTATAAGTACGAATATTTTGTCACTTTATTGCAATATTACATTAAAATCTTAAATGATTTGTTGGGCGTTTGGTGCCTTCGAGGCCGCCTCAACAGGACAAATTTGTCGCGACATAATCTAAACAGATTGCCTTCACAAAATTATCATAATTATTTTAAACTCCATAAAGCAGTAGTGGAGGAGCCAGCGGGAGACTGCCATGCGTGGCCACCAGACCATAGCAGGCACATAATTGGCCTGTCTATAAAGGGTATGACTGTGACAGCTGACTTCAGTTGACATATTTCACAGTGACCTCTCAGAAAATAAAAACCTTTAGAGCATTGTTTACCTAGGACATCACACCTGCCGTCATACGGTCTTAATATTACTCATCTTCCTGCTTTTTTAATGCGAGTGTCATGAACATTCCTATTATTATTTTGTACTGTTCTCTGAGATCCACTTATAATGTTATCAAGATTTTTCTAAAAAAACATCATCATGAAGTACTAGGCCTAGTTTTACTGCTCCGTTTTGATCACCCTCATCAGAACGCCTCTTGTATTGAAAGTAGCACGTGCGCGGGAATTGTAGAATCTGAGAGTAAACGTCCACTGCTATTAATGGGCACCTAACAGTTGGTATGTGTCTGACAGCCTCCATCCTTGGACGCCTGCTGTGGATTTAGACGTTAAAATGCCATAAAGACTCAGTACATATCAAAGGCATCTGTATAATAACAGACAGCAATAAGTGTTGTTTTCTTACCATGTAATAAAAAGAGTGGCGCTATACTTGTTGTGTGTTGCGCACATCGTGATCCAGTATAGTCGCCACCGCATCGTCTTTTGCGTTTCAGTCTTCTGAAAAGCCGATGCGTGTTTGAATTGTTGCCTTTGTGTGCAGACAAATCACATGAGCTATGAACGCAGGGTGCAACAAAGGACCAAGTTCTTACTGACACGGTCTGCCGATAATATTCATAAAAATTAAGTTCAGCCAACTCTTTCCTAACGTTGGAGACGTATCAGAAGGAGGTGCATGCAAAGACCACTGTGTTTTTCACAACTTAGCACTGTACAGGCAGTCCTTGTGTGGTACTTCGGAGGCCGTCTTTATCGCTTTGATTTAATTGCGTACAGAATCTGGACCTGCGATGTTCGCCCCTCTACTCCGGCGACCTACACTGCCACTGCCACCAACTCAGTGGGAGGGGCTAAACAGGCAGTGATGTAGAAGCAGGCGTTGATATTCTGCGGAGGCGGGGTTTAGCCACACTGTTATGTCATATAGTGGCACATTCCACAACCTGTCATTTTGGCAGTTTGGCTTCAATTTAAGCTGTTTTTAGACTAACGAGAAAGTTTTGAGTTCTGAAACTTACAGGATATTTTTATAGTACAATGACTTTTATATTTCAAAAGATCAATTTATGGAATTTTATCGCGTCTCAGTGCATGACCCCTTTAAGACTAAGGACTAGTAGTTGACCATAGATTTTACCGTTTGCTTTTAATTTTGTACCATTTTTAATTAACTTTTTGCCTTTGCTTGTGTGACAAATGGTTAAAAAAATTACAAACATTCCATCTCATAATTAATATGAGCTGATAAAAGCTGATTATGTAATAAACGTTTGAGGAAAAACTGTTTATGATTGAGTATAGCATGTTGAACCTCAGGACATATCAACTACCGATTGAGCTGTACCAGAGATGAAAATCACAAACGGATGCTGACAGAGATGTGGAAAAAAAAAAAGTACAATGTGACCTGCTCCTGCGTCGCCATTCTGTGTTGCTTATAATTTGATCTTTTCACAGTGCCTTTAACTTTTCCACCTTTGTCTGTGTGAGTAATGAGTTCCTCTGGGAGGCTGAGTCTGAATGTTAAGCAGCTCCTAAAAAAGTGCCATTGCAATCTACAGCTGAATGAAACGAGTGTGAATTTTTAGTAACTGGAGCTTCACTTTAATAATAGACTGTAAGATCACCATGTCAAGAACAATTCAGGTTTAGATGTGTATCTATACGTCAAAAAGAAACCATATAAGTAGAAACACCTAGGTGATCAACAATTGACTGCTCTGTACTCGGTGATGATCACAAAAATAAATAACAGGCAACTCAGCATTGAAAAAAAACGATTGAAATATATATATACAAGTAATTTTCAAATATGTAGTTTACAGTTATGTGTTAATCATACACTCTTGAATTTTATCCATCACTACCATGCCATTGTCTACATGTCTACATATTCTAATATGCAGGCAGTTAGCCTATTACAGTTATATTTGGAACTGATTAGTTTGCATATGCAAATGAGAACTATCTTTGCCATTTGTTTCTTGGGTGGACCACACACTCTCTGGGCTCAAATTCAGTTCCATACCACTCATTAAACACTGCTTTTGGATCAGGTTTCCATGGGAACTTGAGAGGAGGGAAGGAAGCATTCTGATTGCCTCAATCTTTTGCCTATTTTTAAATAAGTTAGAGTTTAAGTTTGATACAGCGGGTCCAAAACACAGAAAGAAAGATGATTAATTATTTAAGATTAATCAAAAGGCGTGGCGGGCGGGGCGGGGGGGCGGGTGGGAAGTGGAGAGGGGTGTGGTGTGGTTGTGTTTGCCGGAACGTGTGTAGCTTAAAAGCACACGTTTTGTCGTGAATCTGCACCTCACACAGTTTTGTTGTGCATAGTGAATGGAAATCCGCCTTGGGAGTGCGAAGAGAAGATGAGATTCGTCCTCGCGCACATGGATCTGCGTTAATTATGCCGCTCTCGACATTAGTAATTAATTGCGATCACACTCATTAGAAACCGCCCCCCTAAAATTGACATTTCTAAGAAACACGCCCGATGCAAGAACATTGAGTAGGTGGAGGATGGGGGTGGAAAGGCACCTGGGTGGCCAGCCAAATTTCAATAGGGGGCAGGTGTGCCACCACATAGACACGCCCCGCTCGAGCGGGCAATGTTACATCGCTACTTTAATGATGGTTGTGTGTGTTTTTGTCACCTAAAGAATCTGTTTGTGTGACGGTTATATATAAAATATAGTTGATCTAAGATGTAATAATATTAATTATATACATTTATTAAATTACTATGTAATGTAATATTAATAAATTATATGTTAGAACCTCGTAATAATGCATACGTAGGTCATGAAAAGGAGGTGCGAAAATTTGAACGCAAACTTTAATAATCACACATAAACAAATATAGCGTGACAGCCCCTCACGGAACGAGCTGTCGACCGCACAACAAAGACCAAAACACAAAATAAAGTCCATGTACCTCTGGTCCTCTTCCATCGCAACCTGTCGATCACACTCCTCCTTTTTATACCTTACGGCGCTCCTCGTGGGACTCTGAGATGGTGATGTGAAACGCAAGGTGTCGTCCACATTAAAGCTTTACTCCACCGGCCTCACTCCGTTCCCACGGCTCTCGGCCCCGCCCCTCTCGTCACAGTTAGGTATAAATTGTCTTGAACAGCTAAATTTATGCCAATGTAATGTTTTTCAATCAATCAATCAATAACTTGGAACAGTTAAAAAGATAAAGGTGAACATGTGTTTTTTGTTTTTACAGCCCATTCCAAAGAGGATTTTTTAGGATTCACGAGAGACCTCGGGACCCAGAGTGAACCCTAAACTAAGCCCAAGCAGATCGAATTAGAGGAGACACAACCAGCCCATCAAGTACGAACCGCAGACGCTGCGCATTGAGTTTTGTGAAACCCTGAGCAGTTCTCTCTCTCTTATTATTCGCCTGTTCTCACTGTATCACATCTTTCCATATCTCGCTATCTTTCCCCCTGCCTCCTCATTCTGTGAAATGATGCAGACAGGTGCCCTCTTCACAGTCAAGCCCCCTTTGAGGCTTGTGTTACTAAGCAACAGAATATCTAATTTCAGAACAGAGGATAGTCTGTTTTAAGCATTCAAAGTGTGCCACTTTAGAGAGATACGTCATATGCCCTTTTTTCCTTCAATCAACTCCGCAAATCACTCATCCCCAGAGGTGTTTCTCTTTTTCATTTGTTTTCTTTTTTTTCCTCTTCCACCATCCATCTCACTCACTTTCTCACCAGTAGAAACTAAAGATTATGAGTGTTTTTTTTCACCAGAACAGTTTTCAGTGCCTTGTGTAGGTTGCAACTCTTTCTGAATTTTATACATGATAATATTGTCAGTGACGTTAATTATATTTTACAGATTGCATGCGATTCACTTCAATAATGTAAAACACATTAAAGATTATTTTTTGTGATGCAGAGAAAATATTGCCAACGGTTATTTGCTTGCACTGTTCATACATCACATGTGGCTTGTTTGAAGTTATAAAAAATTGAATTCACATTTATTGCTTCATCTGTATATGTTATTATCTATGCTTATATATTATTACTATTTATTGAAAGTTGTTTGCAATGCTTTCTAGAAAATAAATGTTTAAAAACAGCTAACCAAGATATCAGCGGTAGCGTAGGCTGAGCAGATTGATTTTGGAAGACAAATGTAATAAAATGCAATGCTCTAAAAGCTCTTCAAATCATTGCACCCCTTTAATTATTTATAAATCCTTCTGATTTATGAAATTCAATAAAGAAGTCCTTGGTAAATTTAATCTTAAATGTAACTGAGCAGTTATTGATTCCAGCTGTGCATCAAGATAACAGATTTAATAGTATTGCTCAGATTAATCAAGACAAATTTCCCATTGCATTTGACATTATCTAGTGAAATAGAATTTTAAAATATACAATTTCAAAATGTGAGAAGTTTAAAAACAGAAAAGCTGTGATTGTTAATCAGTGCATTTAAAGAAGTGTAATTTTCTCCCTCTTCTCTTTATTTCATGACTGTTTATTAGACAGCTGACCTCTTTAAGGCAGTCAAAGCAAGAACCGTCTTCACGCTGATTGCATCTCAAGAAGCTGTGGGCTAAAGTATTACCAGTCCTCCAATGTAACTAGGCCCACTCTTCCTGGCCTCTCTGCACCATTACAGATTAGCTAAAAGGCTGGTCAATTCAACTGCCACTTAGTTACCACAGACAAAAGCTTCTTAACAACCTTAAGTTAAATGGAGCGCATTGCCTTGATAAGGACTACATCAGTGAAGTAAGAAAGTACAACACTTGATAGATCAGTGTATTCACGGATTAAATACAGTTTACTTTGCCTTCTTTTAGTTTGTTTGCTTGTTTTCCCCTCCCACAGTATACATCTGAATGTGTGGTTAGATCTTATCATGTCAGCCACAATTTTTTAGGGCCATAAGAAATGCTACGTAAAACAGAATAAGGATTAATAGCCACTGCGCTGTCAGGTGCAAAACCTTGATCTTATGTGACCTTTAATGTAAGCATTAATGTGCTAAATGTTATTATCGCCAGAGCTGTCAAGTTTTCCTCATAGTGTTTGAAGGGGTTGCGGTAAAGTGTTAGCCTTGCTTTTTAGATTGCATAGTTTCTCTATGCTGTATTCCTGGTGGTCTTTTAACCCCTGTCTCTATTCTCTAATATGTTCACTTTTCCACCCAGCTATCCATGAATTTCCAGAGGACATCTTCACTAAGGGACAGAGGAGGCATGGGGCAATTCTACTGCATGTGTTTTGTGTAAGTATACCACAGTACAGTGAGAAATGTATGATGCAGGGATTGACTGGATAATGCAAAGTACACAACTGTTCAAAAGTTTAGGGACAATAAGATTTATTATTATTATTATTTTTATAAATACATCAATATTTTTATTCAACAAGACATTTGCATTAAACTGGTCAGATGTGACTGTAAAGAAGATCTCTGTTTTAAATAAATACTGTACTTTTGAATGTTCTATTCATCAGAGAATGCTGAACATATACAGTATGTATTATGATTTGCACAAAAAAAAGCAGGCTGTTTTAAAACATTGTCACTTATTAATATGAAGGGTTCTTCGAACGCACAATATTAGGGAGTGCATTTCTGAAGGATCATGTGACACTGTAAAGAATGGTGTATAGCTAATGTGATTGCCCGAAAAATTCAGCTTTGCCTTCACATGAATAAATTACATTTTAAAATATATTAAAATAGGAAATAGTTATTTTAAATTGTAGTAATAATTCACAGAAGAACAGTATGTTTTTATGACAATATTACCATTTTGTTAAATTTGAACCTGTATATTTTTGATACAAATATCCAAGTTTGCTGAGCATTAGAGATTTTAAAAGCATTAAAAACATAACTGACCCCAAACTTTTGAATGGTAGTGTACATTTCCTTTTTTATTTGTTTTATTAGAAGTTTTAATTTGTACTTGAATTCTAGTTTCACTTGTAGATAAACATATTTGTTTACTGGATGCATAGCAAAATTCTAAATAATGATATAACTAAAGCTGAAAGACTTCATTCGGTACAGTCTTTGGTAGCACTGTTATTGGTCTTGTGCTATCAAATTGGTGTTTGTAAAGGTTAAGTAATGGATCTATTGTGTGCTCTTGTGACCACAGGCAGTTTACATGTTTTATGCCCTTGCTATTGTCTGCGATGTGTACTTTGTCCCCTCTCTGGAAAAAATCTGTGAGGTGAGTGTAGTTTGTTCCTACTGGCAGGAATCTCAGTGTTCCTGGGAAATATCAGAGCATATTCTGAGCTGGAGTTTGTATTTTCAGAATCTGCACCTCAGTGAGGATGTTGCAGGTGCCACTTTCATGGCAGCAGGCAGCTCCGCCCCTGAGCTTTTCACATCTTTGATTGGTCAGACCTCTAGCAATGTTTCAAAAAGCTTTTGCTGTAAATAAGTCGTCAATAAGTAATTGTCTCTTCATATCAGGTGTGTTCATCACCAAAGGAGACCTGGGGGTGGGAACTATTGTGGGATCAGCTGTCTTCAACATCCTGGTCATCATCGGAGTTTGTGGAATATTTTCTGGACAGGTAGTGTATGCATATTTGTTACTTTAAATATGAAACGTTACAGATTCTCGTGACTTTCCACCGTTTCTGCTTCACAGACCATCACTCTGACCTGGTGGCCGCTCTTCCGTGACGCTATCTACTACATCCTCTCTGTGTTGGCCTTGATTCTGGTAAGCAGGAGTATGACTGTGTCTGTAGGTTAAATTTATAGTCAACCCTAATTAGTTTTTTTGTGTATTTCAGATCATATATGACGAAAAAGTAATTTGGTAAGTGTACCGAAATCATCATAAAGGAGGTGTAATAATACTCAGTGACATTTAAGTGAACTGGGCTAATAGAATTATCATATATAACTTTTGCAGGTGGGAGACTATAATGCTCATATCAATGTATGGAGTTTACATCCTTATCATGAAGTGAGTATTTAACATGTTTATTTATTATATACAAGAACAGTCAAAATGTAAGTTATGTTAATGAAACTAGATATATTGTACTATATACTGCATATAGTATATAGTATATTTATTTTTAACATACATGTAATTTTCACATGATATAATACGAGTTTCTGTGTGTTCCTTTCAAGGTTTAACAGTCAGATTTGGGGCTGGGTGGAGCAGAGGTTTGGTATCCCAGGTCAGCCGTGTTTGGTGAGCAGTCTGCGCAGAGATGTGTCGGTAGGAGAGGCAAGCTCACACTGTGACACCTCCATGATCCTCTTGAAGAAAGGTGTGTGGGTGGAGGGTGGAGCTGTGTGGATCATACGCGAGTGATTGTGCTTTGTTTTACAAGTATCAGCTCGCTCTCTCTCTCTCTCTCTCTCTCTCTCTCTCTCTCTCTCAGGTCAGAATGCAGGTGGCCAGGCAATAGCTTCCCCAGTGGTGATTGAGTGAATGAGTTGATTAGGAGGTCCTAGAACCCTCACCAAGTACTCCTTTCTCAGAGGCCAAGCCCTCCGTGGTCTATGATCATCTTGCCCCACTTCTCCCCCCGCTACTCGCTCTCCACCTAATGCATGGCCGTGAAGCGAGAAAAATGCCCCTTCTCAATCACTGTAAGGTAATGCCCGCTACAGCTTGCCTGCTTTTGCTGACATGTCGGCCCCGATGCGGACAACAGCCCACCACCGGTTATCTACAACATAAGACATATAAACTAATCCTAGGAACCTATTTGAATGAACGCGACTGCTATGATTATAAGTGAAGCCTATAAGAGACTTCAATTTATTCTTTATTAGTGATCTTTATTAATTAATCCAGGCGAGGAATTATGATTTTTTTAACTCTTAATCCTGAGTTTGTGTATTGTTTCTAATAGCTTAAAACATACCTTCAAGATGTCCTTACAAAAGAAAGCTAATATTAGATGAAGAAAAATAAAATGAATCAAGATATTAAGCTAGGCCAAGAGAATACAAACACTACTGCTTAAATGTTTGGGGTGATTTGCAGTTTTTAAGTGTTTTTGAAAGTAGTCTCTAATGCTCACCAAGAATGCATTTATTTGATAAAAAAACAGTATAATCCTAAAGAACAGTAATTGTGCAAATCAAATTTACATTAAAATAACTGCTCGTTGCCTTATGTTACATAGATAATTTATTCCAGGTGCATGGTCCACAAGCACTGATATTTTCAGCAATCATATTTTCTTCTAGCTTCATGGTCAATTGGGGAATCCTCAGCAAATCAATTTTCTTATTATGTATTCATTCATGATGTATGTCTTTTTCACTTTCTTTTATTATCAATGTTAGAAACAAGTCGTGCTCACTCAGTAAATTTCAAAGAAACAGCATTCATTCTTAAATATGAAAGATTGGTGGTAACATATAAATTGACGTCTTTATTGCTTCATTAATTATTCATACAATCCTGTGTAGAATGATTCTTGCTAGCTATTATAGAATATTACATTCTTTAAAAAGAGAATCTCCTTTTAAAATGTTTTTTCTCCATTAAAAGATTATAGGTTCTCCTTGTTTTAAGCGAAATACAAAAAGTTTGAGCACAAAGAAAAAACTATCTAAGAAAAGAAAAAAAAGCTTCTTGAGGTTTATGCTTAAAATGAGATATTATTGCCTTTGAGATAAGAAAAAACTTAATTCAATACACATGCTCATTAAGTCTTACTATCATGCTTAATCTCAAGTAGCTGTTATTCCTTGTTTAAATTATGATATATATCTATATAGATTAAGAAAAAACAATCAGTGCTTCTAAAATTAGGAGAGGTAAATATGGACACGAATGAGAATCGATAACATTCAGTAAGAAATATGAAATAACATTTTTGTTCTCAGGAGAAACATGTGAGAAGCAGGACCGTTAGTTTGAACTCATTTATTATTATTGCTGTCTTGGAGAATTATTAAAGAGATTTCATTTATGGTTTCTCTTTCCTATGGGTCCGTAAATACGACCCTTCAGCTGTAACTTCTGCAACAGGTAACAGATTTGTGACTGATCCAATCCTTAGATCATCTGCTATTTCCTGTATAACCGAAAGTTTGCTCTTCAAATGTCAACAACAGTATTTCTTCCTTGGTTCAGGCATCCTCAGACACTACTCCTAATTTCCATTTTTGTTGAGACCCCTTTAACCTTATGTAACCATTCTGTTGTTTGTTTGAGCAAATGCTTTATTCCATCTACAGTCGTTCACATGACTTGCTTGTTGGCTTGACTCTTGCAGCTCTTGCATGTCATCTCTACGACACTCTAATGGACTGTGCTTTACTTTGGTATTGCGATGTGCTCAGCAAGCTTGTCTCTGAAACTCTGTCCTCCCCATTTCTCATCTAACTGAATCTCATTCATTTGAAGGGGTTCACATTGGGTCTCCTGTTCTCCAACCCTGCAGTGTCCGACTGTACATCTCTCACATCTTCTGTCTGTAATCCACAGAGGCAGAGACTGATTAGAAACAGGAGCCCTGGAGACAGCAGTGGCAGCGGAGCAGGGGACACTCCTGGCCAAGATGGTCCAGGCATGGAGGGGGTTCCTTGGGGTCTGGAGAACGGAGGAGCCCTTGAGAGTGAAACACAACCCCTGGAGGAACCCAGACAGAGGGGCCAAGGAGGCGAGTTAGAACGAGTAGCAGACATAGAGGATACACAACCTAAAGATGAGGAGGAAGAGGAGGAAGAAGAGGCAGATGAAGAACAACACTTCAGACCTCTTACTGTGCCAGGTGAATGAATATTAAGGATGAATCACATACTTTTTCTCAAACAATTCTGGTTTGTTTTTTTCTTTTTTTTTCCCTTTCCTAGATCAATCCAGAAAAGAATCATCAAAATTAAAATTATGCCATCCAGTTAATTAAAACATCTAAATAACAGCAGTTTCTTTATCATGAACAATTTTTAAGAAATTATTTTGTATACTAGTATATTATATTATATCATTGCACATTTAATAGCTGAAAAAATATTAGTGCAGATAAGCCAATTTTCACTCAGAAATTGTGTGTGTGTGTCTGTGTGTGTGTGGGGTGTGTGTGTGTGTGTGTGTGATGCCGTGCCCGACATAAACATGTGATCTTGACGGGCACACTCTGTGCTGATTGCTATGAAAAATTAGATTTGATTATTCAACTAACACTGATCCAAACAAATTGCATCATAAGCGGCCATAAAGGATCCCACCCATAAGTGGTATGTTTATAAAATTGATTCCAAAACATGATATATAAAGGAGGTCAACTGATGCCCTTTTTAAAGATCATTATTTTGTAGTATTTGCACCAATATCGCAAATGTGCTTATTGTGTAACAGGTCAATATGTGACATGCTTAATGCTCTTTAACAAAAAACAATCGATTATTTTTCAATACTAGTACATTCTTGTGCGTCCTCTATACCCCCGCCTCTCTCAACACGCTTAGGCTAGTGTCCCCGAAAGTGCGCCCCCTATACCCTTAAATAGGCACTGTTTGAGGGAACAACCCCTTTTAGATGGTGTCCGAAACCAACTAAGTGCGACGTTCTCTGAGTGCCCCCACTAATTCAATACCCACAATGCACTGCAAGTAAAACGACTTTGTACCAACTGCGTACAACGCCTCCCAACGGCCTAGAGAATGCCCTTCATAATGCACCGGCAGAGGTCAACAACGTACCGTGAGATGAATTCCCGCATCTCGCCAGTAGATGGCGCCCGCAGCTGAATAATCAATTCGTTCATTTTTACAACGCGCTCATCCATGGCGTACAGCATGTACAACAGTGGTATAAATTCATTGTAAATTGATTATTAAATTGTTTGATACGGGTTTATATATAATTTCCGCGACAGAGTTGAAGATAAATCCTTTAATCTTACTACCGGAGCTGCTAGTTTCAAATGATTAATAAACAGCAACCACAAACTATGCAAAAGCGGCATTCCTTCCAGTGCACTCAGTGTCCGAATTCACTACTCGTTTTCAGGACACTCCTTCTAGTTGAACTTAGAATTAGTCGGCCGCTAATTGTATGGAATAGTGAATGAGGAGTATAGGGGGCGATCTTCAGACACTAAGCCTTAGTTTTCTACAAAGCTCCCTACTTCATTTTTTCTGCACCAAACGCAGTCGGCTTTGATAGGCCAACTGACCCAGTGCATTGTGATTGGCCGTATACCGCAAGCACTCGTCGGAAATGTAAGCCCCTTACCATAATCGCGAGCTTCAAGCTTTCAAAATAAATGTAAAGACAGAAAATAATGTAATTAGTTTTACCATCAGTTCAAGCCCAGAAGGGGAACAGAGTCTGTCACGTGACAGACACAGTGATGAAGCTGTTATGTGTTTGCAGTACACAAGCCACGGGTTAAGACAGCTGACTCCACTTTGATGTGACCCTGTCTCTCTCTCTCTCTCTTCTTCTCTTGTTTATTCGTGGTTGTGTTGGCTCTTAGTCGGCTTGTTACGTTTCGCATTTGTCACTCTCTCTGATACACACACACATCTGTTACGATGCTTTTTCGCACAGATTTTTTTCCTGCTTTGATCACGTTTAGTACCCAACAGTCATAATAGCAAATACTTTCCAGACAACATAATTAAACATAATAACAAGAAAATACTTACAGTAGCCCAAAGTCAGAATTATCTCCTCTCTTAGGTTCACGAAACGGTTGTCCATAAAATGTATTGCTGTTCTGTTGTAAGTCATCTTAAAGAGTCCTAAATGCATCTACTTCCGGAAGGACAAATAAAGCGCTTTTGCTTTCGCACTGAAACACACAACATCTCACTGACATGGCTGCATCAACACTAACTGCGGTTACTGAAACACACGCCTTCTTTCTTTGCATGAACATTGGGCGGCATTACACAAATATTCCACATAGTGACCATAGTTTGTACGGGGGACGGCATGTTAGATCGAGCCGTTTTAGGGGGGCGTGGCAGGTCTTAACTTTGATAAAGAATATCTCTTTGGTTTTGCAACTTTAGTCATTGCTACTTCAGGAGATCTTTCTATGAACAATCAGTTTGTAACACTCCAAAGAGAAAGAAAAACTTGAAATTTGAAACTTGAAAATCAACACATAGAGTTTATTATGGTTCATCTGTCTCCAGTTTTATTCCACATGGATTAGACAGAGATGGCCTAATTTTTTGCCCCCTTAAGGACTATACATCCAGTTAGTCTGAGAGCCATTATACTAGGCCGTAAATGGGGGCATGCATTTTAGATTTAAGCACTAGTGTTATGATTATAGAAAAGTGATGAGAGCACTCGAACCTCTCGGGACTGATTTGGCTTGCAATCAAATTAACTCCATCACTGCTGAACAATTGAACATCTTACTGAAGATGACAATAAGGGTGAAAATTGCAATTTGAAGAGCTTAAAAGGAAAACCTTTGAAACATTTGAATGACAAAAGGCAAATAAAGAGAGATCATGAATACTGAATTGAAGTATCTTTGTCCTGTTGGTGATATTTTTATGTATACTCACAGAAAAAAGGTATAAATGCTGTCCCTGTGGCAATACGCTTTCAAAAGGTACACAAAGGGTGCATATTAATACCTTAAATGCACATATCAGTACCTATTAGTACATAAATAGTACATTATTAGTACCTTTTTGAAAGGGTACCGCCCCAGTGACAGCTTTTATATCTTTTTTTTTACATAAATGTGATACTGTCTTTGTCCTGTAGGTGGCGTTAAGGAGCCTAGTATGTAATGAGATGGTAAATGATGTGATAGCTACTCTTACATCCACAGAGGGGCGAGACTGGGAGCAGATGAAGGGGGTGTGTGAAGTGGGTGTTTTCATGGCCCTTAGGCTGCCTTCTGTACTACACTGTCCCCAACTGTGTTTTGCCCTGCTGGGAGAGCTGGTTCATGGTTACCTTTGTGGCCTCAACACTCTGGATTGCCGTGTTCTCCTACCTCATGGTGTGGATGGTGAGATCAACCCTTCAATGCTCATTGTCACTGAGAATACATCATGTGGGAATGTCTCAGTATATGATAGGATGGGCTGATAACACACATTGTCTTTGTTGCAGGTCACCATTATCAGTTTTACACTGGACATTCCAGATGTTATCATGGGTATTACGTTTCTAGCAGCAGGCACCAGTGTCCCAGACTGCATGGCTAGTCTCATAGTTGCCCGTCAAGGTGCTAAGATCACCCCACACTTCCTTTTTTCCTGTCCACATATTCAGTTTTAAAAGATCAGATCAGTATGTTTGTAAAGTTCAGTTGATTGGTCAGCTGAATGAATGTGTCTGGTGCTGCAGGTATGGGAGACATGGCGGTGTCCAACTCAATTGGCAGCAACATCTTTGATATTCTGCTGGGTCTTGGTTTCCCATGGGCTTTGCGCACTTTAGTGGTTGATTATGGGTCAACAGTGAGTTTTTATTGATTTTAACTAGGGTTGGGTCACAATGGTCACTGATGTTTTCTTTCTTTGAATGTGGATCATCGACAAAAATTAAATCTAAATATTACAGTAATGTAAGCAATAAGATAATACATTATTCTATTAGCATATATAAATTAAATGTAGTTAGATCAGAATCATAACTAAGTAATATTGTATAGCAAAGTCTATGATATATACCGTAGCGAGGACGGAAAGTATTACAGACCAGACCTTAAATTTTTCACTCTTTGTTATTTTTCAGCCATTTGCTAAAATCATTTAAGTCAATTTTTTTCCTCAATGTACACACAGAACCCCATATTGACAGAAAAACACAGAATTGTTGACATTTTTGCAGATTTATCAAAAAAAGAAAAACTGAAATATCAATAGCGGTCTAAGGTATTCAGACCCTCTTGCTCAGTATTTAGTAGATTAGAGAAAGCAGCCTTTGATCTAATGCACCCATGAGTCTTTTGGCAAAGACTTGCCACAAGTTTGGTTCTACACCTAGGATTGGGGAATCCTCTGCCCATTCCTACCTTAGCACCCAGATCCTCTGCCAGTTCTGTCAGGTGGATGGTAAACGATTAGAGTGGACAGCCAGTTTAGGTACTCAGAGATGCTCATGCGAGTTTAGAGGCAGGGCTCTGGCTGGGCCATTCAGACAGTCACAGAGATTGTTGATGAAGCGGGGTAAACTCCTTCGTTATTTTAGCTGTGGTCTTACGGTCATTGTCTTGTTGGAAGGTAAACCTCGGCCACAGTCCTTTTTTTGCCCACGGTCCCACTGAAGCACTAATGGTAGCAAGGTTCGTCCAGTATCCCTGCCTACTGGCACCGCATTCATCTGTCCCTACGATTGACAACCAGGCGCTCTGTCCCTGCAGGCTGCAACGAAAAACACCCCCACAGCCATGATGCTGCCCACCTCCCTCCATGCTTCACGTTGCGGACTGTATTGTGGACAGAGCTGATGAAGCAGTGCTGACTGGTTTTCTCCACACATCACCGACTTAGAATTTAAGGCCAAAAAGTCTATCTTGGTCTCATCAGACAACGTGAGCAATATTATTCTCCACGTCTATCTTTGAGTCCGTCCATGCGGGGTGCTTTCATAGCTGTCTCTGCCCTGAGAGAGATGCTCAGTCGAGGCCAGCTCGCAGCCATTATAGCCCCGACCTGGGGAGCGGATCTGCACAGTTGATGCCGTTGACTTTCACAACATTCTCCCAACTCTCCCCGAACCCTGCATCTCTGGAGACTCAGGCCACAGAATGAATCATTTGGCGCTTCTTTACTTTACCTCTCTCACCAAGGCTTTTTTTTTTTTTTTTTTGGCCACATATTACTCCCCCTGATAGCTCAGTTTTGGATCCGCGAACGGCCAGGCTCTAGCGAATGGGTTCTGGCTTTTTTGTCCCAAACGTACTTCCATTTAAGGATTATGGCAGGCCACATGTGCTCTTAGGGGAACCTTAAGTGCAGCAGCAAATGCAAATTTTTTTTGCTAACCCTTGCCCAGACCTGTGCCTTGACACAATCTGCTCTACTGAGCGTCCTCTCAGGCCAGTTCCTTTGACCATCATAATTCTCTTTGCCTTGACATGCACTGTGAGCGGAATTGGTACTTATAATAGACAGCTGTGGTGTGGTCTTTCCTAATCAAGTCAATCTCGTATAATACAAACACAGTCTGGACTCAATATGAAGGTGTAGAACCATCTCAAGGATGTTCAGAAGAAATGGACAGCACCTGAGTTTATATGAGTGTCACAGCAAAGGGTCTAATACTTAGGCCCATGTGATATTTCAGTTTCTCTTTTTAATAAATCTGCAAAAAAATGTCAACAATTCTGTGTTTTAATTCTGTCAATATGGGGTGCTGTGTGTACATATTAATGAGGAAAAAAAACTTAACTTAAATTATTTTAGCAAATGGCTGCAATGTAACAAAGAGTGAAAATTTTAAGGGGGTATGAATACTTTCCGTACCCACTGTAAATACATATATACACTCAAAATTATTTCAGTCAAATTTTATAATTTTCATTTAGTATACGTTTTTGGTTTATTTCAGATTTATTTATTAACAAAAATTAAGTGAAACTAATTAAGTTAAATTAAGCAAAATAATATTATTTTGCAACTTTTAAAAATCATAAGATCCACTATATTCCATCCCTAATCTTATTTTACCATTTTCTTTCCTTTTACTTTTTGCTTTTGTATCTGTTTTAGTGGCCATATTTGATGTGAAGTGTGATTTTAGTATTAGTTTTTGTCTTTTGATTCTTACAACATTCTCTCTCGATCTTCCTCTAGGTCTTCATTAACAGTAAGGGACTGGTGTACTCAGTGATTCTTCTCCTTGCTTCTGTTTTTCTCACTGTAAGGTCATCATTTATAATTTGAGAACTCTCTTGAACTTATGTTTATGCTTTTGCATATTTTGAAATCTTTGTCTCATGGCATGTACATGGCTTATTTTCTGTCTGTCTTTGCCCACGTATTTGTCTAGGTACTGAGCGTGCTCCTGAACCACTGGAGGCTGGATCGGAGGTTAGGCCTCGGGCTTATGTTTCTGTATGCCATCTTCCTGCTCTGCTCCATCTGCTTTGAGAAACTCTAGATCCCACTTTCCGTGTTTTGCCTAGCTGTAGGGTTGATCTAGACCTAGATAATCATATTTTACCCCCAGTCACTGCCTTATTAGAAGCGGTCATTTCAGCCATGTTTTGAGGCCAGAGTAGTGAACATTACACTGTGAAGCGTGACTTCGCTTCGGTCGGTTCTACACACGGCTTTAAGCCAATCACCCACTAGACAATGCTGCCAAACTCAAGGAGACTGTATTTCATACTGTACCTTTGAAACATTTCTACTTCGCATACAGAGCTTCTTTAAAAGTTTCAATTACAAGGTGTGATGAATTTATACAAGTGATATTAAATGTTTACAGCATACAGGACACTTCCTCTAGCCTCGCCTTTTGCATATTTCGATTCTGATATCTTGTAGTCACAATCAAGCATGATATGAAGAAAAATATGACATTGCAAATGTGTTAATACTAAAAATAATTCTATTAACTCTTGTAACCATTAATTTATTGCATTGATTTGCCTTATTTATTTTTGACTTTAGGTCTGTAAAAATGTGTGCTTTAGGATTCGAGGATTTTCAGTATTTCAGTATATTTAAGAGCATTTTGTTCATTTTTGTGTCGTTCCTTGAAAAAGAAAATATTCTGGTATTTTGGAAGACATTTCTTGTAGTATTACTGATTAGCCAAAAACATCCCCTGTCTTTGGTAAGTGTTTACATACCAAACATACATAGTTTTATATAAAGTGCCACTTAGAGGCGTCTGTTGCAGATTTTGATATGTTGTAATGAAATTACTTTTGTGCCCTACTGCAACGCTATGAATATGAACATGAGAAAGTAACAATCAATTAAATCGTTAACAATGTTTAGCCATTATTCACAAAGAACTGCTTTATACACAGGCCTTTATCATTTTAAATGCACCAAATGAAGATGTTTGGATCTCAATATAGTTATAATATTTTTTTCCATTGATCATATATTGCATACTGTCTACAGGACAGATAATGAAGTAAATATATATATATATATATAGTGTGTACGGAAAGTATTCAGACCCCCTTATTTTTTTCACTCTTTGTTATATTGCAGCATTTGATAAAATCATTTAAGTTCATTTTTTTTCCTCATTAATGTACACACATCACACCATATTGACAGAAAAACACAGAATTGTTGACATTTTTGCAGATTTTATTAAAAAAGAAAAACTGAAATAAATATCACATGGTCCTAAGTATTCAGAACTTTGAGGTGACAATCATATATTTAACTCAGGTGCTGTCCTTTTCTTCTGATCATCCTTGAGATGGTTCTACAACTTCATTTGAGTCCAGCTGTGTTTGAATATACAGATTGGACTTGAGTAGGAAAGCCACACACCTGTCTATTTAAGACCTTACAGCTCACAGTGCATGTAAGAGCAAATGAGAATCATGAGGTCAAAGGAACTGCCTGAAGAGCCCAGAGACAGAATTGTGGCAAGGCACAGATCTGGCCCAGGTTACAAAAAAAATTTCTGCTGCACTAAAGGTTCCCAAGAGCACAGTGGCCTCCATTCCTTAAATGGAAGAAGTTTGGGACGACCAGAACCCTTCCTAAAACTGGCCGTCCGGCCAAACTGAGCTATAGGGGGAGAAGAGCATTGGTGAGAGAGGTAAAGAAGAACCCAAAAGATCACTGTGGCTGAGCTCCAGAGATGCAGTCGGGAGATGGGAGAAAGTTGTAGGAAGTCAACCATCACTGCAGCCCTCCAAAAGTCGGGGCTTTATGGCAGAGTGGCCAAACGGAAGCCTCTCCTCAGTGCAAGAAACATGAAAGTTTGCTAAAAAACACCTAAAGGACTCCAAGATGGTGAGAAATAAGAGTCTCTGGTCGGATGAGGCCAAGATAGGACTTTTTGGCCTTAATTCTAAGCGGTGGTATGTGTGGAGAAAACCAGGCACTTCTCATCACCTGTCCAATACAGTCCCAACAGGGAAGAATGGTGGTGGCAGCATCATGCTGTGGGTGTGTTTTTCAGCTGCAGGGACATGACGACTTGTTGCAATCGAGGGAAAGATGAATGCCGCCAAGGTACAGGGATATACTGGATGAAAACCTTCTCCAGAGTGCTCAGGGACCTCAGACTGGGCCGAAGGTTTAACCTTCCAACAAGACAATGACCCTAAGCACACCGCTAAAATAACGAAGGAGTGGCTTCACAACAACGCTGTGACTGTTCTTGAATGGCCCAGCCAGGAGCCCTGACTTAAACCCAATTGAGCATCTCGGGAGAGACCTAAAAATGGCTGTCCACAAACGTTTACATCCAACCTGACAGAACCGGAGAGGATCTTGCAAGGAGGAATGGTAGAGGATCCCCAAATCAAGGTGTGAAAAACTTGTTACATCTTTCACAAAAAGACTCATGGATGTATTAGATCAAAAGATTTCTACTAAATACTGAGCAAAGGGTCACTTAGGACCATGTGATATTTCAGTTAATCTTTTTTAATAAATCTGCAAAAATCAACAATTCTGTGTTTTTCTGTCAAAATGGGGTGATGTGTGTACATTAATGAGGGAAAAAAAATTAACTTAAATGATTTTAGCCAATGGCTGCAATATTAACAAAGAGTGAAAAATTTAAGGGGGGGTGAATACTTTCCGTACCCACTGTAATATATATATATATTGATTATGTTCATAATCAAAGGCTTCCACTGTTTGAGCAGAAAGGATTTGGTTAATTCTGGTACAGCAGTGTTTTAATTGTTGTAAAGTTATCTTTAAAGTTATTTTTGACATTTGACATCCTGATTAAATGTGCTTATGTTTTAGTTCTGTTGCATATTTATTTTTTAAAGACATGTATTTAAGTAAGTCCCGCACTGATAGTCAAAATGTTGTTGCTTGTGGTTTGCCGTTCTTAGTACTAATGAGCAAAATGTAAACTATTTAATTTGTCTATAGAAGATTTTCATCTTACCACTCACAATAAAAAGTATGTGTTAATTAAATTGATGTGAGAAATAAATAGTAAATGACTTGACAAGTTTCAGCCTGATTAAATAAACATCTTATGCCACTAGTTAACTGAACGTTTCAGTTGAACAACTTCCCTGTTTCTTTTAGTTTTAGAAGTCACAATGAAGCAGCTCATTACCATTTGTTACAGTTCTGTCTATATTCTTAAAGATATGTGTATGCTGTTGAGTGCAATAAAACAAGGTCTGTGCAATACCCCAGAGTATCACTGTAATGAGTCATTTGCATTCTTCCCCTTGAACTTACGGAAGTGTCACAAATAAAGTTTAATTTTGTGAACACAAGATGCTGAGTTCTTCTTAAGAGTTTACTTATAAGCATCAATTTGGAAACACATTTTTAGGAAAGAATGTTGCATAATTTTTTACATTGACAGTTTTTACAGTGGATTAACATTTATTATACATGTTTATATCTTCCATGTGTGTGCTAGCAATGTGTGTTGACCTGTTAAGACAGAAAAGTATTCAACAGTACATTTAACAATACTTAAAGAAAGCTGTATCTGGATCTTAAAATTAAATAGACCCAGAGCAATTAAACAAGAGCAACATTTAATAAAGTACACTTCATGTTTGGGGTTAGTAAATGTTAGGTTAGTTTTTTTTTCCATCAAGGATGCACTCAAAACATGACTAAGACATTTAGTTATGTTCAAAAGTTTTCTATTTAAATAAATACCGTTTTGGAATTTGAACACGAACTTCTATTATCAAAAAGAAGCTAGAAAAAAGTATTCCACAAAAAATATTAAGCAGCACAGCTGTTTTCAACGTTGATGATAATAATAAGAAATATTTCTTAAGCATCAAATCAGCATAGGATCATGTGACACTGAAGACTGCAGCTGAAAATTCAGCTCTGCCCGTACCGGAAAAAAATGACATTTTAAAGTATATAAAAATAGAAAACAGTCATCTTAAATTCTAATACTATTTCACAGTTGTACTGTTTTTTACTATATTTTTGATCAAATAAATGCTGCCTTGGTGAGCATAAGAAAAAAAAAAAATCATACAACCCTTTTGAACAATACTGTATATTATGTGTATATTAAATGTAGTTTATAAGAATTTCAGTTAACTAAATTTAGTTTAAGGAAACAGTCATCAAAATTGTATATGTATTTTCAAATCTTGCTTTTCTCCAAAGTACACCCAAAATAAATTGTTCTTTATTATGTTCTTGTTGTTTTTGTTCTTTCTGTTTTTTTCATCAAAGATGTTGGAAGATGAGAGATGTTAGTCCAATACTTCCACCTGCAATTTCAGAAACACAGAGACGACATAATCCATCACCGCTCTACGCTGTTTGTTCATTTGGCACCAAACCTTTGTGTCATATTATATACCTTTCACTTTGATAAATACAGCAAAAGAGAAACCAACAGCACTTTCCCAGGACAAACGTCATCTGGTGCATAAGAGGGCTTCTTGAGTATTCATGGATTGCTTTGCATGTGTGACAGTATCTAACTTTGAATATCACTGAGAACAGAATTGTCCAAACATAAACAAAATCAAATGCTTGTAATGCAATTAGCTCGTTCCACTTAATAAAAATGCACCAATGATTAATTGAACAGTTGGGACTAATCAATGAAACATCAGACCAAATATAGATCAAAATATGTCATGCAACATAAGGTATATCAGACATAAATAATCTGAGGCAGAGCAGTCACAGATGGGATGTGAAGAGTAAACATTTGTTAGGGCCCTCTGTGCAAGCAGAGATAGGCTCTCTCTGAATTGACAGCACAACCTTAATTGTGTCTATGACGAGGGAACCATCACGTCAAAACCATTAACACTGGGATGGGGTGACATGAGCAATATTGATCCCTTCAGGATAGATGGCACTCTGAAGATATAAAACTGAAGATCCTGGCTGGGGCGAGAGTACTGAAGACTGGAGACACCCGCCAACCTCTCAACATGTTGTCACTGGCACTGCTCTACATTCTGGCTGTGGTTTGCTCTGCGCTGAGAACTGATGCGCTGCCTCTATATTCAGACACGGCACTGCCTCAACAGGAAGGTAAGACTATCAGTGTGCTCTTGAGAAGTTGGCAAGCTCATGATTTTTGTTAAGGCTGAACATGAAGCTAAATGTATGGTGAAACCCATGTCTAATAGACATTGGGCTGATTGCTGAGTGTTCAATATCCCTTCTGCTTTCATTGTAAATGTTAAAGAGGAAGTGGTGAATGCAGTATGGGAAAGATTTGATAAAGACCCATGAGCTTGATCAGTGATAGCTTAACATGATATCTCAATTCGTCTTCACTAAAGCTTTTAAACATAAACATTTAATTTAGAAACAGAAGATTTTTTTGGTGAAACTTCAAATAACACTGTAAAACATGTTCAAAGCTGTCAATAAAACAAAGAATATTGGAATATGTTTTACAAGAAAATACTATTGCAGTATTTCTTAAAAAGTTCATAAGTCAATGTATAACATGCTGTTTCTTTGTGATTATTGTTTCACCACCAACTTTTTTTCAGTGTAGTTTTCAATAATGACTCAAGTTTTGTAGTTCATAATTTAATTGCTTTTTTTTCTGTCTCAGAACTGATACAGAAACTGGTGGCAGAGGTTGAGGACAGACAGAATAATGACTTAACGGAGCAAAGGGACATCAAAACTGTGCTCCCTGTCCTGCTTCAGAGAGGTGAGACTGTGACTCTTGGGTACTTATTATTACATAACATTTCTCATGTTATTAGAATGGATACATTTTTCAAAAACTCCTGCAGCCTAATCATGTTTTTTTTTTTGGCTTAAACTTTCTTTCTAGGTGCAAAAGAAACGTTGCAACAAGAGAAAATAAATAACATGGTATGATCCTACTCTTTGTAATGAATTTACAATTTCTTTCTTTCTTTCTAATTAAAAGGTAACTAAAGTGACAATGAATATGTTCTGTGTCTTTAGGAGGAGGATTTCAAAGCAGTCGTCTTGAAACTCGCAGCAGCTGATAACCTGCGTTCTCAAGGCTATGTACGATCTGAGCAAAACTTGCCCAAAAACAATAAGAGAGGTGAGCAATTAAAGAGACTAAACAGAGGTCCTCATATATGTTGTGCAAATAAAAAGATATCAATGTTTTCATGACAAAAAGCAACAACAACTACTTAAGATTATGCAGTGTAAATTTACTCAGAGAATAAATATGTCAAAGACAGCATAATGACTATTCTTATTGCATTACTAAATAAAATTTTTGTCCTTCATTTTACAGCCTGTTTTTGGAAATATTGTGTTACAAACTAAGAATGAATCCACTGAAATGGACAGAGGACCAGCCTAACATACCTTATGTACAAACATCTAAAATGTATGCTTTTGTTTTCCCCCATAAAAAATCAATATAAATATCCATCCATGCCGTTTGACATTGTGATATTATATATATATATTATATATATATATTATATATATATATTATATATATATATATATATATTAGTAATTTAAGGCATATGAATGTATTGTTTTATCATAAAAGAAAAACTGACTAGAACTGCACTGAAAATAAATAGAGTCTGGGTAAACAGATCAGTTGTAATTTTTGTGTGTGTGTGTGGTGTGTGTGTGTGTGTGTTTAAATCCATCTTTCCTCAAAGCTCTGGATTCAGCTGGATGTGCTTCATGTTCAGGTGAAAAGAGAAGGACAAATGGTGATGTGTTGATATTATTTTATTTTTAAGTAAATATGAAAGAAGCAGTTTAATCTCTTCTTAAACAATCACAACGTCTACCAATGGTGTCTGTGAAATATCCATAAATCACAAATAACCCTTAATACACAAACAACCATTACTGCCGCATGACTCACTGACTCCAGTTCTGCGTGTGATTTGACTGAACTTTTATCTTTACAGTGCTTTCAGCTCATTCTTACAGATTATTAAAAACACATAGCCTTTTTAGGTATACATTACATATAACCGAATACCCCCTAATGAATGAAAAATACATATATACACAAATAGGCACAAAAACATTACATATGATATTGCAGTTAAAAGCACAACTCTGTTGACTATTGTGCTCAAGATCACTTGCAAAGGATCCTATAACCTCTAAAACTACCAGAATAAAGCCTATTTGACTGTAGTAGTCCCTCAGAAGTATTCTAGTAAATCTAATGGGCTTTGAGCTCGCAGGCACAATGAAAGCAAACTGTGTGTGTTGTGGTGTGTTTTTTTTGGTCTTCACTGTAATAGATTTCCATACCTGCGAACTACAACTATGTAGATGGCTATAAACCTTTTATTTAGTTTTATTTACACTATTTAAACATTTTAATCACAATATCGCTTCATTAATCCGAAGCTCAGTTCCTCTTGGCCACACTCAGATAGGCTTTCTCAATTTCATTAATCTGAAGCTCAGTTCCTCTTGGCCACACTCAGATAGACTTTCTCAATTTCAATGTCAGCTGGACAGGTCTGGCTGAACTCTTCTCTCTCATATGCATTCTGCAGGTAACGCCACACTCCAGTGAACTGAGCAGGAATCTCAAAATTACAATACTTTTTGGCAGCAACCTACAAAACCAAAAAACAAAATGAACACATTTATAAATATGTATTTAAAATGAAATAGCTATTAAACCACCGTCTGTGTGTGTGTGTGTGTGTGTGTGGGTGTGTGTGTGTGTGTGTGTGAACCACAGAGGCATATCACATTGATGACGGCCTTGCGTATTGAAACAAGTTGCAGTCTGCCAGTGTCAAGCGGTTGCCATCAAGGAACTTTCTTTTGGATTCGCTGATGTTTTGATCCAGCTCATCCTGAAGCAGAGTGTTCAGATAGTCATCCAGGCGCTTAAACTCCCTCAATAAGGCTTTTTCGTGGACTGAGGAATCAAACAGTAGAGAAAAAACATATTTAAGAGTGATATAGTACATTATAGTCTAATTGTGATGCCATGGTGTCTACATGCGCAGGAATACGTAGATACTAATTTTGTTTAGTTCCATTATGTAGGCCTAGTAATTGAATCTAATTATGTAGCTAAATATTTTCTAAATATTATCTTTGCTGATACAAACAGTGAAAATCTTCATAAAACTGTTTATTATTACCCACTGTCTCAGTTCCATCCAGTCTGCGCATTAATAGTGTGGATTTTCAATCATCTTTCTGCAGGTCACATCAGTAGATGGCGACAAAATACAGTCTTTATGAGTAATTGAACCATTCATTCATTGAACCGATTCGTTTAAAAATGCTGATTCATCTAGACAGGCCATGCTACTGTTATTTTGAACAACTCATTGAATCATTCACTGAACTGATTTGTTCAAAACACTAAGTCATGCAGGAAGGAAGCACTTCAGTAATGTTGGGGATACTACGTTTCTGCTGTGGCTACGTTTGGAACTTTCTTCGCAATATTGTGTCTAAAGTGTAACTTTTTATGTATTGTTGTATAAAAGCAATATCACACAATCGTGTTACCTCTGTGGCTATGCTACTCAAATAAGGTCCTAAAAATGTCTCAAGCAGATTTCACAATGGTATCCTCCACGTTGACTTGACAAACAGAAAACTGTTTGGTGTGAAAGTGACTGAACTTTTTGAATTTTCGTTAATGTGACTGCACCTTAAGACACCGCACACATTTTGAACTAGCAAACAGCATCATGAATCTGTGGCATAAAGTAGTTCTAAGACACTGAGTTGTTATGACCATGTAAATACGTAAGGAAAACCATGTAATTTTTCATTTCTTGTATGTCTTGGCTGTGAATGAATCTTACAAGCATTGTTTGGGCTGTTCTTGATGAACGCGGAGAACTTGGCAAAAATGTCAGCACCAACATCAAAAGACTCTTTGTAGCGGGGGCTGAGA
Organism: Sinocyclocheilus anophthalmus; assembly: GCA_018155175.1. Taxonomy (NCBI): domain Eukaryota; kingdom Metazoa; phylum Chordata; class Actinopteri; order Cypriniformes; family Cyprinidae; genus Sinocyclocheilus; species Sinocyclocheilus anophthalmus. Next base: position 248,175 of record JADLZN010010996.1, read on the forward strand.
TGAGGATAGCTGATAGGATAAGACAGAGAGAAACATTTATAGCCAGTCTTCACACACCCAAAAGATATACATCCAACAACATTCACATTATTATGCTGACATTTAAAAAGTCTATACATAATGCATGTTAAATATGCCATAGGGTTTTATTTTTAAAATATTTTGTCAGTACACTACTGTTCAAAATGTTAATAATTTTAGTACTTTTGACAGAAGTCTCTTATGCTCATCAATACTGTGTTTATTTGGTCAAAAATACAGTAAAATACAGCTATTTGATCATAACTACAGTAAAACAGTAGTATTGTTTCTTTTATTATTAAAAAGTAAAAAAAAAAAATTTAATGGTGTTTGTTTGCATAAATGTATCATTCTTTAAAAAAAAAAAATCAATTATAAGATCTCTGAAACCATAAAACTAAATGATAAGTCAGCAAGAACTATCCTGAAGTACTGGGTGGAAAGTCTTTGATATGGATGATTTATTAATGTCAATGCATCAGGTATTTCTTAAATAAGTGCAGCTGTGTGATTTATGACAGAATAACACTAGAATAATATGTTTATGAAACGTTTTTTTTTGTCAAAGTGAAGCCAATATGTTTGATATGGCATTACATGAGCTAACAGACATGCACAATACCGGGGAGGGGCGAGGGTGGTCTCCAGGAACTCTTCGATCTTAATAGAGTCGGTCTTCAGCGTGCCATTGTACAGGAGGAAAGGAGGGTTGGTACCTGGAGCTAAGTCTTTTAGCTCTTCTGGCTTCCTAAACAACACAGGGTGCAGCAAAGGAGAAGGAGTGTAAACCACAGGGTGTGGACATGGTCAATACGAAGTCAGTTATTGTACAAGGAGAGTCTTTGAATGAGACCTAAAGTGATTAATGCTTCTTTAAAACAATATTAAACTCAGTTTAATCTCTCAGAGCACACGGATATGGGAGTGTCCGGCTGGTAAATGGGTGAAAGCTGCATTTGCTTAAGAAGATTTAGATGAGAACAGTGCAATGGGAAAGTTCACACTGCCTTGATCATGTTTGTAGTACTTTGACCAATTTGTGTTATCAAATTCAGTCCGGTGCTGGCCCACAGTTCCTCAGATTTCGCTATTTGTTTACTGAATTCCATTCCATTAGATTGCCTTATCGTCATGTTTCCGAGATATGAAGCTTAATTTGACACTCACTTCCTCATGTCAACAGTGGTTACTGTGAACTTCACTCCTTTCAGCCAAAGAACCATGAAGAGTCTCTGGCAGAAGGGACAGTTCCCCACATTCTCTCCGTCATGACCCGCCTTGAGATGAAAAAAAGAGAAATCCATGGTCAGTATCACATACGCACAGACTAGACACTAAGTCACATACAGAAGGTCACATATAGGTCACATATAGAAGCACACACTGTAGATTTCCTTAACCCTCATGTTCTGTTAAGATTTACCGTACTGTTTTTTATGTTTGAGGTCCCAGAGACCCTGCATGTATAAAATAATTAATGGCACATTTGACTTTCTTTCTTCTGTGGAACAAAAAAGAAGACCTTACAAGTAATGGTCAGGGGCAATAAACTTAAGTCAATGGGGTTTCAGTGTTGTTTCAATGGATCTTACAGGTTTGGAACTACTTGAGGGTGTGTAAATGATGACAGAATTTAAATTTTTTTGGTGAATTATCCCTTCAATCAAATCCCAATGGAGGAAGATAAAAAATAAGTACATCAAAGTATTACTATGTTTGCATGCATTGCACAGCCGCCTATTGCTAGAAAGCTGCTTAAGACGCAAAATGGCACTTGTGTTTATATACGATATTACTCTCTAGTATACACTCAGTATACTCATAAGTTTGCGGTTGGTACTTTTTTATGTTTTGGAAGATGATCTATCTCATCAAGGCTGCATTTATTTGATTACAAATACAGTAAAAGCAGTTATACTGTGAAATATTATTACAGTTACTAATATCACTATTACTCTAGTCTTCACTGTCACATAATCCTTCAGAAATAATTATAATATGCAGATTTGCTGATCAAGAAACATTTCTTATTATCAATGCTGAAAACAATTGCGCTGCTTCGTATTTTTGTAGAAGCTGATCTTTTTTCAGCATTCTTTGATGAAAATAACAGCATTTAACATTATAAATCTTTACTGTCACTTTTAATCAATTAAATAACATCCTGTCTGATAAGTATGATTGTTTTACTAACCCCAAACTTTAACTATACTGTATAAGGTTTTGTTCTCCAAACTTTCATTTTTTAGGGTAGGTTTTATCCACAGTTAAGGGTACTCTGCAAAAAATGTAGAACAGAATAGCATGCATTACAACAGAAAATCAAGTGTATTAAACTATGGAACGGAGTGTTACACTGTAAAAAAAAATCTGTAGAAAAACAGAAAAGGTACTGGCAGGCACTAGTTTTCTGCCAGGATATTATATCTGGACATTAAGTTTACGGACATTTCCTTTAACCCTAAAACACATGAAAATTCATCATTAAAATACGCAGAAAACACTGTGAATAAATAATACAGAAAATTCCTTCATATTAACACAGTACACTGGGTCATATTTTTGGGCCCTGACTTTTTTTTTTTTTTTAGAATGTAGCATAAGAAAACATGTGTTTACATGATGTTTCAGACTGCTGCTCTTTTGAAAAAGCCATTTTCTTATGTGTACATAAGTCAGTAGATATTTAAACACCATTGGGGTCTCTGAGACCCCCAGCAGTGTTATTATTGATGGATAGCTTTTATTTTTAACTAAATGTGACACTCTCTACAAAAAGAATAGGACATAAATAGCACATGTGTTTTGTGGGTGTGGGTGGACAATTCAAGAGCTTGATCCAAATAGAGGAAAAGCAGGAATTGTCTAGAAGAGGGAGATAAAGATCTGAACAATGCTTCTATCGCCATGAGCACCTCTTTTCAAATATAGAACATTATTAGCGTAGCGTTGGTTCTGGCAGGTCATGTTAGTCAAGCTCTCGTCAGCTGACTCTCAGCTGATCTCCATCAACCTATGGGAATACGACACCTGTCTAAGTATTTATATATAAGGTCCCGCAGTAGTATCAGCAGTTTTCGCATTGCTCAATAGCTAATTACCCTCCTCCATCCCCAACTCCTCCTCTGTCAGTCAGGATTCAGCCTTCTGATTCTCCTTTGAATCAGACTAATTCTAAAATGTGTACATAACATTATTGAACTTTAACGATATCTGCAATACATTTATGTTGGTTCTGTTCTGTTTATCCTGGGGGGGTTATTGCTGCTCTCCCTGCTCATTCATGACGGGCTGCATGGATGGGCAGGGAGGTTTCTTGCCCAGAACAGAACCATACCGCCAATCCAAACTGTATGCTAATTGTCAATCATCTTTGACGATAGTGGTCCTGACAGAAATAATTATAAATAACTTGGTGACCATCTTCAAAGCTTTGATAGTCCTTTGGATCTAAAGGTCACCACTCATCCATATCCTACTCATTTAGTTCATGAACTGTAGCTAAACTGGTAAAACATGTTAATGGGATCTACAGAATAGGAAATGTAAGCATGTTTATGGGTGTGACGACAGGGAGCCAAGAGCTGTCAGTCTTTTCCTGTGTGTGTGTGTGTGTGTGTTGGTGTTGATAAGATGACCTCAGTCCTGTCTCTGTGTCTGTTCTGATAAAGAGCAGCGTAAGAGTGAACAGTTATATATCAAACATACTATCCAATTTTCAGTAGTACGTGTTAACTAAGTTGACTGTGATGCTCATCTCAACCTTTGATTCATGGTGCCCAAATGAAGACCTTCCCTAACGGAAAGCACTGATAGAGTGTAAATCCACCATTAATCCACGTTTGCCAACTGGCTCAAGTCACAAGCTGTGTTTTTAGTCCATAAGAGTGTAAAATACTTTTTCCCTCGTCAGTCAGAAATAAATTACACTGATGTAATAGGTTGACAGTAAGAGGCGAGATGTACATAAACTATTTTATTAACCACAAAAATTCAATCAAAAGTTAGTATAATTCAGTGAATTTAACATGACTATTTCAACCATAAGGATTACATAATAATGGACCTAATCACAGTTTACATGTGCTCTGCTGACACCATGACACGTCCCCACTTCAATATTCAGATTAGTAGATTATTTAAATGGTTGATTTTTAAGTTATTATTATTAATAATAAATTACATTTATTTATTTTTTTTAAATAGATTTAAAAACAAACATATTATGGATATATTTAAATGTCTAGTTATATAATTTGACTTTATATATTTGAATTTGGAATAAGAGTAGCCGCCCAACTAAACGTAACAGCTAAAACAACTTACTTTTATGAAGAGCCGATTCGGGGTTCTTTATCTGAGCTTGTCTGAGTGCATTTTTTCAGCAGGAAAAAGATTTTAATCAGTCCAGACCTCTTGAAAAGTATTCCACAAATATCCCCAAAAGATTCGTAAGCAGCTGTAATATGTGAAAGTTATTCAGACTCTTGCTTTCTGCTGTCTCCCTCAGGCAACAGACTTTAAAAGTCAGGAGGGGGGGCTAGAGAGGATGGGCGTGACCCCAGCTATATAACTCTGCTGCCAGAATGTGACAGAGAGCTCAAAAATAACTTTTCCTTTTTTCCAGCATGCATTTACACTCAGGAGAAATGTCATAGTGCTATCTCAGAAACGTGCGTTTATATATATATATATATATATATATACACATACCCATAAAGGCAATCTGTTCGGTACACTCTTAAAAATAAAGGTGCTTCAAAAGGTTCTTCAAGCGATGCCATAGAAGAACCATGTTTGGTTCCACAAAGAACCATTCAGTCAAAAATTCTTTAAAGAACCATCTCTTTCTTAAATTTTTATAATCTGAAGAACCTTCTTTAGCCACAAAGAACCATTTGTGAAACAGAAAGGTTTTTCAGATGTTAAAGGTTCTTTATGGAACCATTTAGATAAAAAGGTTCTTATATGGAAGCGGTGGCGAACTCCGGTCCTGGAGAGCCCTGCAGAGTACAGCTCCACCCTAATACAACTCCACCGCCGTAGCTTTCGAGTAACCCTTTCAGCCATTAATAGCTTGTTCAGGTGTGTTTGATTAGGGTTGGAGCAGTACTCTGCAGGGATGCGGCTCTCCAGGACCGACGTTCGCCACCCCTGTTCTATGGCACCGTGAAGCACCTTTATTTTTAAGAGTGTAGAGGGTAGGGTATGTGGTAGGGTTAGTCTATAGTATGTGTATAGTTTATATAAAACATCAGACGGTTATTGCTAAGAAACACACACAGTTGTGTGTTAATGGACAAATGAGGGTTTGGGTATGTGATCATTCTCAAGGGATTGGTTCTTTTTAAACAAATAGGTACTTCCCCTCATTCCCTGTGCAGTCCTCTTGAGTCACAGATGCGGTTTGAGTCAGGGAAACAATTCTGTCATCTCATGGCTTCCCTTCATAACTGCACATATTACATGGAAACACTCTTAGAATAACTTACACCATAAAGTTAATCTCTTAGACCAACTTAGACAATAAAATTCATCCTGTACAACAATGCTATATAAAACAGAATTTATAGTGACAATGTCATTCTTAAAAAAAAAACGGTTCCATATTTCATCCTCTTAAATAAACACTAATGGGCAAGAGTTTCATTTCCTCATTCAGCACACAGATGTTGTTTTAAGGGTATTTATTGCATCATTTTGGGGAAATCACAATAGCTTGAAACAGTATTACCATAAAAGCAGACACCTCACTACTATATGAAAAAAAAAAACATATTGAAAGCAAGGAGACACTTTGCTCTTTCCTCCCAAAGACTTTTAAAAGTGGTTGTTGACAAAACATGAAAATTAATTATTAAATCACGCTCATGTGTTTTTGAAACCTATGTCATATTTAGTAGAATGTCCAAGCTGTTCTGTTCCATATAGTGAAAGTGAATGGCCACGTCTGTCAAGTTAGAAATTTAAAGCAATATTTTTGTAATATAGTAAGTGTAAGACTAGTTGTAACATTGAATGTGTGAGGTTTCTGATATCATCCGCTTTCAGTTATTTTTAGCTGTACAAACAGCTTGTTATACTTCTTTACATTGCTAACTTGTATTTCTTATCATACTATTTTGATGTATTTTCATAATAAACACATTTGTTTGTAGCACAAATAGTTTTACTGCACTTAGTTATTCTTCTAGATATTTGCCTAGTTATTAGTTATTAGCGACTAATGAATCATAATTCTCGCACATTAAAAAAATGGCTTACTTCCGTGTTAAATAAGATTAAATAAGGTGAAATAAGTTGAATAAACAATACAGTGTATAAGTAAGGATTATTTTAATGATGAAGCTTGTCAGACAATGGTTCTTTAAAAAAAGTTCATTGTTTGGAAGAGAGCAGCTCTGTCATTTGGCTAAATATCCTCTTTTGTGTTACACAGAAGTAATGTTTTCAGTGACTTGAGAAGGGGGGGGGGGTGTGAACTGTCCCTTTAAGTATAAAAAGGCTCTTGATCATACTGTACTGTATACAAAACAAGAGCCTGACATGGAAACTCTTAACAAATCCTGGAAATTAAGTGAGTTTCACTTCGGCCAGCACAGGAAATGTTTACCCATGTACTCCCTCCTCCTGGAGCCAACAGGATACTGTGAGTAACAGATCTGAGCTGATAGCTGTTTAGTCCATGCTAGCTTCTCATTCCCGTTATACTGCTCCACCGCAAAGAATATATCACCAAACAAGAAATCACCATGGAGATGATGAGCTGTAAGGATGCAAGACTAAGCCTCTAATCTGAAGTCATCGTTGCGATCACTAAGCAAACATGTCAAAGGTCAGCACCTTATTGTACAGCATTTAATTCACAAACATTCCTATCAGGCACTAGACCGATCTCATATGTGGGGGTGGAACTTTCTTTTTTCTTTTTGATTTGTGGAGGGTGTTTGTATTGACTGATTGCTGAGAAAGCTAAGATGCACTTTATAGATAGTCTTACGTGTCTTCTGTCTTCTGCTTAATAGGCAGCACATGTTTAGATAACGCACTGTCCTTATAGAGAAAGCAGACTGACACAAGACTCATATTTTCATCTAGATGTATTTCGTTGCTATGGCAACAGAGTTGTTTTTTTCTAGTGTTTCTGGAGTACAGAAATGTGATGCACTCACTAACCACTGACCTCTCTTCTCCAGGCTGAGAGAGGAAGCACTTATACCCTGAGATGATAGGCTATCTACAGGACATCCAGCAGCTGCGAACACACAGCTTGGAAAATCCTTGCTTTATCTCCTGAAACAGGACCCCAAATGTTGATCATGAGGGCCCACTGCAAAGGAAACAAAATAGTCAAGCTCAGCAAAGATCATTTCTTGTTTTGAGTTTTTTTCTTGGAGAGAAATCTGAAAATGGAGAGAAAAGCATGATAAAAATGCAAACAAAAATGAAAAATAAATAAATAAATAAAATCTTACAGAAACAGACCACTCAAACAAAGTGTGTAAAATCATGAGAATATCTATTTTATGTACACTGCCCTTCAAAAGTTTGGGTCCCTTTTGATCAACTGAATGCATCCTTGCTGAAAAATATTAATTTCTTTAAAAAAAATAAAAAAACTTATGTTATACGGTATAGGTTTATTTTTCTTACCCCACCAGCAAATGTGTTTTGTTTTAAGTATATATTTTTATGTGATAAATGCTTAAAACAAGAAAATGAAAAGTCAAACATTTATATTCAATTAAAAATTATATTTCAAAAAGTATTATTTGTATTATGTATAATATAAACGTATTATATTAAAAATAAATACAATTTAAGATATAGTCAAACATTTGAAATCAATTTATATGAAAGCTATTTATGAAAACAAGTCTTAATATCTTACACTAATGTTCTTTTCAGCTTAATTTAACTTATAACAGATATTTGTTTACTTATAATTAAGACTAAAATTCTGATTCAGACTGATCAAATACTGTGCTGTACTTTTGACTGGAAACTAAATTTATTATCATCAGGGTTGCTGCTTATTAAAAACAGACATGTGAACTTTGTCACCTCAAAAAGCCCTTTTGATAAAAAAAATGGAAAACAAGCACGAAAACCGTCTAATTAGTGCAATGACACAAATGTATGTCAGTGTCAATGCTGTTGAAAGAGCTCTTGTTCTCCACTCAACACAATGCCACCATTGACCCCTTTCTCCTGGTCAGAAGTCAGAGGGCTGTAAACAGTCAAACAACTTCTCCTAGTTAAAAATCACAGCGCTTCGTAATGTGCGTTGTGCACTATGTCTCCATGGAGCTCTTGTTGGTCCTGGTGTTTCCTCTCCGTCGCCCTAGCTGTCAACACACGGCAAACCTCGTCAGCTCCAGATTTCTCTGGTGAGTGTTTTTCTCTGATTTTGTGGCTGTGATAGAGGAAATGCAGCATGCTGTCTTGGAGCAAACCTCCCAAAGGAAAGAAAACATTCTGTATTTTGTCTTTCAAACAATCCTTGCCAACAATCTGTAGTGTATCAGCTTAAAAGAGACGGGTGTTAGAGTCACAGAACTGTCCCATCCCGTGTTTATGTGTTATAGTACCATAAAAGTCAGCATTTAAGTGTCCCTGACAAATGTTAGCTTCTTAATTCTGCTGTTCTGTAGTGGCTTCAAGTAATAATAAGCCAAGAATAGCTCATTGTGTTTATTTGTGAGTGTGTCTGTGCCTGGCACTGCATAACAGAGGGCTCTACAGATGCAGAATGGCCTAACCCGAGAGAGAGAGAGAGAGAGAGAGGTACAGGCCAACCATTACAATTGCCATTGATCCAGTTCTGTCTCTTTGAATACTCATGGATATGGTCCGGTGAAGGAACGGAGCCATGCTTGTTTAAAACATAACAGTCTAGAAACCTGAGCTGCGTGGAAAAGTGGAGGATAAGAAAGAGAAAACTGCTTCTAGGGAAGGAAATGCTCTGCAGTATGTTCTCCAAGATTTAAATCCCAAGTCTGCCGTACAGTGAACAGGAAGACCTCTTTCAAATCCTGTTGGGGTCATTTCCTCTGACTACATGGCTGTCTTTGACCCCTGCCTCTCTTTCAGTGCAATTTTCTGACAAAGTTTTTGGGATTTGAAAGATGAAGAATTCCTAATACCATTTTTAAAGGAAATGTATCAATAGCAGCTTAATTTAGATTTAAACGATTTTTTTTAAACTATTGATACAATTATTTTGTGATTGACTATAGATCTTTTTAGTCTAATCCCCCCCAAAAAGTATTAATAAAATGATGCATAATGTATTAATAATACAAATAATCACAGCTTACCATCTTTATGGTTTTATTATTATTATTATTTATTTATTTAATTTTATTTACCATTTTCCCCTCCTAAAAAAAAAAAGAAAAAAAAAGAAAAAAAAAAAAATCACTGAAATTTCTTATTAATAATTTGTAATAACAAATTTGCATTATTAATAATTTGCATTCATTTTCTTATTTGCCATTTTCTCCTTCAAAATCACTGAAATCTATTCTTAATTTCTTTTTTATAAAACATTATATAGACCCACCAAAATGCAAAATAATTAAGAATGTTCATTTATGTTTTCATTTTCTTTTCTTTTTTTCTCTGTTCTTTTCTTTTCTTTTCTTTTCTTTAATTTTCTTTTCTTTTCTCCTCCTGGGTTCCAACCCAGCTGGAAATCTCAATTATTGTATTACTGTATTTGTAAGATTAAAACAGCAGTTGTGGTAGAAACTGAGTTTTAATGTCAGCCACACCTGACAAGATTAGATTAGTGAGGGAGGGAGTTGGCTTGCCCATTGTCATTCTGCTGGATTTGCACTACAACAGGCTCTACATTAGTTGTCGTCTACAATGCTGTTTTCTAAAAGCATTCACAATGCCTTGTTTGTATGCTGAGCCGTGACATAGGCCTTTATCTCTGCAACAGTGATGCTCAAATGATACTCTCCTTTTAGATTACCTCCACAGAATCCTTAAGAACCACACTGCCCATGCGTGTGATGGAGAGACGCTGTCCATCAGATGCCCCACCAGAACATCTGTGGCTGTTCTCTCAGCATTTTATGGACGCCGTATTCCAAGTCCATATCTATGCCCACAAACAAACCCAAACATAACAGAGGAAAACACAGACTGTATATCAACGACAGCCATTCAGGTATCTTTGATCTGCATTTACTCATTCTTTAATTCTAGAGATAAAAAATCTCTACAACTCATAATAATTAATGAATTTCAGTCAGAATGTGTGTTTTTTATGTCTAGAAAGTGATGTCTGAGTGCCAGGACCGACGGGAGTGCCAGATTCCTGTGGTGAGTCCTGTGTTTGGTCAAGATCCCTGCCCTGAAACCAGCAAATACATCATTGTCTCCTACAAGTGCAAGCCTGGTGAGACACCTTTATTTGTGCTTCAGCGATATTTTGTAACCGAACAGGACATCTATATCTACATTACATGCACCCAAATAATCAAATTGATGGCGCAGTAGGATTGAAAAGGCCTCAGTCAATCCGTTTGAGCTTGATCCAAATGAATTTCGATCTGATTGAAAATAATGGTGTAGACCTGAAATGGTCTGATCAGTAGGCACAAAATAAGCATGTAAACACTTGAATCAGACTATATTTTCAAAATATCTTGCGTTTTTCACACACCTAATGAGTTTTCCATCTCCACAGAGCATCATCGCTCGAGAACGGTTTGTGAGAATGAGCGGCTGAAGCTGGCCTGTAAGAATGACACGGTTTTGGCCATCTATTCAGCCACGTTTGGCCACCTGGTCCTGGAGCATGACAGCCTTGAGTGCCATCAAGAGGCTAAAACAAAACCAGACATAGGTCTGAGACTGAAATAACACACTTCTTCCATCTAGTGGGAAGGTTTTGCTACAACAGCAGAGGCACCAAATTATGTGTTCAAATCCTTTTTTGTTTTCATTGTACAAAGTAGAACAGAGATCATCAGATATGTTTAAAAACAGTCATTCGTTTAATGAGATTATGTTTAAATGCTTGTTTCCTGTTAGAGTGCTTGTCTCCGTCAGCCTTGAGGAGAGTGTCAAGGAAGTGTCATGGCAGGACAAACTGCTCTGTGCTGGCTGATGCTCAGGGATTTGGAGACCCCTGTTTCCCTGGGACCAAGAAGCACTTGCGAGTCTCCTTCACTTGTGGTATATTTCAATAGGTTAAGGAAAACTACCAATACTTTCTACATTAATGTTGAAGCAGTCATAAAACGATTTACCTTGTTGTTGTTTATTTAGTACCACGGTATCTACTGGAAGATGTTGGACGTGGAAACCTAGATCCTTTCTTGCTCTCTGACTATTCACATGGTAAGACAAAGAATTTTATAGTGCAAACTCTCTTCATTACTAAGCTAATTTTAATTTTAATAAACTAGCTTGTATTAAAAAGATATTTTCAACGTAATAACTGCAACTCATTACATGTGTGAGTACTGCATATGAAAAAATGACAGGAAAGTTATACAGTTGTGGTCAAACGTTTACATACACCTTGCAGAATCTGCAATTATGTTAATAGTTTTGACAAAATAAAAGGGAACATAAAAATGGCATGTTTTTTTTTCATTTATTTGTTTTTATTTAGTATTTCCCCGAATAAGCTATTTCACTCAACAGATGTTTACATATAGTCCGCAAGACAAAATAATAGCTACATTTATGAAGAAGTTTGCATACTCTTGATTCTTAATACTGTGTGTTGTTATCTGGATGATCCATGACTGTATTTTTGATCATTGTTTATGAGTCCATTGTTTGTTCTGAGCAGTTAAGCTGCCCACTGTTCTTCAGAAAAATCCTCCAGGTACTGCACATTTTCGATTTTCCAGCATCTTCTGCACCCTTTCCAGCAGTGACTGTATGATTGTGAGATCCATCTATTCACACTGAGGGCAACTGAGGGACTCATAAACAATTATTGCAAAAGGTGAAACATTCACTGATGCTCAAGAAGGCAACACAATGCATTAAGAGATGGGGGGTGTATTAAAAATCAAGCATTTGAAAACTTTTGATTGGGGTGTAAACATCTGTTATGTGATATTCAGGGCAGTACTAAATAAAAACTCAAATACATTTCTATTATCCTTGTTAATATTTTAAAATTATTCATATTTAGCGGATTTTTATAGCTGTATGTAAACTTTTGACCACAACTGCCCGTGACTCAGCTATATAACATAACTGCCAGTCATCGTGGTTGATGGTCTTGCTGACTGCTGGATACAACCCCGTCTTCCCCCTTCACAGGAGGGTGGTATACTGGCCCCGGTGTGTCCAGACCACAAAACATTTTCACCAACTCTCTGGAAATCTTTTCCCAAATCCAGGGTATGTTAGATGTGGGGTCTGTTCGCAGAATGTTCAAATGATTTTATGCCATTTTTACTTACTATTATTCATCTTTCTTTTGTATGATCAACTATTTATTCAGTTTTAAAATGTACACGTTTTGTTATATGCTACATGTAAATAATCAGTAAATACTTAACACTTAACATGAACTATATACACATGCCAAAGCCTTAGAGAACAAATGAATATACAAATATATATTTTTCTTCATAGTTTGCTAACATCAGCAGTCAGCAGTGGCCTTCATATACTAAATGTGGTAGTATCTTACTAATAGATTTATCCTGTTGTCATCTATATTGTTGATTGTATTGTTCATCCTGGCCTCTCTTTTCCATTTGCCCAAGGTCTTCCGGAGACAGTGGCTTTATACTTTGTTTCTGGTATCTGTGCCGGTCTGTTCTTCTTGCTGTGTTTGTTCGGTCTCAAGTCCACCCTGATTAGAGATCTGAAAGACCTGGCCTCTGAGCTAGGAGATGAGCTCAAGTCCTCCCACAGGACACATGGAGGACTAATAGATGATTTTGATGAAGATGACGCCTCCTTGCGGTCTTCTTTTCGCCACCTTGCACGCCCTTACCACACACCAGGCGTCTTCAACCCAGAGATGATAATGACAGTGGTGATGGAGGAGAGGAAGGATGAAGACAAACCTGAGATGCCCAATGGAGACATCTGGCCTCATATCAACTCTAGCCCTTATGCCATGCACAAAATCAAAACCTCGTCTGCTTAATCTTTATGTTCTCTGCATATCTGACTGTCTTCCCTGTTAAAAGAAATACGTTTATAAGATTTGACATGAATGAAGTCCGAGATTAGACTTGAGAATTAGTGATGAGAATTGTGACATTGGTATCAAACCCACCTGCTTATGTTTTCCTAATAGACTGTATGTATGCATTCTCATATTTATATATAATTCAAACTTTTTTTTTAATTACTGGGGATGGAAGTCTGTGATGTGATTTCTTTGGAGTGCACATTACAAATAAAATAATAGTGTGCTTATCAAACACAGCCATCCAGGTGGAATTTGGTTTGAATAAAAACATGTAATCTGTTCTGGGTGGAACTGAAATAATAATACACTTGCAATACACACACATTATGCAACCAAAAGGAGCGCATCAGCTCTATATCCATTTTGAGATTTAGCAACAACTTTATATCCGATTAATATCAGGGCGTTTGACGGAAACTCTACAAAGTCAATATTTAAAGAATGCCGTAAGTCATATTGTGTTTACATACAATATGCGAAAAAGTTGAGCATTCATGACGTCCCCGAGCAGTGCATAACACGCCCAGTGATGTTGCTGCGTCCGGGACAGCGCGGTGATGATGACCTCGGAACTCATGACCGGTTATGTTTTGCAACATATTTTTGCCAACGTATTAAACCCGAACATCACTCGAGATATAATTTACCTATTAATGCGACAACACAACTGTCATCAACCGTGATCCCTGTTTAACCCCAAATCTGATATACACGTAACATTAGGCCTATTAGATGGGTGTCGTTTTCTCCGGAGTTCAATGACTCCGCACCGGCTCACAAGCTGACGCGCGCTCTTTTACGTCACTGCTTTTTAGAAGAGCGAGTGTACATTGATTGTTTTTTTTCCCCACCCGTGTTTATTCAAAACCCGTTTTCACGGGCTAAATTATTCCTGAGCGAGCGAGCCGTCTCTCAATCAGCCCGGAAGACCACGCGAGGTGAGGGGTGGAGCCTGACATGAGAAAACACTCGCGCTGAGTTTAGCCTGTTAGCTAGTCGCCTTGACGGCTTTAATTCAACACATTTAACTACATTCACGATGGAGTCTTCACTCGGGATATCTGATAGCCAGTGTTTGGCCGTATCCTTTGTTTGGGAGCTCGGTTGTTCATTTTGATTTTGTAAAGAGCAGTAGCTGTGTCATTTTGTCGTGCCTTGTTAACCTAGCTGTAATGGTAAACATAACAATTATTTTCGTCTTGTCAGTGTATTAAAGAGGCTGAACCGCATTCAAATGTTGTCATTTGGGTTGCTGTTTTCTCTCTACTGTCTGACATACGTTATACACGAGCGTCTCATGGTAAGCGTTGTTTTATCGTACTCTTATATTGCTTAGGAATAACTTGAACATCATAGATGTTACAGAAACGGTGGCTGTTTGTTATGAGAGTAGCGCTTTTAATGATTTTTAAATATCTTGAAGTAGGATAGGGATTTTCCACTAATGTTTTATCACTTACCTATTGGACTTATATAAAGTCCAACAAGTTCTTTGATTGTGGGAGGGAGCATGGGAGAGCCACGAGGCGTCACATTTTCCACCCTTTTCCCTTTCCTCTGCCTCCAGCTATTCAATTGAATCCTTAACAGTGATTTTTCAGACTGTTAGAGGACATGAGCTCAGAAACGGACAAAAAGAACCAAGACTCCTGTCCCTGTTAGAGTGTTCTGGAGAGTTCAAGTGAGTAGACTCTCTGTTTGCTTGATCTCAGTTTTCTTTCCACTTGATTCACATGTTTGTGCTGTTATACTAAACAATGATTTTGTGTAAAACAGGATTAGTTGAGAAACATGAGCATCAGAGCAGCTGTTCAATCAATGTTTGGACTGAATTGTTCATTCTGTCAGGTGGTTCATTGCTACTGCCTGTCTGTGTTATTACATTGATGGCTGTGTTGTCGTTTTTGGCCTTTTGGACATGATTAGCAACCAAACCCACCAACACATGCCGTCTAATTGCTAGCTATCTAATGAGCATCTCTATCTTTAGAATGCTTTTAGCAAGCTGCTGTTTGTTTTTACATCCAATGGTTTTTTTTACACTTTACGTAAGATATGTCTTACCAGATATATCTTTTCCTTTCAATCTGATGTACGTGATTCTTTATAATCCCTAAAACTTCAGCAACTTTCAAAGATGTTAAAGATCGTGAATATGGACCCTTTCACAGACTGTGTGATGAAGAATTTCCACAAAAATGTTATGTGCATTTATAACAGCATATTTTGAGTTATATTAGCATAAAAAAAACATACAATGGCTGTAAATTTGACATCTTCCTCTGGTCTGAGTCTGACTGCCATAATCAAACTCTTTCTATTTTTTTCCTCTTTTGCAATGTTGTGGAAACACCATTATGTATTTTTTTCTTTTGCTGTTGGAGCAATTTGGAATGCAAAAATCATATTTGTTTTAGTCTCTCATTCACTATTGGTTTACCCAACTGTGACAACTTCTGCTTCTCTGAACCCCAGAAATGTGAAATTTGAATGTGAAAGAAATGTGAATTACATATTGCCCTAACTGCTGGTTGCTATAGCCTAGATGTCAGAAGACTCTGTGAAAGATTGTGTAATGAGGCAGTGTGGCTTTCGTTGTGTGTTTGGTGGATGCCAGCATTCTGCCCATTATTCTGCATTCCACCTCGGTGTCCTAGAGCCTAATAAGCCTCACATGAGCACACAAACTCTTTAACTGCATTAAAACTGTACACACTCCACTTTACTCAAAGCTCAAGAACTGACTGGGTAAAATAGGTCACAAATGTTATTTTTTTTGAATCATGTGTAATGAAAAGGATCTCATAACAATAAGAACAAAGTACACAGTTGATATTTCAGACGTGCATGAGGAAGCGTACATTGACTGTGACATATTAGGCATTAGATGTAAACTTATGCATTGAAACCTTTTATGCAAATTACTTCTGTAGGTGCCATTCATACCTTACAAAACTCTTGGATTATGGGAAATCAGTTCCCAATCCTGTTTCTTGAGAACCCCCAACACTGCACATTGTAGATGTCTCCCTAATCAAACACACCTCATGTGTGTCAGATAAGATGTTGGGGTTGTGGTTCTCCAGGATCAGGATTGGGAACCACTGAATTAGAACAACAAATTAAGTATTTAAAGTGATAGTTTATCATTTATTCATATATAAACATTGATCATCGCGCATACATAGAGCACAAAAAAATACAGTCAACGGCAGCTCAAGCGTACTTGAATGACATGCAAGAACAAATTTCATTGGTTGAGGAAACTCAAACATGCTTGCGTGACACGCAAGAACAAACCTCACTGGTTCAAGTACACTCAAGCTTTCCTTTACCATATTTGATTAGCTCTATTTATGTACTTTGATCAGTGTTTAAATGTTAATAATGCCAAAATTATATCCGTTATAATCTTATAAAGCAATTGTGTCTCTTCAGAAGACATGAATGAAACCACTCAATTCATATGGATTACTTTTATGATCAATTTGTGAACTTTTTGAACCTTCAAAATTATGGTAGAATGGACCTTTAGTAGAGGGACAGAAATCTCTCCGGTTTCTTACAAGTTTGTGTTTTATAGATGAACAAAAGTCTTATGGGTTTACAACAACATGAGGGTGAGTAGATGAGGACAGAATTTAAATTTTTGGGTGAACTGTCCCCTTAACCTGATTTACTAGAGCATCTTTGTATAGATCACTGAAGGTGTAACCAGCTAATAAAAGTATATTATGTTTCGTTTAGCTTGGACAGACCTTTGAGGTGAATGGGCAGTGCTTGAACTGCATAACCATTTTAAGCTGTCTAGTCAATGAAATGTTAATGTGGCAGCGTGTGCCACAGTTTAACCTCAGAGAATTAGGAAATATATTTGGCATGAGCAGATTATAACCATCATCGCTACACTATGCTATTATTTGTATTGATTTAATGTGAGATTTCTTAGTAAGTCTAGGCCAAATTTCCCTTGTTCATGAGTGCTGCGTTTCCTGGCAACAGCATCCATTACAGCAATTATCTTCTTCTGAGAGTGAATGAGAGGGGCTCACTGGCAGCACAGAGTGGTTCTAGTCTTGTCTGCATGCGCATGCATAGCACACTCAGGCAGTGAAATCTGAAGGTTTTTCCAATAATCCACTGTAATTGAATTTACCATGGAGTGAAATGGAGGTAAGACCATGTTGAGAGGAACCTGATGCCCTGGAGTTGGCACTGTTATTGTCAGAGAGTGAAATATGGTCTGCAATTAGCTCTCCAATATGCTTTTAGCCCGCTGCATTTCCATAAGCTTCCCTCCACCCTCTACATTCTGAAGATACATTTTTGATGAGATAAGATTATGCTGGACCATAGTGGAAATATGAGATGCAATACCATTCAAAAGTTTGAGGTCAGTAAGATTTGACAATGTCTCTTGTGCACACCAAGGCTGCATTTATTTGATCACAAATACAGTAAAAAAAAAAAGAGTAATATTGTGAAATATTCTTACAATTAAAAAGAACAATTTTCTATTGTAATATATTTTAAAATGTATTCTTTTGATGACAAAGCTGACTTTTCTGCAGCCATTACTCCAGTCTTCGGTGTCGCATGATCCTTCAGAAATCATTCTAATATGCTTATATGATTTGCTGCTCAAGAAACATTTGTTCTTATTATTATTATTAATGTTGAAAACAGTTGTGCTGCTTAATATTTTTGAACCTGGATGTATTTTTTCCCCCCCAGAATTCTTTGATGAATAGAAAGTTCAAAAGAACAGCATTTATATGAAATGAAAATCTTTTGATGCATTATAAATATCTTGTAGCATTATAATGTCTTATCCATGTCACTTTTGTTTTGATTAATCTCCTTGATGAATAAAAGTATTCACTCCTTTAAAGTGACCCTAAGCTGTTAAATGATACTCTACAGTGTACTGCATGCTAAACGTATAAAGTGAGCAAAAGTGGTGTTATCACCCTGGTGTTTTTGTTTTTGTTTTTTTCATTTGTAAACTGAGCGTGTTTCTGTCGAAAAAACTAAATATATAAACCGACTTTGTTAAAATCCTAGAATAAAATGAATTCATAAAGGAAGTCTTTGTGAGACAGGTTATGTATTCTTGTACGACATTTCATGAATGAATCTCTTGTTGTTAGGTTGGATATTCTGGCAAATCCTGAAGCAATTGTATTAAGCCCAGTGCCCCAGCTCTCTATCCCCATTAATAACCATTTTCAGATAGTTCGAGGTAAGCTTCTATTGACTATTTATACTTTACAGAAGGGCTTTGTGTAACAGTGTAAATTAATTTGCTCTCTCCTCACTATAATATTTTTCTCCCTGTTCAAACTCACCTTTGGTCTCTGTCAGTGAGGCTTAGATAATAAGCACTGTTTTGAATGATGAAATCTCCCTCTCCTGATCAAATATTTAAAAATCATTTGTCACCATAGAGGGCAGGTTATTTTTTATGTTATGTATTTCCTGGTACAGTCCTCTTAAAATCTTTCCTTGACTTTCTTTAATTTCCTATTTTAGAGGCTGAAGAAGCGCTTCTCATTGACATCTCGATTAACAGTAAGTTTTTAATTAGTCCTCTTTTCAATTGTTTGTTTTATGATTCCTTGTTTTAAATTTTTATATTTTATTGAATCATAGCCAAGTGTCTTATTCAATTGTATGCAGTGTGTTGGGATGATTACATCAGCATAGAATAAAAATCAAGTGTATTTCAAATAATTGTTGCATAATTTATAGTTCAATCATATCTATCCGGCTGTTAGCAGCTTATTTTAGCAGCATTCAGATTAAGCAGTTTATTGCTACTCTTTTTATCCATTTCATTTTATTTCTATAAATTGTATGAAATGGTAGAAGCTTATGTACATTATATTTGTTATGCGATTTGTATACTTGGGCAGGTTTCTTAATGCATTTTGCTTCAATAAATAAGTGCTTTTGCTAATGAATAAAAGGCATAGCTCGATGTTTGGACGTGAGAATGTGACACAATGTTCCTCAACAGCGACGGTACGGATTCGTCTTCAAGGCGAGCAAACGCCGGCGCTTCTCCTGGAGTTGCAGGATGATGTTCACACTCAGTCCTTCTTACAGCATGTGACGAAGGCCAAACAGCACGGTGATGCATCTCATTTTCCCTGCACAGAATGCAGCCACAAACAACATCAAGCCACATTTCTTATTTATTGACTACTCTAATCATTTATTTACCAGAGTAACCAACACCCAGATTTATAGGTTTGTTGGTAATGAATGCTTCCTGGAAGAATTTGACCTTAGTGTCAGGCAGAAATTTAGACACGCATAACTCTTTAGTGTTGGTTTACTTTAGTTTATGTTGTTACAACCACAATGAAGTCAAAGGTTAAGCCACCTGCTACATGATTTCTCTAATTTGTTAAATCACTGATTTTAATTCAGCTCAGGTTAAGTTTGTCTTCAAACTTTTACCTTAGAGGCTTCAATTCTTGACATTGTCCACTGACATTTCATGAGCTCAGTATTTCATTTGTGACAGTGTGCCGAAGTCTACTTAAGGCTGGAATACAATACACAACTTCAAAATAAACAGATATTAAAACACTTGGTATCATACATTTGCCGACTTTGTAAATGGTTAGAGAGAAAACCTGGGCATAACACACTACCAGACTTTAAAGACGTTCCAAACACCGCAACAACAAAAAAGCATTGCCCTTGCTAGATTTTATCAGGTTAGTGGCATAAAATCTTTTTGTTTTAAGGCATCAGGTTAACTTCTCCTGGAGAAGATATTTTTGAACAGAATTACATAATCTTCTTTGTTTTCTGAGTTTTGTTCATGAAATTCTGACTGCCCAAAATCTGCTGACTGACTTAGACTTTCGTCAACTAGCATTGTCCATGCTTCACATTGGGACAAAAGTCGTGTGGTGTATTCCCGCCTTTACAAGACATTGTCGGTAATACTCTGAAATTATTAGTCATTGAAGGTAAGATAACTTCAAAACAGCACGTATAAACAAAAATGATTCCGAATTCTAATCAAAGATTTTCATATTCATTTTTATAAGAAGATTTGAAAAAATAAATATCATGTCCAGATCAGGGAAACATTTAAAGTTGAAAACCATGAAAACCTGCTTTTCATGTTTTTGTTTTGGTTGTGGTTTATTCTGACAGGTTGATTTTATCCTTCTGTTTTGAATGTACAGATTTTTGGTCTTGCATCCATATTTATGCCCACTGTTCATTGAAACAGACCTGTGCTTTACTTTCCACTCTTGAAAGTAGAGCTGCCTATACTAAAATTATGACAATATTAAATATTTTTTCACTGCTGAAGACATTTTGAAAACCATTTGCCATTCACCGTAACTACATAAAACATCACTGTTAAATGGTCCACCTTTAGCTGAGAGGAAGAGTTCACAGCCCAGAAAGATGGAGCCTGTTGTACCCGTTCCAGTCCCACCTCAAAGAGGAACCTCCAAATCCACCTCAAATAACATCAACAATAGCACTTTAGTAAATCCCTCAAAAACAGGTATGTTATAAAAAATGGCACAAATAATACAAGAACATTACAATTTCTACATGGGGTTGCATGAGCAGATACATCAAAGACAGTAGTTGCTGGTCAACGCTTTGTCACTTACAATCCTGCTGGTCTGTTCCTCTCTGTTTATAGACTCCGTTCTCTCACTGGCCACAGATTTTGGCTTTGAAGAGAAGAAGAACAAGCAAAATCGTATAGTTGCACAACGAGAGCCACCTGCTCCACCACTGCCCCCTCTTCCCCCTCGGAAGGGCACATATACACCATCGAGTAACCTCACAGCAGGCCCAACTACTAAAGAAAGGCCACCATCCGCACAGAACTCCACATCAGTCAGAAATGAGTGAGTGCTACTGGTCTTAAATGCAGAAGCCTGTGGATTTTCAGCTGTGTTGAACTTATTGCTGTTTGTAGTTACAGACTTCAGTCTGTAGACCGCTCCGGTTCCTGGTCTGACAGCCCATCCAACTACACCATGAGACAGGCTATGATGAGCAGCCACGCAGGGTCAAGGGAAGGCCTGCTCAAGTATCGTCTCAACAAGAAGGAGAAAGAATATGTGGACATTAAGAACTTTAGGTAAATGCAACATGCCTGAAAATGTGTCATTGGTTTTGTTTTAACTGATTCCTGGCATTTGATTGAGTCACTGCTTAACAGGTTCTTCATTGGCACTTGGAATGTGAATGGTCAGTCTCCTGACAGCAGTCTTGAGCCCTGGCTGTGCAGTGACCCAGACCCTCCAGATGTCTACGCACTGGGGTGAGTGGCAGAACATGAGGTCCCTGCTCCACTGGAAACACATTCGGAGCATGCAAATGGGGCAGTGTTTGGGAAACCTGTTTGAAAACAGTCATTATAGTTGCAATTTTGTGAGTCCAGTGGGACAGACTTTAAAAATGTCACCCTTTATTGATAATTGTACATTATTAATTGTCCATTCGTAGATTTGATTGATTATGTTCATATTGATTTGTTCTGTTATTTGGCAGATTTCAGGAGCTGGACCTGAGCACAGAGGCCTTTTTCTATATGGACTCATCCAAAGAACAGTTATGGGTTGATGCAGTAGAGAGAAGCCTCCATCATAAAGCCAGATACATACGGGTGAGCGAACGACAGCTGATTTTTGATATTCAACATTTAAAATGCAAAGAACAGTCTAGTCTTTCCTGTGGTCAGCTGAAGAAAGTATGTGGTGCTCGCTTTAATTTTGTATGAACTTTTCATGAGGCTCTGCATCCTGTCTTCAGATCCGTATCATTCGCCTAGTGGGAATGATGTTAGTGGTGTATGTCAACAAGGAGCACAAACATCACATTCAAGAGGTGGCTTCTGAGTCTGTGGGAACTGGCCTCATGAATAAAATGGTACGTTTGAATTTGTAACAATAGGAAGTGGTTTGTCAAAACAGGAAGTACTTCTAGCCTATCACTTGGCATATAATGTGTATCTTTTGTTATATTTGCATTAGATATGGTGTACTCTCAGAGTGGTATTGATTACACAAATGACAGAAAATGACCACAAAACGAATGATCAGTAGATCAGTGTCTGACCTGATCATATTAACTCACTTTTATTGCTCCATTACTGTAGGGGAATAAAGGAGGAGTGGCTGTGCGCTTTGTGTTCCATAATACTAGCTTCTGCTTCGTAAACTCTCACTTGGCGGCTCATGTGGATGATTATGAGCGGCGGAACCAGGACTACAAAGACATATGTGCCCGCATGAGTTTTCACCTGCTGGAATATCCACCTCTAAGAATAGTCAAACATGAGTGAGTGTCACCAACATCTTGTTATCCAATGTAGTCATTTTTGAAACTGAATTCCTGTGATTAGATAACAGAATTTTAAAGCTAATATTGGGTCTATATTTAAATGGTTCAGTGTTATGATTTCTCCTCTAAGTGTGGTGATTTGGCTTGGAGATCTCAACTACAGGCTATGTTTGCCTGATGCTGGGGAGGTAAAAAGACTTATTGCTGAGAAGGAGCTGCGGAGGCTTCAAGAGTATGATCAGGTGAGACCTTGCAGTGATGCTACTTTATAATAATATTTTAGAATTGTTTCACTCATTATTATATTAGTTATTCATATTTGTAATTAAAAAACACAAACGTGTGTTCATTAGTGGTTTCCTTTACTATGAACTCCCTTGTATTTATCTGGTTTAGGTTATCATTTGTTGCTTCCTCTTTTCTTTTTCCTGTGTGTGTGTATATGGCAGTTCTTTAAGTGGTAGCCAAATATAGACGGACTTCCATTTTTGTTCTAAAAGCACACTTAATAGCATCTTCTGTTCCACTTTGTCAGCTGAACATCCAGAGAAAGACTAAATGTGCCTTCACTGACTTTATGGAAGGGGAGATTAATTTCTGCCCAACTTACAAATATGATGCTAAATCAGACCGATGGGACTCAAGGTAAAGTTCTTGGAGATTAGGACCTCTTCCTTTATACATCTTTGTTTGATGATCTTAAAATTAAAAGAATCAGGTTTGATTTGGTTTTTGTCGTCCACAGTGGGAAGTGTCGAGTCCCTGCCTGGTGCGACCGTATCCTCTGGAGGGGGAGCAACGTGAAGCAGCTTCACTACCGCAGTCACATGGAGCTGAAGACCAGTGACCACAAACCTGTCAGCTCTCTCTTCAGTATCGGGGTGAGGTTTACTTCTTTCATCATGCTCCAATAAAGGAGTTGAGAGCATCACATTGATTTTATGTGTGCTACAGGTGAAGATGGTGATTGAGCAGCGCTACAAGAAGGTGTTCGAAGAGATTGTGCGGGACATGGACAGGATGGAAAATGACTTTCTGCCCTCTTTGTCCCTAACACAACGGGAGGTGAGTAATGACAGAAAGCCAGACAGGGGAGTGTCTCCTCTGACAAACTGTCTCTGCATCGATCGACTGGCCTGCCTCCAGTCTTTCTGAGATCCCACTATTTATATCAGTGGAGGGTTGATAATGTTTGCACAATCTTAGCACTTCTCTGGACTGCGAGTGGGTTATAGGCTGATCTCATGTGCCATAATTGCTTTCAGACTACATGCACCAGTCTGTCTTTAAAATAAAAGAAAGAAGAAAATACAGTAAAAATAAACTGATCTGCATCACCCTGAATCAGTTCACACTGAGGATATTTTGTAATGCATGCATAAATGTAAAATATATCATGGCATCCACATAAATATTAAGCAGCACAACTGTTTTGAACATCGATCATAATAAGAAATGTTTTTGAGCACCATATTAGCATAATTTCTAAAGGATCATGTGATGCTGAAGAATGGCTGCTTGAATATTCAGCTTTGCCAAACACATTTTGAATGGTATTGTATGTGCTTACAGCATAATTTTCATGTTACACCTGTTTTTTATCCCATAGTTCACTTTTGAGAGTGTGAAGTTCCGTCAGTTCCAGCGTCAGAGTTTTCTCATCACTAATGACGGACAGGTTGCTTGCACCTTCGCCTTCATTCCCAAACTCAATGATTCTCAATACTGTAAGCCATGGCTACGTGCTGAGCCCAGCGAAGGGGTACTAGACCCTAGTGAGTATCTCATATGGCATCAAATAAAAATTAATGTTGTAGTTGACAAAGTGTTTGATAATGTCTTTCTCTACTTCCTTTTATCCTTTACTGTGTTTTTCATTTTTATTCAATTTTCATGGCTGGATAATGTTAGTATACTTAATTTGCATCCACGTCCAGAAGGACCACAGAATTTTACTGAAAATATGTGAAATTTGTTCACCTGAAATATCAAGAGGTGGCTTGTTGCCAAAAATTTTACTATTACTAGTTTATGACCTGTAAACACCAAACCTCTAAACAGCTAACGGAATACTAATTTCAGTTTTGGTGTTTTGATAAAAGAATTATTTCAGTGTATCTGTAATTAAAACACAGTTTTGTGAATGGGTCATTTTGCCAAATGATGAAAACAAGAGAATAAATCCATTGCATTTTTCTTTAAAGACAGTAAAGTGTCATGTCAGCTGGCCATGTTTTCAGTTGAAAAAACACATATGATGTGTCATATCAATTGTTTTATTCGTGTGCAGAATGCGCATCCTCCAAATTGTCTATATATTCCTACTCCTTGTAGATGAGGCAATGGAGATCTTTCTGGAGGTGTATGTCAGTAAAGACTCTGTGACGCTGCTAAACTCTGGTGAGGATAAAATCGAGGACATCCTGGTGCTTCATCTGGACCGGGGAAAAGACTACTTCATCACTGTTGCGGGAAAATACCTGCCCAGCTGTTTCGGCACATCTTTAGAGACCCTGTGCCGTATGAAGAAGCCCATCCGTGAGATCCCCATCACCAAACTCATCGATCTGGTGAGGCACAGGCCGCAGCTTCAGTTGATTTAGATGGATTATAGTCACAGGATTCATGGCTAAGTAAGGATAAGTGGCTGACGTTGCAAAAGCTTTCGTCTTCCTTTCTTTGCCAGTGGAAGGTCATGACAGACAGTGGCAAGGAATTTTGCCCCCAGATTTTAGATAAGAGATTTTAGATGTCCGGTTTGACATGATTCTTCTTTGAGGCTAGAATGAGGAAGTCATGTGCAGAAATAAATGTTTTTATGGGATACAGGTTGTTCAGGACCAGTAGGTCATCATGCAAGCCACCCGTGCTGTTCGTAACATTTCCATTTGCTGCTATATTCTCAAAATATGGTTAGTTTTTCATTTAGAGAGTAGTCATCTTTAGTTTTTTTTCTGTCTCTCTGCTTTTCAGTGATCACCTTTGATTGCCGAAAGCTGCTTATCTGTGATTTTGCAATACTGGCTCCTTGTTCTCACTGTTTGTTTCTCTATTATCTCATCTGTCCCTTCTTTTACTCCTTTCTTCTCTGACTACTCCTTTCCGACCAATCATTCTGGGTCTGCATGACTCTCAGGGAGAGGATAGCTGCATGGAAAAGGTAAAGTCCCTCTTTATCCACAGAAAAGATGTATTAGGTTATGCAATAGGACAACTGCAATTATTGTGACTTACCTGTGTGTTTGTGGGTGACTGTCCTGTTTTTAAATGTTTGTCCCAGTGTGACAGTGTCTCGATGTGCTTGCCCGTTCCTACAGGTCAGCTTGCTGCAGCCACTGCTGGTTCAGGCTAATGAAAGTCACTGAGGCTTGAATCTCTCTGCTTGAATTCTGCCCCTCCTTTCCTCCTACAGCTCACTGCTCACCAGCCAGCGATATTAGATTAGTAGAGAGAGACAGCAGCTCACAGCATGGCGAAACCCGCCTCACAAATCAGTGTTTGTAATTTGGAGTCGACTGTTCTTCAGAGTTGTTTTTGCCTCTGTCGCTCAGCATGAGTTGCATTCCTACTAATTGCATGAGTCCCCTTATATTGTTCAGTGGTCTTGGGGCTGTCACTTTTCTCCACGTAATACATTTCCACGTCTGTATGAGAGAGCGAGAGCAATGTTATTTGTCATCCTTTTTCAAATGTCACATGGATGAATTTGTTATGGCTGTTATATGCTTTAAAGTTTTAACAAAGTGGTCATTCTCCAGGTTGTACTGTTGTACTAGAACCATCTTAACAAACATCTGTATTTTTAAAGGCACTTTCCACAAAAAGGGTGCAAATAAAAAGTTATCATTGTATTAATTACATTAATATTACAGTATGACATTATATAAAAGTTTTTAACATTAATTATAAACTATAATGTTTCCTGAGCTGCAATGTCATACCAGCATAATTACGAATCAATGGGCTATTCTGAAGGAGTTATGTGAGCAGTGAAGACTGCTGCTGAAAATTCCGCTATGCATCAATGGAAGAATTGGTGCTTTTGAAACATAGTTAGAAATAGGGGTAAAAGTTAACTGTGTTTAAACTGTATATAATTCTTGTGTAACAGAGGGCAGTTATGTTGCTGTGTATTTACTATATTGATCATCCAGGGAGAATGGCCCGTCAAGCTTGGTGAGCATAAGATCATGAAGTGTAAAAAAAAAATGAGTGCCATAGTTGAATGGACAGATGTTTGGTGGCAGTTATTGTGGCCGCAGAAAGGAGCAAGGATGTCCAGGCGTGGCCAAGATATATTTGAAATGTGTATTTAATTTAAACTAAATGTCAGTGTTTTATGATTTTAAATGTTGGATACAGTTGAGAATAGAGTTGAGAAAGAATAGTTCAACAAAATGTATAGGATCTAGCACATTTTTAAAAATGTGACACCGAAATGTGCTGTATTTGTGGAAAGTACTACAATATACCTTATGTCTCTGTTCTTAAAGTTAATACAGAATTAAATATAGTTTGTAAGAAAGTGATAATTTTTCAATTTCACAGGAGAAATGCCGGATTAATTTCTTGTTGGACAGTGCTGGAACAGAGGATAAACCTCTGAAGATTCCCAAAGAGGTCTGGTTAACGTCGTGATATGCTACCTCCCCACACCAGAGGTATACCCTGCCGGCATGGGAAAAACAAAATATAAAAGCCAATGAAGGGCAACGCACGTGAGTAACTCAGGTTAAGACAGTCTCACAGAAAGAGTAAACTAACGAAGTCTTTTATTATATTAGACAAAGGAGGACCTTTTCCAGACCCCTGGCCTGCAAGATGACCTACAAAGTATTATGACTGCAGGTTTAGATAACAGCCAGCGATTCCTGAGACGCACTTCAAAGTATCCATTGTCTCCACGCAAAAGATATATAAATAGGTTTATTAGTATGGAAAAAGGCAGAGGTTATTTCTCCAGCGTGATTCGATTCTAGTGAGTATTTTGGTAAGATGCTGTACACAACCTGTTTAAAGGGTTTCAGTAGGTTAAGCAATACGATAATGGCTTTGTCTGTACAAGTCAGTGAGAAGGTAAACTGCGAGTGTGCTACCTTTTAAAATGGCTAGTGAATTGGTATGGATCTATCTCCCACATCGGAATTAGAGCATCTGGGCGATGCTGATGAGAGACTGAGACATGTTTACGGCGGTCCTATCTAAGGTGTGCTGAGAGACATCACGGCTAGACGTACATGATGCTGTTGTACTTTGCTTTTCTCTCCCATGTATTTCCTTTCTCCTGCGTATTTTAGGCTAGTCTGTGCTAAATTAGTTGAAATTACACACATAGTTCATCCCATGTAGTTTTCCTTGATCTGGTGGTATTTGTGCGCTGGGCCTAATCACTCAGTTGCGAAGTAAGCAGTATTGATCTCTTGCGGAGGCTCTACAGTTGAGCCTGGCTGCTGTGTTATGAACTTCTATCATCGCGTCTTATGAAGTGCTCTCATGGACGTTCCGCCGGTGCAAGCAGGTAAACATGGAGCATGGGCGCAGAGTAGAACATACGGGGACTGTCAAGATAGGTACTTTTATATGCTATTGGCTACATATGTGTCTGTATCGTGGGTTTCAGGTTCTATTCGACGTCCAAGACTACTCCATGAGTGATTGCGAGGCCCCCCTGTGATTTGTTATGACATCTTTGCGGTGTATTGTATTGTCCCAATTTTGCTCTTTATGTAAGAACCTTCTCGACAGCTATTTGTAAGTGATAAGTTATAAAGACCATTAACAATGGGGATCGAAACTGGGATCGGTGCAGTCAGTTGTGTTCAATGTGTGAGTAGTCCATTTAAAACGATAAAAACCTGTATCATAGCACTATTTATGTATAAAACGTCTAGGATTATTAATGTGCAAAAATTATTTACTGTCTATTAAGCGCAACGAAAGTATATAAATTCTTAATGATCCCCCAAAATTAGTCTATATATATTATTACTTATCTATTATATTTTTGCCCATTGGGGTTTTATATTATTTCTTTTCTTTATGGAGTGAATATGAGATTAGAGTAAATTTTAAATTAGGATATGTTGCCTGACTTTTAATGGATACGGTCAAAATGATAGACCACACAGTAAAGAGACGGAGCATTTCAAATAAATGCTGATATTTTTAACTTTCTATTGAAATTTCAATTTGCATAATAAAATAGAAAACCGTTTTAAATTTGAATAATATTTCACCATATTTCTATTTTTATTGTATTTATGATCAAATAAATGCAACATTGGTGAGCATAAGAGACTTCTTAAAAAAAACTGTGTACAAAAAAATCTGTCAATAACCTAAGGCTTTTTATATTATACTATATATGATAATATAGTACTATAGATGTTGTATGGACGTAACGAAAGCGCCCACGTCTCAACCATCCAACCATATTTTTGCCATATATTTTATACAGAAGACGAAGACGATTGATTAAAGGGGTCATATGACGAGAATTGTATTGTATTTTCCAATTTTCTTTTTCTCTTTGGCTGGTTCACAAAGCCTCTGGTGCATCTAGAAGAAGCTCTGTAAAGTGCAAAGATAACGTTCTTCAAATCCAAAGGAGAGTATTCTTTTATAACAAGTTAATTCACACCAGCCTACTAAAATGGCTCATTGATAACACGCCCCCACAATGTCTACGTCACGACGTTGGGAATGAAATTTTGCATAATGCCACCGCACAATGTTCACGCCAAAGGAAAGAAGGCGTACCTTTGGATTCTCCTGTCGATTTGTGTTCCCACTTGCCGCCTTGTCGTTAAGGCGCTGTGTTTCGTTGTGAAAGCCAACCTACTTTGTTTGGTCTTCCAAACGAGGCCATATCCGCTGTCAATGCCTAGAGCTGATCCGTGATCGGTCGCTGAGGAAATTACTATAACTTTGCGCTGTGGATCAGCCGGATCAGCTTCACCGTGGAGCAGTGTGACAGCCCATAGGGGTCTAACAGGTGTTGCCGCCAAGCGACCGCCTCGCTCACTCTCCCGCTTGAGGTATTAAGCCAGTCACAACGCACTGGATAGCTGGCCAATCAGAGCACACCTCGCTTTTCAGACCGAGGAGCTTTGTAAAAATTAACGCGTTTCAGAAAGGCGGGGCATGGGGGAGAAACAATAATGTACAGTATGTGGAAAATAATGTGTTTTTTTTAACCTTAAACTGCATAAACAATTTCATAACACCAATTACACAAAATAATGTTCTTTTTAGCAACATCATATGACCCCTTTAATCGAAAGTCAATATTTGTATTGTGTTTTGTTTTTTTTGTTTTTTTTTTAGAGTGGAATTTTTTACATTGATCTTCTGACAAGCATCTAAAATACAGTGGCTTCCAAAAGTTTGAGGCCACACTGAAGAATATAAGATTCAAAATGCATTGTAAACCAAGAAATAAAGTTTAAGGATTAATTCTTGGTTTTCCTCTAAACGGCAGCTAGTATCTCAGCTCCCACGTGCCCATCGCAATGTGTTCCGCTACCTGATGGCCTTCTTGAGAGAATTACTCAAACACTCGATTGACAACAACCTGAATGCCAACCTCCTAGGTGAGTCGGTGACTTTCTCTAGTGCCAGCAGATTGCAAACATTCAGGTGCGTTACTGTTTTATCTTTTCTTGTACCTCTTCACCAGCTACTCTCTTCGCAAGCCTCCTCATTCGGCCACCTCCCAACCTTGCTGGCAAACAGACGCAACACGATCGTCAGAAAGCCAACGACTTCATTCTGGGGTTCCTGATGGGAGGCGATGAAGACTGAGGAAGAGGACTGCGGAACGAGGTGTTATGTCTTCTCTCAGATGTGTTCAGGTGGAGCAAAAAGACACTTGAGGTGTGTTTGTGGCTGGTCCTCTGGGAGATATTTGGGCCACCCTGCACTAAGATGGCTAACATCCTCGGTGATGAAAGTTTGACACTTGGATAGTGCCTGTTTTGCACAGACACTGCCTATTGGTTACGTTACGCTGTTCTTCTGTTCCTGCTACAGAGGAATAGGTGTCAGTTTATTTCTGTAGAATCAATAACTACACTTTAACCCTTACAAACCTCATCTTTTTGACTATAGCATCTATAATGCTATGTGCAGCCCCACTTTCTCTGGTTTTAACCTCTGAATCAGAGTGCTGTAATGCCAAATCTAATATTCCCAGCCAGATTTGACTGAATGTGTGTGAATGTGACTCCTGGGCACTCAAAGGAATGACTTTGTTACACTAAAGGAAAGCCATGTTGTGGCGATTGAATTGACTGCTGCTGCCAGGTTAAATGCTCCGTCAAAGCACCATTTTCCATCTGTCTCATGCTCTCTTCCTTTTCTCCTTCGAAAATGACCTTCACAGAGAAGTGTTTCCTACAAGGTAACTTTGACAATCGACTACCTTTTCTGAGTGGAGAAGTCTGGACTATGATCTTTACTCAGTTCTATCTGAATCATGACGAATCAGCCGGCATTGTCCGTTGTGGTGCGCACATTTTATGTTTTCCAGTCTCATAAGTGCACAGTGTGTCTTACCCTCTTACGTCTATTGTGAACATAAGAATGTGAGGATGTGCCCGTCCCAGGATCAAAATACTAACTCTGGATATATTCATGTTTATTAGCTTCATGAAACACGGGTACATCGTCAGTTCACTGTTAGGAGATGGCACACGACACCATGAATCGTTGAATTCAAGACGTTGGGAAATTGTATGGCATTAATGAGCGGAGGTTTTTTTTTTTCTCTTGTGGTTTCGTTATGTCATTTTTACAGATCGTAGGGCGGCGAGTCCGATGTCGGTGTAGCAGAGAGGAGAGTGACCATGTTAAACTACGTGGGTGCCCCGCCTGCGGGTCTTTTGTATGTTGTCTTTGTTTGGAGAGCGGTATGTTCAGTAAGGAACGTATCCCTGCTGTGGTGTTCATTCTATTGGTTTAGTGAATGTTGAATTAGACACCCAGGCACGGGGGTCAGATGGTTGGTGTACCGTTTACAGTCTTTGGTGTTCTTGTTGTTAGGTGTTCTAGTCAATGTTATAATGAGGACACTTTGGTATTGGTTTTTCTGTAGCGAACATTTTCGTTTCGAGTGAATACGGACGTGTGTTTATCCTCCTCTTGAATCATCGTTACACATAGGAATTCTGATCGTTCGGCTTGGGGGTTTTTTTTTTAACTTCTTGCACCAGTCAGTCTGGTTGTGTGTACTGACAGTGTTGGAAAAGAGGTGAAGAAATATTCGATCCTTCTGGTATAACTATATTACGCCCTCACCCCAAGGCTAAATGTATCGATCTGTTGTTAGCACAAACCACCACAAGCGGGCAGGGACAATTGTTGCTATTGTCCCTTAGGCAACATTTCCTCAGAATCTCACTAGGAAGAACAATTTGGTTTTGCGTAGTGCCGGTCTTGCAACTTGGGAAGAAGAACTGCTGTAACGACTGAGTTTCTGAGTCCATGGTGTGTTCTGCAGACTTCCCATGCGTCGATGACCGTACAATAATAAAAGGCTGGAAAATGGTGAGATTTAGGTGTACGAACAGCTCATGTGGCAGTGACACCGCCAAAGGGACCTTTGTGACTTTTAAAGACCTACCAAAAGGGGACACTATTAGTACCTGCTAGGTAGTATAGTTAAGCGACCTTTAAGGTACTGTCTCTGCACCGGTTGTAGCTTGTAAATGAAGGTACAACCACAAGAATGATCACAATGGGGAGTTTACCTGTGTGCCCCGTAGTGCAACCAAAGTTACAAGGTCTGTTCATTTATTCGGCATGGCGAATGTTTGAACAATATATCTACCCAATAGTGAAAGCTGTATGCTGAGTGATATTGTTGGCTGTTGGGTGACGATAGATGGTTATTATGTCTCATACAATGGTGTCAGATCGTTCTAGACATCACTTCAATCCATCTGGCATGTTTACCAAAGCCCCGTCTGTATGGTGTAGCTTTGATGTTGGGCTTATTTTTCGAATTTAGGCTGTGGAAAGGACACCATGGAGCTCGACTGTAGGATTCAGAACATTTATAGCCTGATGATTCAATTTTATCAATAGCCAATATAATGCATAGATGTTTGCCTGGGGGAGGGACTTCATTGACCGGGAATGGGAACCTGAATTCCGTGGAAGAAGAATACTGGCAAGAGCGGCCATTTCACACGAGGCTTATAGTGGTTGTGTGCGTGGTCACGCAGCCCGGATCTGATGTTTTGTATTGTTGTGTCCTGTCTTTCTTCCATTCAGTGTTTGTATGCTATGTCAATGTTATTCTTATTTGCGTCCTTACCGTAATGCGTGTAATCTTGCAAAACTACTTTGCTTTATTGTGGGGGAGGTTGTTCGAGGCAATTGATTTATTCAGAGATGAAATGTCACACAGGACAGTTTAATGTCATATTATTTCGGGTTTTGGGATGTTTAAGAATTTTTTTTGTTAATGTATGTGGTGCTTGCTAAGTAGATGAGTTACATTCATTATAATGTAAGATCTTCTAAAGCATAAAACTGCAATTGCCTCAGGTAAATGCTTTCTGAAGGGACGTTGGCTCCAATCCTGTTGTAAAGTATGCTGGAGTGTTTCTGATAGTGCAAAAGTTTATAGTTATGATGTGGTTCCTCTCGTTAGTGCCACAGTGGTGTTCAGGCGGAGAGATACCACATGCTGTGACCCATTCTCAGCCCCGGCATCTATAAAGACCCCCGGTTTGTGCGGTCATCATCTTTCCTTGCTTTCCTGATGTGTCATGGCCCTGTCTGAGAGTGTTTTCTACCCATAA
The DNA here is from genome assembly GCA_018155175.1 of Sinocyclocheilus anophthalmus. Taxonomy (NCBI): domain Eukaryota; kingdom Metazoa; phylum Chordata; class Actinopteri; order Cypriniformes; family Cyprinidae; genus Sinocyclocheilus; species Sinocyclocheilus anophthalmus. Next base: position 281,529 of record JADLZN010010996.1, read on the forward strand.
GTAGATAGGCGGCAAGCAGCGTATTAGTCTGAAAGCCTAAACTGAACCCTAGATTGTGAATTAATATTTAGGAATCAGCATAGAATTGCTGTTTTGTCATTTCAGAGAATTCCTCCAAATAAAATCAGTTAAGACCTGATTGAGTTTCATCTTCATTCACCCTGTTAGAGTGAAGTGTGAAACAAATTAATTCTTAGTAGTAGTACTAGTTTTTATATGTAAAAGTTTGGGGTTGATACTTTTCAATGTTTTTGAAAAGTCCCTTACGCTCACCAATGCTGCATTTATATATTAAAAAAAACTAATAGTGTGACATAGTGACAGTGTAAAGTTACTGTTTCTATTTGATGATTAAAATGTTACTTTTTATCGTTACTCCCAGATCTCACATGTACAGGACTAAGAACTCATTCTCATAGGCTGAGTTTTCTGATGCAAGAAGATGCGAGAGCCCTTTGCGGAAACGCCTCAAGTGAGTGTCTTCTTTCTGAAAAAAAGAAAATTGTCATACTCCACATGCTTTGAGACGGTAGTGTATATTACAGTTCTCAAGCTAAGGGGGAGTAACACCCCTCACATTTTTGTAAAATTTTCTTTCTTGGCCTGTGCAAACACTGAAGAAATTGACGACTTAGCTACATGGAAAAAGTAGTTTGAGTGTGTTACAGAGTTGTATATAAGGTCGTACAATTTTTGACTGTCCCTCTCAAAAATGATATCTATCTCAACAACACTAGCCATGAATTCGAAACCGTGGGGTCCACATAAAGGTGAGTTACAGCACACTAAGTGAAAGATGTCCAAATTGGGCCCAAAATTGTCAACTATTGTGTAGGCACCAGTTATTTTTCCAGCACTGCCCGTAACCCTCTTGCGCATGGAGTCCTCTTCCACTTCCTACATGATGAACATCACGGAGCTGGTGGTTTAGAGTAGAGAACTTGCGGGGTGTTACCGAATATTCAGTCTGAGGGATGCCCCACCCGTAGCTGCAATACGGGTTTAGGGTCTGGAGACCTGCTTGTGACAATTTCCATCACAAGTACCTCAGCTTCTATTAGCAAGTCATGGTCGTAATTGGAGGTGTGGTGGGTGTAATTATAATGTGCAAAGACCTGGCCCAGCAGCCCAGCTTACGAAGGGATTAGTCACGGATAATGCTCGGCGTTACGTATGTAACAGGAACATGTGGCATATCATCCCCGTGCAATAGCAGCACGTCATGACAGCCCAAAGACCATGAACACTCCCACCACCATGCTGGACGGGATGGCAAGATAACACTTGTATTTTGTATTCTAACAATGGTTGCGACCTGCGAGATACACGTGCGTGGACACCATCTGAGAGCTAAAAAAGTTTATTCTTGGTTCATCAGGCACCACACGGACATGGTTTTTTCCCAGCTAAGAGCTCACTCCATTGCCGTAGTCTGCCTTCGTATGTTCCAGACAAACAAAATTAGTCTGGACTTATTGTGCATCATAAGTATAGAAGAGGTTAATTAATGAGGTACAGACAGCCATGCAGAAACCAATTTTGCTGCAGATTGTGTTCTTGGGAGTGAACTAGGGTTGCAGTCACTGATCGTGAAGTGACCACACCTCCAGAACCCGTAACCGTGCTAGCAAGCTGGCAGCCACTCATGACGTATATTTCCAAACACAACCTGGATATTAATTGTTGACAAGTGGCATTCAGCTTCTTTGGTCTCAACAACTGGCGAGGATCGTTCTGAAGGTGGGCTGTCTGTTAAACCGCATGTATAGTCATTGGCCACCATGCTGCAGAGCAGTTTCAGGGTCTTGGACAAGATAGGTGATAGCCTACGCCTATGTTTATGTACGAAGCAAGAACAGTTCTTTTTTTCAGATCCTAACGAGTTCATTTGCTCATGACTTTAACTAGGGAAATTTTATCGGCGTGCGATGCTTGAACTTCCAGGAGCCATGATATTGCGAGAGTGAAGATCGGCTACCCCAAAAATTTGACAACACACTTGCTTAGACTTCATCTCACACCCGAGACCCTATTCAACAACGAGTCAAGTGAGCAGCACGGGGGATTGATGAAATCGGCGCTACAATTCGGGGCACAATTTACGGACACACGTTTTCAGAACTTTAGTCGGTTGGTTAACTCCCTTTTTGTGGCCAGCACATTTACGACCTTAATGGCTGTTGTGTTGAGGTTATTTTGAGGGGGACATGCAAAGGGTAGTATTGACATACTGTTAGTCACAAGCTGTACACTCATTACTGGACATTGTAGCAAAATACAGTGCATTTCTTTCAGTAGTTGTCACATGAAAAGATATAAAATATTTACAAAAATGTGAGGGGTGTACTCACTTCTGTGAGATACTGTATATGTATTGTTTCTTAAAATAATTTGAAACTGATGTTTTAACAATTACATTTGAAAAAATTGTTTTCCATTTATTTGTTTGGATGATATTTACCTATTGAATGTTCCAGAGTAATTAGACTCAAATGGCCCATGAGAGAACCAGGCGAGTTAATATTACTAAGTAAATCATCATGGGAGGGTCCTGGCAACCAGGCATGTCGATCCATCCAAAATTCTAAATTGAATCATGTAACAATGACTTCACTCTTTATTCTTGCTTTAAATTCTAAATAAACTACATAAACGTGTTATTAGTTAAGCTCTTTTGTGCTTCAGTATTTCCTCTTTTCCTTCAATATTGTTTGCTTATGCTAGCGCAGAAAATAAACAAGCCATTGCAGACATGGGAAAGCTTTCAGTCTGTTTGACAGGGGTGGAGTTTCAGTGCGTGAATGTCCAGAGCTGGATTTTGCTGCAGCTCGTGCCCTGAACAAGGAGGGTGTGGCTCAATTTGTCCATGAACGCTCTGTCATTGCTGCCCTCAACGATCGCCTGGCTGGCCTCATCAACGTGGTGAGACGTATGAAAATCTTCACACTCATACACACACCCTACGTTCTTCTGGGTAACAACCAGCTGTGCTCGTGCTGGATTTAATGGGTTCCCTGTGTGTGGCTCAATTATCATATTTCCATTATGTTTAATGGGGTCAGTCTTTTGCCTGAAGGTATTAGGAAAATCATATTAAGGCCATGAAGATGCCGCAGTCACAGTGTCCTCTACTCCGTGGTGTAATATGATACAACAGTTTGAGCATAAGCTTTTATTCTTGTATGTTACATGTCCTCTACTTTCATACCATAGTTATGTGTGGCTATTGTAGGTTTGGTGTCTAGAAGAGGGGAACGAGTCTCTGGAGGCTGAGATTATTGAACTGGAGGAGAGGCTGGAGTCAGAGCAGATCTCCACCAGCACCGTCAGCATCAGCAGTCCTGTGGACTACAGTCTGGAGGCGGTGATAGAGAGGCTACGGAAAGAGAAGGTACCACTCGGAAACTCTGGCCTGGGTGGTGCTGCACATTTATGCCTCACTTGATAAAATTAAATACAGTTGTGTTGTGTTTTCTCCTCAAATGTCATAGTTTCTTTAGTACATGATCTATTTTATTGGTTCTTTCATTGCTGCTGGCCTGTTGTTTCCCTCAGGAGGAGATTTTATGCAACACAAAGGAGCTGAAGGGTGAACTGCGGCATCTGCAGATGAAATATGATCAGGTGGATGAGCACAAGAGGCTCATCCAGCAAGAACGAGAAGATGTTTCTGTGGTAATGCCATGAATACTGCAGATGTTATTTTCTTTGCAGTGTATATACAGGCCCCAAAAATTATTTGGACATTTCAGCCACACTTAAAGTTGAATTTCACAGCTTTTGATCAATTATAACAATACCAAACCCACTCTTTAAAGAAATTATACATGATTTTTTTTTTCTCAGAACTTTTTTATTTTCACTTTTCCTGTTATTTTTGCTTTTTATTTTAGACCAACTGCCCCAAGATCGTTTTTAATGGATGTGTAAAGTCAGTTTCCCATTCACACAGAATAAATCGTGAGTAAAAATATAGTATATGTCTAGTGTACTTTACATTACTCTGTGGACATATTAACTATGGACAAGTCTGACAAACACAAAACACTCAGTACTGTTTTTATTTGAGTTTTATTTACTATTATTATTATAATTGGCATTTTTATTTTAGTTTGTTTTAGTAATTTTTTTGTGTTTTTGTCATTTTTAAATATAAAGAATTATATAGTATTATAGTTCCTATTTACCTTTAACTTATTTTTTTCTCTCTATTTAGTCCTTTTAGTACTTCAACTTATTTCTTAATTTTTTTTTTTCATTTAATATTCAATTTTATTTATAGGTCAGTTACCAAAAATTGTTTTTAAAAAGTTTGCATTTTAGTTAGTTAACAATACCAACACTGATTCAATCAAAATATCCACATACATTTTGTCTTAATTATGAAAGTTTATCAGGTGTTTGATTATGTTTAATGCAATCAAATTAATTTATTAATTGTGGCTTAATTGTCCAAATACCTTTTGGATGCCACTGTGCAATTTTAAACTAAGTCATTTAAGGGTTATTTTTTTTAATCCAAAGCAACTTAATACAGAATAATGCACTTCTTGCAGGGTAGGAACACTTCTTGCAGTAACCTTAATCTCTACCTCACACCTTCCCACCAGATACAAATCTATGCATTTATACACCGGAATATAGGCTTTTAAATGAACTTTTGCAAAGTTCTACACTTTCCCCACCACTAGATGGCAGTGTTAGCCTGTGCAGTGGGTGGGGTGGGGTGTTCTGACGCCGGTGGAGGTGTGTGAAAGTCCCTGGAGTGGCACAGCACAGCTGCTGCTTCCAGATCCACTCTGGAGAGTCCTGATTACAGACCTTGCTGACTCCCGGCCAGTGGCCGCTCTGAAACCCGAGCTGCTTTCAGTAGAAACCACTCCGTCACCCCACAGATGTCAGAGCACATCTCCAGTAAAAGAGCAGATGTGAGAGAGCTTTCACCATGCCTAATAATTCACTCATTCAGCCTCTCATATCTCCTAGATGCAACAGAGCAGGGCTTAGCTCTCCGGCTGGGCTGAGAGGAGTAAGGAGGGTTGGCGGGAAAGAACAAAACAGGAATAGAACCAAAGAGGGAGTCAGAAGGATAATTTAGAAGTGGGGTTGCAGCTGTATAATTAATATACTTTAGAGACATAAACCTGGCGTTCTATATGCATTTTTGTGTCTTCACTTGTTTGGATTCACTAAACTGGTTTGAACTGGCATTTTAAAGAAGTGAGAACAGTGGTTATATGAAAAAAAAAAATAGCATGCGAAAGTATGATTTTAAGCATCTAACTGGAATGCATCCACCATAGTGAAGTTCAGCCCTTCGGCGGTGTGGAATAGAGGAAGCAAATCGGCATCGAAACGCTGTCTAGACTCTCTCCAGTACTGGGCTTGTGTTCATGCTGAGATAACGGGAACAGCGGCCACTGTGCCAATTCTGGGCTCCAGGGAAGAGTGTGTGTGCAATGCGCCTCTGCCGCCCAGACCCACCGTCACACTGCAGCATTCACATGCAAATGTTTTCATTCTGAGTAATTGAATTCATCGCCAATTAATCAGGCACTTAAGATACCCAGATGAGCCGAATAAAGTGTAGCTTTTTCTGAACCGTTGGATGTCGGGCTACATATGTGGATCTCTTCTTCCCTGCATTGCAGTCTTTGCTAGGGGAAACCTGGTGGCACTGATGATGCTCACGATAGAAGATGTTGAGGGTAAGTGCTTTGTGTTTGAATTGACCTTTATTTCTGCTGCCCCGCTCAGGAGGTGGATGCAATTACCACTGACTGCTTGGCCCTTCGAGAGCAAGTGGCCATCTATGAGGAGCAGCTGGCCGCCATGGAGAGGCAGCATGAAACGGTAAGGCCAGGCAGAATGTTGCATCAATAACACTTCTTCTTGTTAGTTCTTAGTTATCAGAAAAGGCAATTTTACCTTAGACCTCTGAATTCTTGGAATGGGCTTGTGGGGGGTTGGCCGTTTAAAGTGTCTCCTCTGATCGTAAGGGGAACAGGTTTCGCGGAATGGAGACTGACAGGAAACATGGTCCCTCAAAACAGAATGAAAGAATATATGGGGAGTCTGCGGGTACTCAAGTGCTGGAAACAGAGAAATTTCCATTGACCTCCCTCTGGGACATGCAGCATAACTCACAGTTCAGGCATATGAAATGAAAACAGAAGTTCTTCTTGTTTTATTAACTGCTGTTATTATCTTGATACATCTGCCGCTCTCTCATTATTCATGTTGAGGAGAACAAGCTGAGACTTGGACTCAATCTCCTTTTCATGAACACTTCATCAGGCCCAGATTAATGAACGGCTGCCCGGTCTCACACGGGCAGATATTGTTACCCGAGGAGAAAACGAAAAGTCATAATGTTGTGTTTGTCTACAGAGGCTGGAGAAATTGTGTGAGCCCAGGACTCCAGATGAAGGTTCTCCTACTGTATCTCTGCAGTTCTCCTCCTTTGATGTCACTCCAGCCATCATGGACATCAAGGAGTACTACAGCACACTGGCTGAGAACCTCAAGGTGAATTACACACAGATAGAGACATCGACTCTGACATCTCAATGACTGTTGACACTGTGAGTACAAGCTAAATTGACAGCTTTTTGTCGCATTTACACTGCTGTTCAAACATTTGGGGTCACGTAAAGTTTTTTTTTTTTTTTTTTTATATATTTATAACTTATTCAGCAAGGATGCATTGCATTATGAAAAGTGCAGCAAAGACGTAATAATGTTAAATATATTCCTCAAATGAATGCTGTTCTTTTTACATCGATTCCTGACAAAGAAAAAACACAGTTTTCACAAAAAGAGGAAGCACCAACTTTTTTCACATCGATAATAATATGAAAAGTGTCTTGGATCCCAACTCACATATTGATGTTTATGAAAGCCTGTGACACTGAATATACTGGAAGCTATGCTTTGCATCATAGGAATAATTACATTTTAAAATATATTAAAACAGAAACAAGTTATTTTAATAATATTTAATAATATTTTACCATATTATTGTTTTACTGTATTTTTGAACAAATAAATGTAGCCTTGGAGAGCATAAGAGACTTCTTTAAAAAAAACATTATGGACTACCATAGAAAATAATTTAAAAATATAAACATAAAAGAGTTAGTTAGAGTAAGGCAGTTAAAAGTATATATACATGAGAGTACACAAAATATTTTGTGTTGTATAAGTACACAAAACCAGCATTCCAGGGGGTTTAAAGGATGAAATGTAAAGCTCATTATTTAAAGCACTTAAGTTAAGTCTTTAGTTTAAAAAAAAATTATATTTGAGTTATAAAGGTGTCTAAATTTATATCATCTTTCAAATTTGAAAGTGGGGCTATTGTTTTAATAATTTTTTTGTGGTAATCGACATTGTTGCGCATTGGGGCAGTGGGGCATTGTAACCCAAAGGTCACGGGTTCGAGTCTCTGTACCGGTAGGGATGTAGGTGGGGGAGTGATTGTACAGCACTCTGCTCCCCGGGTGCCACAGCAAAAATGGCTCCCCACTGTTCTGGGTGTTCACGCTGTGTGTGTGCATTCACTACTCACTGCTGTGTGTGTGCACTTAGAGTGTTAAATGCAGAGCACAAATTCCGAGTATGAGACACCAAACTTGGCTACATGTCACATCACTTGCTTCTGTCAGTTTAGTTTGTATCATCTTGAAACATTCCTTTTAAAGGATTGGTTCACCCAAAAAAATAATAATAAATGTACTTTATTCTGTGGCATTAGGAGAAATGTAGCATAATAGCTGCTCTTTTCTATATTATGAAAGTGAATTGAGATGGACACTATCAAGCAATGTAAAAGGTCTAGAAGGAATAATAAGCCCCATATGCCTTGTAAAGAATGACAGGTGAACTAACCTCTTAACACATCTCAGTGTGGCTGGTATGCTTGTTTTTTTCCTTCCTCTTTCACACTTTATTTCAGTGGATGGTTTTGTGGGACAGAGAGCTCTGTCCACATCTAGCACAGAGCACTATGTCCCCTCTGTGTCTTTTGAGGAGAGAGGGCTCTCTAAAGGTCATCCTACAGCACCAGTGCCCTTTAACTCCATTTGCCCCTGGAGTGGCTGCTCTCGACCAGGGTTGCGGCGGTAATCAGAGCTCTGGAGCCCTTCCCAGGCTTATGCAGAATGAATCTGGAGAGGAGAAGAGAGCACTTCTACAAGAAGACACTGGAGAGCCTCTATAGGCTATTAGAGACGTCTAGTGTGTGTTTGTGTGTGGGTGTAAAATAAGCAGGCCAGGAACAACTGCTCTTCTGCAAAAAATTGTACGTGCACAAAAACCAGCTCCCGCATGCACAAACACATCCTTTACCACCCTTCCTGCTCTTTCTCTCAGGTGGTCTCGGAACCAAAAACTAGTGCTCTGATTCATTAGCACTGCACAAGGTCTAATTGTTTCACTCACAATTGATATTGATTAGGATTTGGGGGGAACAGTAATTGGAGGATGATTTTTGACTGGTTGCACCTGCTCACCTGATGCTTTCATTTGCTCTTCTTTCTTCTGGGAATAATCTGTGATTCATCTTCACTGCCTGCTCTCTGCAGAACTTAATGGGTGGTAACTCTTCTTCAGAGATGCAAGAAACTTAAAGCTGTGAACCTTTCCTGCTTTTCAGTTTGAGTCCAGGGCCTCGAGCGCTGCTGCCATTGATGCCGCTAGAAAGCAGGAGGAGCCGCTGGCTAAGTTGACTGGAAGGAAAGTGAAGGATGTCTCCAAAGAGACTGACGTGAATATCCTCAAGAACTTGGTGAGTGAGTTACCCTCATCAACACACTTCTGCTCCAACGACACAGCTCTGAACCATCCAAAGTCACTCCAGGGCTCCAAACTAAAATTGCAAATTAGACCCAAAAAAAAAACTTGGACAATTTAATTTAAATTTTAATCACCGTTGGCAATCTACAAACCTTTGTTTTAGTTTAGGCAGATATCGTCTCAGAGTGCACACCACTGTTTCCTACATGAAATAATGAACACCATCTGATTTATGATTCTGAAATGATTCTTATGAACCAGTACAGAATGGTCTTGAACTTGCATGTGAGTTAGCAGGTTGAATTGGACTCGCTCAGTGAATCAGAGCTGTTACTGAGTTCACAAAAACTCCCTCACTGAACTGAGTCATTATTAGTGATGGTTCTAAGCGAACTGGGAATTATTTGTTGTAATTAAAAATATTTGCACCAGAGTTTTGTTGTAATAAATGGAATTCTGAAAATGTTTAAATATGCTAAAAGTATCATTGGTTGTTTAGTGTAGTAAGATCCAATAATGTTGAATCGATTGTACAGGAAACTTTGTTTGGTAGTAATAATATTTCACCTCCAGAAAAAGTGCAACATTTAAACATGGCGTTTCAGCCTACTTCATTGTCTTCATCAGACAAGTTGGTCGAAATGTCACTGTTTTTAAAGAAATAAAGTTAGATTCATATTTGTGTGAGTGTTGCACTTTTCTAGAGATTAAAGATAAATTCATTTTTTTTATAATTTATGATTATAATTCAATTTATATATTTTATACAAACAGGCAGAAATATTTGTACAAAGCAGTGACATTTATATGTCATAAATACAATCAAGATTGAATAACAGTGAAAGGAAACCAAATGCTGCTGACGAACCATTTGAACTATTTTGAAATTTGTAAAATAAAGTCATTTGGCTCCTAAAAGTTTAATTTTAGGAGACAGTGACTCACTAGCTAGTCTGTTATTGTGCAAACAAAAATGAGCCTTTGAGGGATAGAGGTACTCGTCTATATTTGTCTTGCTGTTTCATGCTCTTGTAATCTGTGGTCACAGAACAATAATTTAGGGGAATTGGCCCCACATATAAATGCGCTTGTTACTCTCAAACCTGTTCAGTGTGTACATGGCCACAGCTTAACTCAAATGATTGACCTGAACACCCACCACCTCAGCAGCTCAGCATCAGACGTGAGTTCCTGTGTCAGCCCTAATGCTGAAAATCAGCGTTTTGGAGAGCGGGTAAAAGCTGAGGAGTTTTTGTGGGGGATGGTGTTTCACAATGCAGCATCCTCAGTCAGACTGACAGCTGAGGAATAAAGTAAGAGAACTCCTGCTGCCAGGAGTGTTTATTCTGAGAGATAGGACCAGGAGCATGTGAGGAGTGTATTGTCTCCAACTGTGTTTATCTCTCTCACTGTCTTCCATTATGAACAATACATTTCACAGTCTGCCAACGCACTCTCTCCCCCAATCATATCTCCCCCAATCATAAACTTCATAAACTTCACACATTCCTGCAGTGCCTCAGGAGACAGCAAATCGCACTGAGCCGTAGTAATAAAATCTCACCTGTCAGCCTCCCTCACCGACAGGAAGAGAAACTTTAGGTTGAAAAGAAAAAGTGACGGTGCATTCACGTAAAGGAAACGCATTTAGGATTCATGTTTGTAATGATTAGGAGCTGTTTGCTGCTTTAGTTTACGTTCTGAAGAGCATGAAAATCGTTGGTTAGCCACAAGTGGTACCTTTACATTTAAGATAACAAACAGGGTGATTTGGTTCTAATTATTGTGGTTGTGGTCATAGCCCCTCTCTTAAAATAAACTGACCGTCTTCAACTACACTGCTCACTCTCATGACACAGGATCCTGATCAGTGATGGACAGTCTTGCTTCCTCCTTTCATACAGCATTCTCTCTGTATTTTTCTCTCCTATCAGTTGTGTTTCTTAGCTCGTGTCAGAAACCTTTGCAGGATGCAAGGTAGGAAGGCTTCAAGGCACATCTGAATCCAGTGTTTATGTAACGTTCTGTCTTCTAAAATCCCTTCAACCAGTCAGTTTTTGAAAGCAGCATAGATGTCTCCTATGATACCCAATTCTTTCTGTGCAGTTCAGTGGTTGGTGCAAAGAATAATGGCTTCTGAAGCCGTTGTATTGTAGTCAAGAAATATTCACGATCTATGAAACTCGCTTGAATTCATGCAATCGTGTTGTCTTGGAAGCCTATTTGAAGGGTCAGTGACAAAAAAAAGAGCGTCCAGGATAAAGAAAAGGCAAATATCTTTTGAAATACTCATTTAAAACATATGCGCTAATTAATCATTATTTAAAAAAAATAAATTTTCAGTGTATTTTTTAGAAAAATGAAAACTAAATAAAAATATTTTATTTTATTAAGTTTTATTTTAGGCTTTTACGAATATTATCAGTTATCAATTCATTAATAGCAGGTTTTTGAAGGGTTGAACCACGTGACATTTTTACAACCTCTAGCTAATCTTGCCTTGCTGTCAAATTAACTGATATTTTAGGAGATGTATTGAGCTTGACATGTTTTTAATGAGGCTTTTTATTCTTTATAAGGATTTATTTTTATTCCATGCCCCAACATAATGATCATCATAAATTCTAATATAAAATGGAAAAAATGCTCATCATAGAAAAGCAGAATTCAAATCATTGTATTTTCGAACTGACTGGGCAATGGCAGATGTCTTTGTTTTTGGACACATCTATAATATACTTGTCACCCTATCTCTCGTGCCATTAGGGATAAATACTAGTGATTTTGATGCTCTCAGACAGATTGCCTAAACAAACAGTTGGTGGTGAAATCAGTTCTTATTCAGCTGTATATTATGGCACAGATATGGCTAGTTTTCTCTGGTGGTGGGGGGGGGGTCAGACCGCCTTACTCAGAATAACCATTTTCATCAGTTGACGTATCATCAGCTTGATAATAACAGAGCTCTGAGCCTCCCATGATCTACCTGAAAGAGAAACCGAGCATGCAATCTCCATCCATCTCTGACAGCTGACTGTTTAACTTACCTGATTACAGTAATTACTCACAGCAGGGCAGCTCATGCACAGAGGTGTGGCTGACAGCTCTCTGCATTGTGTTTGTTGATGGGTGAATATGCAACATGAAACAGCAACTCTTTTCAGACATGTTTTCACAATTGCTAGTTTAAGACCAAAATAACCATTAGTTACAACAATGTTATGTTAAGCTCAGCTCTGTGTTTTTATACATTGTGGATCTGCATCAGTTTGTTTATGCACAGTGAAAGACTTGTGAAGGACACTGATACTTTTTACCCTCATCGTGTGACTGAAATGTTACGCCCCTTACCATACTGTGATGGCGTGTTCCGGCCGGAGCGATGAGACAAAATCATTAAAACCCATTATAAACGAAGCATTTGTTTTCATTCCAGTGGGGACATAATTCCGGATTATAATGACTTATACCGTGTTTTTACGCGTTGCGTGTTGAATCCGTGGCCGCGGACCAGAAAACCAGGTCTGCATATTGTGATTGAAAATTCAAACAACAAGCGCTATCTACACTGCTCAAAACTCCAACGTTTTAATCGTCCGTGGCAAATTCCTTTAAATATGAAACAACTTACAGACTGTGCGTCCGAAATCCAGATTTAGTTACTCTTCCAGATCAGAAACAGTTCCTCCAAAATGTGCTAGCAACACAATTTGAATCTTTGGGTTGAACTGTTTCTGGGAAAAGTGTTTGTAAATACAACTTACCACTGATTCTAGTCATGGTCCTCTTTTGGAAGGCCAAAACTAGTAGTTTTCGCTTCACAAACAAAACGCCAGCGCACATACACAGCTATAGTGAGCGGCGCTGGCTAGAGTACACGAGGCCTCCGGGGGCTTTAAAACCTTGCGTCGGCGGATTCGATGAAGGAGCGGCGGGCGGTCTTGTGGCAACCACATGTGACGACCCGGGCTGGACACTGCTACCACGGGGAAAGCGTTACGGCGATCCACACGTGAAGTTTGATGTATTTCCTCAGCGAACCAGCCAGGCTCAGCTCTAGGCATCGACGAAGCGTATACTTCCTCTTTTTGGAAAGTCCAAACAAGTAGTTTTCCCTTCACAACAAACACGACAGACTCGAGAATAAAATTACGCCTCTTTCTTTGTTGTACACGTGGGGCGGTGTTTAATGCAACTCTCCTACATAGTGATGTAGATATGTGGGTGCATGTTAGAACGAGCCGTTTTAGGTTGCCGTGGTTGACTCTTAACTTTTATAAAGAATATTCCTTTGGATTTGAGACTTTAGTCTTTGCAACTTTACAGATCATCTTTATACACCAAGAGCTTGTATCACTACAAAGATTGGAAAAAAAAAATTGAAATCACATCATATGACCCCTTTAAACACAAAAAACATTCTTATATTTTAGCTTCTTTAAATTAGCTGCCCTTTGTCTAGATTATAGCTGTGCACATTCTGGCCAACTTCATAGGGTGCCACCTTAGATGCCTTTTAAAGATTATTGAAGGAGCTCCCAATATATTGTGGACGGTTGTTGGCTGTGCTGTACCATCTTGTCTCATCCATTATTTATTTTATATATTTTTAATAAATAAAAATGCATGCATCAGTACATAATTTTAAACATTTAATCACAAGCCTTAGATCACACACATACATTCAGTCAGGTGTGTCCAAATCTTTACTGGTGCTGTATATGTGTGATTGTAGATTGCAGAGCTGCAGAAAGAGGTGACCGAGCTGGAGAAGCGTGGAGACGAGTTGGAGGCCGAAATAGAAGTCAAGAAAGCCAAATACCTGGAGGAGATAGAGGAGCTGGAGGTACAAACACTCACTGATCGTATTCTACTGCAGCAGTTCTCAGTATCTCACCACTGTGCTGTCTCTGTTCAGAATTACATTTGTCAGCTGGAGGAGGAGGAGGCTGATCTTCAGTTCCAGATGAAGGATCAGAGTGAGGACTATGAAGAACGGCTGAATCAGAAGATGAATCTAGACATAGAAATTGCTGCTTACAGGTGATGCATGTTATGACGATCATTAGTGGTGCTGTGTGAAGGCAAGCATTGCTTTTATTATTGCTCATACATTAACATGAAACACTAACATTCAAACGTTTGGGATCAGTGAAATATTTAAAGATTCAATATCTTTTGGTCATATTTTTATTTGATCAATAATACAGTAAAAAGTTAAATAGACTAAAAGTGAAAGCTAAGAGTCAAATATTATAGCAATTTAAATTCACAAATTTTAAATTTTTATCTTAATACATTTAAAATTGTAATTTATTCCTGTAATGTGAAGCTAAATTTTCAGCATTCATTACTCCAGTCGTCAGTGTCTCATGATCCTTCTGATTTGTTGTTATGCTGATTTGGTGATCAAGAAAAATTTATTATCACTGTTGAAACATTTGCCGCTTAATTTATTTTATTTTGGTTTGTGTGGGAACACATTTTTTTCTGATTCTTTGATGACTGAAGTTCAAAGAGCAGCATTTATTTGAAATTGAATTTTTTTGTTACATCATAATGTCTTTTATTGTAACTTTTGAAAAATATTAATATACAGTATATATAAAAAAATATTACTGACCCTAAACTTTTGAATGGTTGTGTAAATCATTCAGCTTGTTGCAGAGGTGTGCTTTTACCATTACAATGGATTATTAAATAGCTGTTACTATTACAAGGGATCAGAATATTTTTTTTACCCAGTAGACTGTAAAACAGACAAACTGAAATATCATGTGATATTTGTTTTCCCCCCAGAGGAAAGCACTACTCCCAGTTTCCTTTTAAGTCTGTTAACTTTTTTTTTTTCAGAATTTCCTCACAACAGAATAAATCGTTACATTCTATGTATACTTTGTAGAATATAATAATATATAATTTGATTATGCTTTATTATGAAAATGGTAAATTTGACAATAATGGAGCAAAGACAAAATAAATATTTGAATGAATAAAACATTTTTTTTTTTTAAATAATTAATAGAATATATGTTTGTTGAATTAATGTCATTGCACTGCAGGGTAAATGAGTGACACAATACATGAGGAAGAGCAATCTAATGGTGCTTTTCCACTGCGTGGTACGACTCGGCTCGGTACGGCTCAGAACGGCACGGCTCGGTTTGCGTTTCCACTGCAGTTTAGTATCGCTTTAGAATGGGCGGGATTATTCACATGTTGTTATAGTTGCGCCGCCTCTACTGCCGCGACTCCTAAAAAACTTTCATTCCATGTCGCCCCATCAAGCTCTCGCTGGATCCGCTCCTCTACTATCAACGAGAGGAACGTCTGTACTTCAACAGGGGGAACAGCCACTTTTTGCTTGTTAAAAAAAGGTGCGCTCTTTCAAAACAGTTGCGTTCGATCCTTCGCTGGCTATGCTGATTTTAATCTAGCGGTTCTTTTGTGTTTATGTCGCAAGTTCAGTGACGCAGGTAGTAACGATTCTCTCTGGCCAATCCGTGATCAGCAGAGTTTCACGTCACGTTTTGGTAACGGTACGGTAATGGCTTGGAACCAGGTACCAGGTACTGTACCCAGTGGAAAACCCCCCAAAAGTGAACCGTACCATGCCGTACCATGCAGTGGAAAAGTGCCATTAGAATGGTGCCCTCGTTCCTGAGTCCAAGACGGGTCACAGGAAGTGCATTCCCTTACAGTTGCAGAAAGCATGAACTAATTTCCTCCTTCCCTAAACATGTTTTTTTTTTTTGTGGCATCACCGGATTGGGAATACTCCCCATCTGCACTGATGTATGTGGCATGACGCAGCCACCACATAACCTTAATCTTTTGAAATGCCCCTAAAATAGAACTTCCTGCCCCTAGAGACTTAGGAAGTGACCACTTTACAAACAATAGCTAATTAAAATGGACAAAAAGAGACGGTTTTGTCTTAGTCGACAGGTCAGGTTGCTGATATCACACCTCTGTGCCTTCTGGCCCTTGCAATAAGATATACTAATTTTTCTAAATATACTACTTTCATATTACTGCCACTTTCTCATCCATAATGAATAAGAGATGAAGGCTTGGCTTGTATGTTCTTGCAGATTTTAGAGAGCTGTCTGCTCCACAAACCCCTAATGACACTGTGCTGCCATCTCCATTAACATTTGGCTTGTGAAAAATCCCAAATGTAGTTTTTGCCAGATGCTGGTTGTCGACGAGTATCTCTGATGCCACATTCAGCATCATTACAAGTTTAAAACGTTACAGACTCTACACCATTTATCCCAGCATCTGTGTAGCCTCTCAACAGACATTTCATCATGATCTACAGTTGCTTATCCTTATAATCTGTATATCCTGTAGATAATCCTTAGTTTAGTGTTACATAGTGTTGACAATGAGATTGGGGTTGTAATAGTTGCCATTACTTCACTAGTGCAGATGAAATTTAGATTTAACATTGCTCTTACTAGGGTGTAAAAAGTATCAGATGCCCCAGGCGAAGCTTTGGGTCAAATAAAAGCAGATTGAGTTTTTAATTTTTCTTTTCCTGCTCTAGGGGTTTGGTTGAAGAAGAGGAAGAGAGACTGAGCTGCTTGTAAGATGCAAAAAGAGGTGATGCTCTTCTCTGGACTGAAGCAGACACAAAGAAACTCTAAAACCACATACAATTCAACCCTTAACAGTGAGTCTCACAAATCAGGAAAGCAAAGAAAACAGCTGTCAGACACTCTTAACCTTCTGAGCAGATGTAAACTTTCACTGACAGATGAACTTCAGGGAGTTTGTGCAAGCTCATTGATAACGGGTCAGTGGCAGGTAACCCCGGGTCTTCAAGAAACACTGGATCTGTGCAGCAGTGGGAGTGTGTTGATCGTGATGGGGGGGGTTTTCAGCACTGTAATCTTCTACTTGGAGTTTCATAGTCCTTGTCACTGACACACATGCATACCCTACCGTTCAAAAGTTTGGGGTCGGTAAAATACATTTTTTAAAGAAACGGTACTTTTATCCAGCAAGGATACATTAAACAAAAGTGATGTTAAAGACATTTATAATGTTACCATAGAGTTCTATTTCAAATAAATGCTGAACTTTCTATTAATCAAAGAATCCTGAAAAAATGCATCCTATTTTTATCCCCAAAATATTAGCACCCACGTTTTCGACATTAATAATAAGAAATGTTTCTAGAGCATCAAATCAGCGATCATCAAATTAGATGCAATGATCGAATGTCATGACACTAAAGAATGGAGTAATGATGCTGAAAATTCAGCTTTGCCATCACAGGAATAAATTACATTAAAATACAAAACAGTTATTTTAAATTGTAATATTTCACAGAATTACTGTTTTTACCCTATTTTTGTTAATAAAGCAGACTTGGTGGTGTAAATCTACTTTAAAAAAAATCGATATATATATTTTTTTTTATCTACCACCCCAAACTTTTTAGGTGTGTAAACACATTTTCTTGTGCTCTGTTGAATCTCAACTTAACCTTTCCTGCACTGTCCAGTTTTGTAGTTTGGAATAAGAGACTCGATTTCATCTACCATTATACACACTACCCGGTGATGCATAGGGCTGTGTATCACCAGCAAAGTCACGATATGATACGTATCACGATACGATACGTATCACGATGCATGACTGCACTTAATTTCACCTCAGCAGAATTTAGAAAAACAGTTGCTAAACACTGCTTACTATAGTGCCATTTTTAACTATTGGCATAGCAGGCAGTTGACCTCTGCATTATGGAGGGCCTCCATAATTGTACTACAGTACAATATAGGTAATTGCATATATGTTTCATGTTTATATTGTGCACTCCCCACCAGGTACAATCTTCTGATTGTTTGCATCTTGTTTTTAAGCCCATAAATAATAATGTACTTGTTCTAATAAGTTTATATTGTAATGTACTGTCACAGGTTAACCTGGTGCTCTATAAAATGGACTTACAAACATACCCCCTTCACTGATACTGTGCATTGCCGGCATTATTAACATCTGTGTACACCCCAGGAAAGTTTTATTGAGTTTTTGTTTTGTTTAGTCTAAAGTTTGTTGCTGCTGTGTTTTGTTATAGTTTTCAACTCTTGATAGTTTCCTTAAAGTTTGCTATTATTTTTCTAAAAATAACAGAATGCCAGAACACATAATAATTCATATGATAATTACCTTTATTTTTCCACATATTTGCCACAAATCTTTTTTGTAGTTAAACTTCCCGGTTCACACTCTGTTCAACCAAACCCATAATGCAGGTTAATCTGTTTTTTTTAAAGCGACAGCCACATCACTTCCTGTGGAAGATACCATTTTGGTGTGATGTCAGAGGGGGAGGGGATTTGGAAAAATTAGTTTTTGCTATTTAATTAGTTGTTAAACTCTTCCCCTGTTAATGGTTGTTGTTTTACCTATTTGGAAGGTTTTAGTGTTGTGTTGGGTGTTTATATTTTTTAATTTGATCATTACAACCTAAAACGTTTGTACATAGTTGGTAGGCTCTATAGGTGGGGCTTCAGCCTATAAATAGGCGTGATGGCTGAAAGGATTTCAGTTCTGATTGTGAACTCTAATACTGAGCAGGGTTGCAAACTTGGGCCATCTGGTTTAGCCAAAATTAGCACGTTGTTGCTGTTTTCTTTTCTTTTTTACAGTTTTTGTTTATTTTTGTTTTCTCCTGCACTGTAAATATTTTAGCACCTTCCAATAAAACACCATTTTTGGATTTTGCATCAACTTTTTGTACAGCACGTCATTTCCTTTTTCCACTCCAACTGGTTGGCCTCCCTACATATGGTGTCAGAAGTGGGATCCTCCCGCCAGTGAGTGACGAGCCTAGCATAAGGTAATGCCCTGCTGACATGCCACCTAAAACGAGGGGTCAGCCGGTAGAGGGCACAGATGCAGTAATGGACCAAGGTGCGGTTGGAGGTGTTGTCGAGGAGAGATTGCTCCCTGCGGAAATCCCAGCCCCTGGGGGAGATGCTGCCATCACAGCGCTGGCACAAATGTTTCAGTCATTCATGCAGTATCAAAAGGACCGGGATGAAAGGCAGGAGAGGGAGGCTTTCCGCCGTGAACAAAATTACAAGGTCCTCAGCCACCAGGTCACCCAAATGCAGCTAGACATGGAGCGGACAAGAAATGGAGCTTCGGAAGGAGCTGCAAAGCGGGTGATAGACCATGAACCTCAAATAGCCAAGCTGGAGGATAGTGATGATATTGAACACTACCTTACAACTTTTGAAAGACTTGCAGAGGTGTATCAGTGGGCAAGGGGCGACTGGGCCGTTCGTCTTATTCCCTTGTTAACTGGCAAGGCCCGAAGTGCTTTTGTAGCTATGAACCCCTCACAAACCAGAGACTATGACCAAGTGAAAGCTGCAATTCTAAAAAAAAATATGAGATTGGTACAGAGACATACCGGTTGAGGTTCCGGTCCCTTAGTACCCCTGCCGATGAGACCCCTACGGAACTTTACATCCGATTGAAGGACTTGTTCTCCAAATGGGTACACTATGAGCAAAGTAATAAGAGGGACATGATGGAGTCTCTGGTGCTGGAGCAGTACCTGCGAGTGTTGTACCCTGAGGTGAGGACTTGGGTAAAGGAAAGAGATCCCGACACCGCTGGAGAGGCTGCAACGTTGGTGGAGGCCTACATTGCTGCACGGAAGGGACCTGGAACTATTCGATATGCTGGCATCTTGCACTCTTTGAAGGGTAAGTCTGATGGGTTGGGGGGGTGTTCAAACTCTCAAAGTGGCCCTAAAATCTTTAAGCCCAGTCATTCTAAACCCCCAACATCGGCCACAATACCCCAGACAGCAGTTAAGGGAGAGATTGTCATATGTTATAACTGTGGTGAGCCAGGTCACACTAGGCCTCTTTGCCCACTCAAAAAGCCCAAGACAACTGGTCTTTGTTATATGCCCCGGCCAGAACAGTTAAGAACTCAGCCCGGTCGAGAGCCAGTCATTACTGTACTGTTAAATGGTAAACCCCTTCCAGCATTGGTGGACACAGGTTGTTCCCATACGCTGGTACAGGCCCAATATATACCCAGAGATTCCTGGAGTGAAGGAGACGCAGTAACGGTTTGTTGTGTGCATGGGGATAGCACTGAGTTGCCTACTGCTGAGGTTTATATTGAGGTCTGTAATCAGTCATATCTGATGAAGGTGGGTGTTGCAATCAAGCTGCCCTATCCTGTATTGTTAGGTACTGACTTTCCTGTATTAGCTGAATTGCTGCAAGAGACCGTATGGTGTGGAGTTGTCACGAGGGCCCAAGCAAAGCAGCTTACTCAGGTTCCACAGCCCCAAGAAATAATACCAGACATTCTGCAAGAAATGCCTTTCAGCTCTGAGATTAGCTTAGGTGAGTCACGACCTACAGAGCAGGAAAGGCTGCAGAAACGCAGGGAATGGGTTGAGGGGTTGTTGGAAACTTCAGGGCAAGCTGAGGAAGGGGTAGAAGAACCCGAACTCACTGAAGCAGACTTAGTTGTCCCTGGTAATCTAGCCCAACTTCAGCGTAAGGACTCAACCTTGACTGAATGTTTTAAACAGGCTGAGGAAAATGAGGGTGTTCTGTCTTTACTTGGTGAGGCTTTTGTTGTACAAAATAGTCTTTTGTACCGACAGAGTAAGGAAGACGGACTGCAGCTAATAGTACCTAAGGCATACAGGAAGGAGGTATTGGAACTTGGGCATTCTATCCCCTGGGCAGGTCACTTGGCTTTTATGAAGACATTAATGCGAATTGCAAAAAGATTTTACTGGCCAAAGATGTACAGTGAGGTTAAGGAGTTTTGTAAATCTTGTCCAGATTGCCAGCTCACTACTGGCCGTACTCCTGCCTACGCACCTCTTATACCACTTCCTGTAGTTGACACTCCTTTTAAGCGAATAGGAGTTGACGTAGTTGGGCCTGTGGAAAAGAGTCAGAGAGGGAACCGATTTATTTTGGTTATTTGCGATTACGCTACCAGGTACCCCGAGGCATACCCACTAAGAGAGGTCACAGCTAAGCAAATAGCCACTGTACTCCTACGTTTTTTTTCGCAGGTAGGCATACCACAGGAAGTGCTCACAGATCAGGGCCCCAACTTCATGAGCCACACCCTACGAAAGGTATATCAATTGCTGGGTATTAAGAGAGTACGAACCACCCCTTACCATCCACAGACTGATGGTCTTGTTGAGCGTTTCAACCAGACCTTGAAAACGATGCTGAGGAAATATGTTTCTGACACGGGCAAGGACTGGGACAAGTGGCTTCCATTCCTCCTGTTTGCATATAGAGAGGTGCCTCATGCATCTACAGGGTTCTCGCCATTTGAACTGTTGTATGCTCACCATGTCAGAGGGCCTCTGGATGTACTGAGGGAGAGTTGGGAGGCCACTGATAAACCAGACAAGAAAAATATTCTCTCCTACGTGCTAAAGATGAGAGAGCATCTGCAGAAGACAACAACCCTTGCACGAGAAAATCTCCTGCAGTCTCAAAAACGCCAAAAAGAGTGGTACGACCGAACAGCCAGATCCCGTACATTTGAACCAGGTGAAAAGGTTTTGTTGTTGTTACCAACGAGTGAGCATAAACTGCTGGCGAAGTGGCAGGGCCCCTACCAAATCAAGCGGAAAGTGGGTCCTGTGACATATGAGCTCGAGATCCCCTCCAGGACCCAGCCCTTACAAATCTTCCATGTTAACATGTTGAAGAAGTGGTATGCTCGTTCCACACAACTAGAACCTATGTCTGAGGAAGAAGCGGGAATCGCAACTGCTTTGTTCGTGAGATCCGTAGAGGGAGAGGAGGAAATAGAGGAACAGTACCTGCCTGGTCGTCAGGGGAACAGTCAGCTGAATTTTGAGCACCTGAAAGATGGTAAAAGGCAGGAACTTCTACAATGTATCCCAGCCCAACTCTTTATGGAAACACCTGGCAGAACAAGTACTATCCATCACCACATAACTCTCAAAGATTCCAAACCCATTTGTCAGCCAGTATACCGGGTCCCAGAAAGACTTCTGCCAGTTATGAGGGAGGAATTGGAGACCATGCAGAGCCTTGGTGTGATTGAACCGTCCTCCAGTGAATGGAGCAATCCTATTGTCCTAGTGCCCAAGAAGGATGGCAGTCTTAGATTCTGTCTGGATTTCCGCAAACTCAATAGTGTGAGCAAATTTGACCCGTATCCCATGCCAAGAGTGGATGAGGTAGTAGAGAGTCTTGGCAGAGCAAAGTATCTCACCACACTTGACCTATGCAAGGGATATTGGCAGGTTCCATTAAGTGCAGAGAGCAAGGAGGTGACCGCATTTAAAACACCCTTTGGGCATTTTCAGTTCTGTGTCCTTCCCTTTGGCCTTCATGGAGCTCCAGCTACCTTCCAAAGGATGATGGACCAGATTCTCAGGGGGACTGAGAAGTTTGCTGCTGCATACTTAGATGACATAATCATCTATAGTCAAACTTGGCAGGAGCATATGTGTCATCTGAAGGACGTACTACTGAGAATTAAGAATGCTGGTCTAACCATCCGCCCCGACAAATGCACCCTAGCCAGGACTGAGACACAGTACCTAGGGTATGTGCTGGGTCATGGAGTAATACGTCCCCAGGTGGGCAAAATGGAGGCCATCAAAAATGCAGAACGGCCAGTGACCAAGAAACAGGTTCGTTCTTTTCTTGGACTTGTGGGGTGGTACAGGCGTTTTATCCCCAACTTCTCTGAACGAGCCTCTACCCTAACTGATTTAACTAAAAAAGACAAGCCAAATAAAGTTAATTGGACTCAGCACTGTGAGAGGGCTTTCCAGGACTTAAAGAACTCCTTATGCACAGAGCCTGTTTTACAGAGTCCCGACTTTGAAAAGACTTTCACTGTACAGACCGATGCTTCTGAGCATGGCCTTGGGGCTGTACTGCTTCAGGAAGGTCAAGGGCAGCTCCAACCGATTGCCTACATCAGCAGAAAGCTCCTTCCCCGTGAATCCAGGTATTCTACAGTTGAGAAGGAGTGTCTGGCAATTAAATGGGCATTGGACGCTTTAAGATACTACCTGGTGGGACGTAAATTCATACTGGAGACTGATCATAGGGCATTGGCCTGGTTGGGCCGTATGAGAGACACAAATGCTCGTATCACCAGATGGTTTTTAGCTATCCAGCCATTTGACTTTGAAATTTTGTACAAAGCTGGGTCACAAAATTGTACAGCAGATTACCTCTCTAGGACACCTCAGGTGTCTGAGGAAGGGGGGAAATGTCACAGGTTAACCTGGTGACTCTATAAACTTGGATTTACAAACATACACCCATGTCACTGATACTGTGCATTGCCGGCATTATTAACATCTGTGTACACCTCAGGAAAGTTTTATGGAGTTTTTGTTTTGTTTAGTCTAAAGTTTGTTGCTGCTTTGTTTTGTTATTGTTTTCAACTCTTTATAGTTTCCTTAAAGTTTGCTATTATTTTTCTAAAAATAACAGAATGCCAGAACACATAATAATTTTCATATGATAATTACCTTTATTTTTCCACATATTTGCCACAAACCTTTTTTGTAGTTAAACTTCCCGGTTCACACTCTGTTCAACCAAACCCATAATCCAGGTTAATCTGTTTTTTTTAAAGCGACAGCCACATCACTTCCTGTGGAAGATACCATTTTGGGGTGATGTCAGAGGGGGAGGGGATTTGGAAAAATTAGTTTTTGCTATTTAATTAGTTGTTAAACTCTTCCCCTGTTAATGGTTGTTGTTTTACCTATTTGGAAGGTTTTAGTGTTGTGTTGGGTGTTTATATTTTTTAATTTGATCATTACAACCTAAAACGTTTGTACATAGTTGGTAGGCTCTACAGGTGGGGCTTCAGCCTATAAATAGGCGTGATGGCTGAAAGGATGTCAGTTCTGATTGTGAACTCTAATACTGAGCAGGGTTGCAAACTTGGGCCATCTGGTTTAGCCAAAATTAGCACGTTGTTGCTGTTTTCTTTTTTACAGTTTTTGTTTATTTTTGTTTTCTCCTGCACTGTAAATATTTTAGCACCTTCCAATAAAACACCATTTTTGGATTTTGCATCAACTTTTTGTACAGCACGTCATTTCCTTTTTCCACTCCAACTGGTTGGCCTCATTCTCTCATAGTACGCATTCTAATATTTAAAAATAATTTACATTGCTGGTATTAGCATTGCACAAATTACACTCCCCCCCCCCCTCTCTACAATTAAAAAAAAAAAAAAAAAGTTGTTTAAAAATTAGAAGAGTTCTCAAACTAACACACTGTCTTCACTGTCTCTAACGCACACACGCTCAAGGCTGATTTAAGGCGGATTTATACTCGAGCATCAGCAAGTTCGCTTTGAGTGCGCGCGACGTCGTTTCGCTTCCGAAGATGCACGAGTTCAAAGCGACTCTAGCCGAACATGCACGTCTGTGCCAGCATTTGTGTGAAACAGAAGCAGTTGGGAGCAGTCACCCCAATCACGTTGCCAGCCTCCTCTCTCTCTCTCTCTCCTCTCTCTCGTCTGTGTCCGTAAATGAACAGTGATGAATCACACTTTTCTGGGAGATAAATATAGAAGGAGATCGCTAACTCAAGCGATCGTTTTCAGAAAGCAAGCACGTTTATCCACAGTGGAGAGACAGCGCGTACACATGGTTGCCAGGTTTACAAGATAAGTACACACTTGGCAGTATTGCCATATTGGCGCAGTGTTAGCACTGTTTCGGGGATTACGTCTCTTTATATCAGGCAACCCAGATGTGTTTCTCTGCGGCCAGATTAAACCGTGTTGTAGCCTATTTGTGCTCTATTCATTCTTTTTTAGAAACCTCGCACTTTTCTACTTAATTTTAAACGTTGTAAAATTTTAAACAAATTAAGCGCGGTCCACTGCTGCACACGTGCCACAATATCGATACAGGGCCAGCTGTATCGATACTCGTATCGTCAAATCTCTGTGACGATACATCGTCGTATCGATATTTTGAACACAGCACTAGTATTTAATCCTTCAAATATTCAATAAGTATTGTGTCCTGCATACATGGACAGAAAAATTAAGAATGTAGCTTCACTATGCAAAATTACACAAAAAAAAGTTATTAGTTAAAAAGTTGTTACAAACTTATTGACAGATAGTAACCCCAATAAACAGCAGTACTTCACATTTCTATTGACCTGTTGGACATTTTGCCTGTCTCTTATCATCTGCAGCTCGTTTTTAATTGAGAATATTGACTCTCTTCTATGCAACAACTTGCAGCGTTCAAGTAAATATTTGCCTTTGAAATCCATCTTTTTCCTCATCTTTCTGAACTTTTAAGTTCAATACATTTCACTTTTATGGGAGTGTTTTCTGCCGACATGGACTTGAAAGAGACCACAATCGTCCTTCTGTCAGTCAAGTGCCATATTGTTTCACCACCTTTGAAGTCTTGAAATGGAGCGCTGTGGAGATTTACCCAGCAAGCCTTTCAGTCTTCATACTGACCCTCACTTGTAAGCGTCCTGCACTATTAACCCTATCAGAGGCTTGTTATCTGTGCATTTAAGATGAAAAATGCAGCTAATAATGGATTAGATAAGATTATCCAAGACCCGTGAATTCCTGTTGAACTGAAGCCCATCCGTAAGGCCTGAGGTGCGGCTGAACTGACCTGTGCAGCAAAACTGACTCCTTTAATTCAGTGGATATGAAACATGGGCAGCAGGAGAGGAAGTTACTCTGTCTTTGGGGCCCTTATTTTCACTGCTGAGGTACTTAGTCATTCTTGTTGCCCAAGGGCACCAGATCACCCTGAACCCCCCTCTCTTTAAATGCCAGATCACCCTGAACCCCCCCCCCCATGCTGGCCTGTGGGGATTTTGGTTTGCTTCTGGCCTTTCTTGAGGTTTGACAATGGAAGAGGGGAGGGGAGGATCTGACATCAGCAGCAGGGAGCAAAAGGTCATGAGGGAATATTTAGCAGGGCATTTTTTACTCAATGCTCATTGTCTTTCTTTCTGTTTTGCATCTTTTTCAAGCTTGTTTCCATTTCTAATGTGATGAATATTGTGTAGTCATTACTCGCTAATTTGTTTACTGTGTGCTGATGTACCTCAAATTAAATTTGATAAGTTAAAACATTTCTTAAACACGGGTAATGCATTTTTAAATCAGTTTGCGCTACATTGTTGATTTCGTAGGGATGGTTTGTGAGTCATTTACAATTTCGTAATTTCGATTTTTCCCAATTTGAAAAGCTTATCTGAAAACAACTGAATAAAACCGAAACAACTGCTCTTTAAAACATGAACTGAATTATTTTGCTGATGATGGCAGGGTTGGACATGATGTATTGGTATGAGAGTTTCAGCCCCCCCACCCCCAAGTTGACCCTTATGGGACGTTTGAAGGGCTATTAACCCATTGTAGACCAGCAGTGACATTGAGAGGTCAGAGGCCAGTCTTCCTTTTAGCTTTCAGACCTTGACAACTTGGCATTAGGGGTCGGTCATCAAAGCTGAGCTTTGGGTCAGCGGTCAGTGACACCCCTGGCCTTTTAATCCTGATGCCCTTGATGAGAAGTGAAAATGGAGGCAGAGATCGACAGAGACACATCTATGAATAACAAAGATTAAACGCCAGCTCTTAATCTTTACTAATACTAATGCTTATTAAAGTTTACACACCTGAGTCTGGTTGGACAGTGTTATTGCTACCCGGACGTCCAGCCTGTGTGTAAGCTTAAAGTGAGAATAACGGGGTCGATCACACGCATCAGATAACAAAAAATAAATTAAAAATAAGGAATACACAATGCACAAACAAAACCAAGCATTTTGAGGCATTTATTTATTGTGACTTAGTGCATCCAGAGTTTTAACATTTTTATGTAGTAATTAGCAATATTCTCAATGGTGATTTATTCTCACCATTCTCATAACTGCAAATAACATTATAGTAATATAGTATTTTTTTACAATCGTACTACAGTGATGTATACATATTTAATTAGAGATAGATTAATGTATTTGCATATTTTAAATATTGAAACAATTACATATAATTTTACATTTTTATAATATACTTTTATACTCTATTGAAATTGTGTTAATATAAATATCTTTTATTTTATTTATTTAGTTACATTTACTTAATTTTAGAAGATATATAACAAATAATGTCACAATGAAAAAAAAAATTGTTGTAATTGTACTACAATTAATGTCTTTTGATTTTGGTGTGAAATAAGACCAAAGGTTTTAAAAGATTTAAGAGTCAAATAATGTAATTTGCCAAGTAAGCAGCTTTCCACACATGGTACAGGGAAATTTCACATGAAAATTGGAACTATAAAGTCGTGGGTCATTGGCAATACCTTATGATATTTGAGCCAAACATGATGTTTCAGTCATGAAAAATTGGATTAGGAATTTGAGGTAATGTTCAATAGAGAGCAGCATGTATGGTTCAATTCAGCGATCGCCTCATGATAGACACTCTTGGCCATTTTATCCCAACCTGACTGACTGAACAAATAAACAAAGTCCCTTTGAAAGAGAAAACTCATTTTTAAGGTTCACGTATGCTGTGCCTAGAAATGAGACCAAGCATGTTATTACAGCAGATAAACAGAGAGGGAGGGGGAGAGAGTAAAGAAAGAAAATAAAGACTGTGAAAATATACAAAAGTGAGAGCCAATTGAGAAAGTATTTCCATAATAAGAACCGAACAAATAATAAATGACAGAGGCCGCCCTCAGCTGCAGGGAATCGGCAAGATGTTACCAGATGAAGAAAGAAGGCATCACTCTTTCACCCTCAACATCCTTTCACTAGGATGATGGAGCTGCCTACATACTAACACTGAGAACACCAAACAACAACATTGTAGCGCAAGGTTGCCTTCATTTTTTCATGTTTATTCTTCTGCATAGATGCGCAATATTTTTTGCTGTTTTTTTGGTTCACATTTGACGAATTTCATCATCCACCTTGGTATGACAGTCTGCTTACTGTATAATTTCATGGTTATTGTGACATTTGAATTTAATTTAAGCAAGACTTAGTCTATAGTATGTATCATATACTCAATATAGATGCACCCAGGCATGTTTACCCATAATGCTCTTCTTTGTCATATTTTTAAAAAATTGTCATTCTTTTAACTTCCCATGCAGTTCTAGCCAGTCTTCTCAATCCCTTGTCCTATGATGAATATAAATGCATATAGCGTGTACATAAAACATTCTCATTCTGTGTTATGTTAAAATAAACTGTTTCTTGTAGCATCTGCTTTTATCATCACAGCAAATATTAGTATTTATATGGAGTGAAAAGCAGGATATGAGTTGTATAAATCCCTAAAAATAGGTTTGCATGCTTCTTTCTTCATCCTTCCAAGCTATTTCCTTTCTTTCGTCTCGCTGAGTTTGATACAGCATTAGCCTGAAGGTATGACTGCTGCTGGATCTTAAACAGACTCTGAAATGATTTTCCACTAGTTACTCATTCATCTTGCTTCATATACTGGTCTGGTTCCTCTCAGAGCTGACAGGTCGAGCAGGTAACCAGAAGGCAGTTGTAGTTTGTACTGACTAGAGTGTTAGTGTTCAGTTTGGCAGCTGAAACTGGCATGAGTTGGTACCCCTCTACTCTTAGTAGATAATGTTACCAGACAAAAGACATCTTGTATACTAAAGAGATTATGGTAGGCATTATATCCCCTTTTATCAAAGTAAAGCTGCAGGATAATGTTCCTAAGGAACCTTAACAACATATGGAGCTTATAGTGATTACCAACAGATGAAAAGATACTTGCCCTCAACCTCTGTGGTTTATGCAATAGCCATATGGTTTGTAAATATTCGATAAAAGGGTTTGATGAGGTCGAAGTCATCTGTAACCGTTATGTTTTGGTGGAAACTGTGGTCGCTGATCTTTAGTGGTTACTTGCTGTGAAGGGTTGTCAACTAGCAATATCCAAACTCCATTTGGAGACAAAACAATCTCACCTCGCCTTCGAACAACATCTGCTGCCCATTTGGGAGCCATTCCCGCAGTCTGTGCTGTTTAATATTCACAAAGTCTCTGGGATACGGCTGGTGTGAAAAACAGGAGAATGGCCTGGAGGAACACCCAGAAACGAGGGGGTTAAACAGGCATTTTTGAACTCTGGTCATTTGGACGGATGGTACCAGCAATGGTGCTCGGGACTCTTGGGGGGGGCCCAGAGGCAAGGCCAGACCTGAGGGTTAGCCACACAGGAAGTTTACACAGCAACATGCCAAATCAAAATCAATTTAATCATCAAACGGAACGAATAGGAGCGGTCCCCCAGACACCGCTCAGCAGCTGCCTCAGATGAAGACAAATGTGCTGCGGAGCTGCTGGAGCAAAAGCCAAATGCGCTCGGAGCCTCCATGAAATGATATAGCGTAGGTGCACGTTTCGCAAAACTCGCCAAACCATTTTAATACAAATTGAAGCACTTTTGAATGCGTTTAGTTGTTTGCATGTGAACATTTGCAAAGAGAGATTATTTTGCCATTGTTAAAGAAGTCATGGAGTTAATTCACGGCATGCTTTATGGGAATTACTTGCATGTGGAATTGTGACAATGTTAATTGCCGTTTTTAAACTGCACAAACACTTCCCATATGTTTTACTGTAAGCCAAAGACATTAACCTTGTTAAATGCACTTATAGAGCAGTATGACTCGAATATGAGAGTATGTAATGATTGATGGGCATGATGATGAAAGTTGAATTCCAAGCAATAGAAGCTCATTGTTTCATTTCCACGTAGGATGAATATAATTTGTTTACGCATATGGATGTCTCTCAGGAGCGCTTGTTTTCTTTGCATGCTGTGATTGGTTTTCTCATGAATCCGATATCCGAGTTTAAGAATGCGTGTCTCTCAAGAGATGGCAAATAAAGAAAGGTAACCTAAATAATGCAACCGGTCTGATATGTATAGACTTACATATTTCATAATATGCATGAGAACATCATCTCTTTGTCAACAGCTCCAGTAGTAATCATCAGGATGGTATTAGGCTTCTGGGTGGTATTGTAGCTGAAAAAAGCCCCTCTTTGGTCCTCAGCCAACGATCAGCGGTATCCTGCTGAGAAGAGAGAAGCGCTTGTGTATGTTTGAGACTGATTCTATAATGGTTGTCTAAACCTGAGGGTGCTGAAGATCATTAAACACCTCCTCAGTCTCTCTCTAAAGGACATCTCTCGTCATGGCAACTACATAAACATCACACACTTTCTCCCGCAGGGTAAATGTGGAAGGAGCATGCAAGGGAGCTACTTCTGAAGTCCACTAGGGACTGGGACTCTATAAAGAGTAAACAGAGAAATATATATTTAAGATATGCAGAGTCATCTAGTTCTTGTAGGAAATTAAAATTTCCTGTTTAGAAGAGAAAGTAGGCTCCACAGATTCTTCATAACTTTAAAAATCTTTGTGTATCTGGGAGAGCATGTAAAGCGAGAATATTCAGGCTCCATTGTTTCATACTTATGCAGAGGTTGGTCAGTTTTGAGAACTAATGCGCATTTGGGGCCTGCTGAGAACATAGAATTATCAACAAAGTCCAGCAAGAATTGGACTTTCATAAGTCACATATGAGAAAGGAAGAGAAGTGTTTAAAAGAGCGCTTTCGGTACTCACTGGCATTTAATCGCGCAACTTGTTACATAAAGTGGCTTGTTATCGTTTAAAAAATACGCTATGAAGAAAATAACCGAGCTACTGGAACATTTGGGTAAGTTTGTAGCGTTGCTACATTTAGTTCCCAACACTGTAAACACTGGCCAAATATAACGGGTAACGTTATAAACAAGACTTTGGGTCTCAAGTGTTTTGATTTCATACACTTCGGACAACTAAATTTGTTAATGTTTTTGACTCAACTATTGCTGAGTTCTCTACAGTGTGTCTTAGTCATTCAGTGTTTTTAAGCAGATTGTTGCCCACTTGGTAAGAGTTTAGATTTGATTTTATCCCTGTTGCAGTTGCACTCATGTTACAGTTTATCATGTTGACTAGAAGAAATGGACTGTGTCAAATAAGGCACATTTAATGTTGAAAATCTCCAGTCAGGCAAAGCAGCAAATTGTTTTGCAGCAGATGTTGTCTGGCTACTTACGATTGACTTGTTTGTTTGTCAGAGATGTCTTGACTGTCTGAGTGGCTCTGTTGCTTCATGTTTGGGGCTCCGGCCAGTAGCCAGGGGAGCTGGGGTCACTGCATCACTCCGCCAAACTGTAGTCATGGCAACAACCGCAGTGGTAATCATGTGTGATCATGCTTTTATAATCTCAGCTGCCTATAGGTGCTGGATCAAATGCCAGCTGTTTATTATCATAAAGTAATTGCAACACTCTCAAACATGTGGAAGTGGTTTGAAGATTCACTTGCTTTTTGTGGATCCTGGCTTGAACATCACATTGAACTGTTTACAGAGAGCTAACTTTTTTTTTTGCTGTTTACTTGTAGCTTAGCCAAGACCCTTACCCAGGCAAAGAAAACTGGATTCTAATTATATGCCTCAAATAGCTTTAATAATGGAAAACAGCACTATTTGTTTTTTTGCAGTTTTTTTTTTTGTTTACTTTCTATTCATCAAAGAATCCTGAAGGGGAATATACAGTGGGGCAAAACAGTATTTAGTCAGCCACCAATTGTGCAAGTTCTCCCACTTAAAAAGATGAGAGAGGCCTGTAATTTTCATCATGGGTATACCTCAACTATGAGAGACACAATGAGAAAAAAAATCCAGAAAATCAAATTGTAGGATTTTTAAACGAATTGACCGTGGTAATTCCTTCGTAAATAAGTATTTTCTGGCTCACCTACAAACAGCAGATTCTGCTCTCACAGACCTGTAACAACTTCTTTAAGAGGCTCCTCTGTTCTCCACTGGTTACCTGTATTAATGGCTTCTGTTTGAACTTGTTATCAGTATAAAGACACCTGTCCACAACCTCAAACAGTCACACTTCAAACTCCACTATGGCCAAGACCAAAGAGTTGTCAAAGGACACCAGAAACAAAATTTTAGACCTGCACCGGGTTGGGAAGACTGAATCTGCAATAGGTTAGTAGCTTGGTGTGAAGAAATCAACTGTGTGAGCAATTATTAGAAAATGGAAGACATACAAGACCACTGATATTCTCCCTCGATCTGGGGCTCCACGCAATATTTCACCCCGTGGGGTCAAAATGATCACAGAACTGTGACAAAATCCCTAACGCACCAACGGTCGGCCTAGATGAATGACCTGCAGAGACTCGGACCAAAGGAAACAAAGGCTACCATCAGTAACACATTGCGCCGCCAGGGACTCAAATACTGCAGTGCCAGACGTGTCCCACTGCTTAAGCCAGTACATGTCCAGGCTTGTCTGAAGTTTGCTAGAGAGCATTTTGGATGATCCAGAAGAGGATTGGGAGTATGTCATATGGTCAGATGAAATCAAAATATAACTTTTTGGTAAAAACTTAACTTGTCGTGTTTGGAGGAGAAAGACTGCTGAGTTGCATCCAAAGAACACCATACCTACTTTGAAGCATGGGGGTGGAAACATCATGATTTGGGGCTGTTTCTCTGCAAAGGGACCAGGACGACTGATCCGTGTTTACGAAAGAATGAATGGGGCCATGTATCGTGAGTTTTTGAGTGAAAACCTCCTTCCATCAGCAATGGCATTGAAGATGAAACGTGGCTGGGAAACGACAGCATGACAATGATCCCAAACACACAACCGCCCGGGGTGCAACTAAGGAGTGGCTTCGGGGGGGGGTAAGCATTTCAAGGTCCTGGATTGGCCTAGCCAGTCTCCAGATCTCAACCCATAGAAAATCTTTGGAGGGAGTTGAAAATCCGTGTTTCCCAGCGACAGCCCCAAAACATTACTTTAGATCTGCATGGAGGAATGGGCCAAATTACCAGCAACAGTGTGTGAAAACCTTTGTGAAGACTTACAGAAAACGTTTGAACTCTGTCATTGCCAACAAAGGGTATAAAACAAAGTATTGAGAAGAAATTTTGTAATTGACCAAATACTTACTTTCCACCATAATTTGCAAATAAATTCTTATAAATCCTACAATGTGATTTTCTGGATATTTCTTCTCATTTTGTCTCTCATAGTCGAGGTATACCTATGATGAAAATTACAAGCCTCTCTCATCTTTTTAAGTGGGAGAACTTGCACCATTGGTGGCTGACTAAATACTTTTTTTGCCCCACTGTATATATATATATACAGGTGCATCTCATTAAATTAGAATGTCGTGGAAAAGTTCAGTTTTTTTTTATTTCAGTAATTCAACTCAAATTCTGAATCTCGTGTATTAAATTATTTCAATGCACACAGACTGAAGTAGTTTAGTCTTTGGTTCTTTTAATTGTGATAATTATGGCTCACATTTAACAAAAACCCACCAATTCATTATCTCAACAAATTAGAATATGGTGACTTGCCACTCAGCTAATCAACTCAAAACACCTGCAAAGGTTTCCTGAGCCTTCAAAATGGTCTCTGAGTTTGGTTCACTAGGCTACACAATTTTGGGGAAGACTGCTGATCTGACAGTTAGTTGTCCAGAAGACAATCATTGACATCCTTTACAAGGAGGGTAAGCCACAAATATTCATTGCCAAATAAGCTGGCTGTTTCACAGAGTGCTGTATCCAAGCATGTTACAGAAAGTTGAGTGGAAGGAAAAAGTGTGGAAGAAAATATGCACAACCAACCGAGAGAACCGCAGCATTATGAGAATTGTCAAGCAAAATCCATTCAAGATTTTGAACTTCACAAGGAATGGACTGAGGCCTGGGTCAAGGCATCCAGAGCCACCACACACAGACGTGTCAAGGAATTTGGCTAGAGTTGTCGTATTCCTCTTGTTAAGCCTCTCCTGAAACACAGACAACGTCAGAGCCAAATTCCTTACCTGGGCTAAGGAGAAGAAGAAAAACTGGACTGTTGCCCAGCGGTCCAAAGTCCTATTTTCAGATGAGAGCAAGTTTCGTATTTCATTTGGAAACCAAGGTCCTAAAGTCTGGAGGAAGGGTGGAGAAGCTCATAGTCCAAGTTGCTTGAAGTCCAGTGTTTATTTTCCACAGTCTGTGATGATTTGGGGTGAATTGCCATCTGCTGGTGTTGGTCCATTGTGTTTTTTTGTAAACCAACGTCAACTCGACGATCCACGTGTCCAAAGAATTTCTGGTGGCACTTCCTCTTGTCGCCCCGACAGCGCTCCGTCTTGCTCGACCATCTTTGAAGTGATGCTGATCTTCATTCTCCACAGCGTTTGGACCCCCTACTCTGCCCCACACTGCCACGATGCAACCCAAAAGCTTGGTTAAGATAACCGGGCGGTTGGTGTGCTTGCTGTCCAGCAAACTCACCAAGACCTGAACCCCATAGAGAATTCTTGTGATTTGTCAAAAGGCAAATGAGCAACAGAACCAAAAAATGCAGATGAGCTGAATGCCACTGTCAAATAAACCTGGGCTTCCATACCACCTCAGTAGTGCCACAAACTGATCACCTCCATGGCACGCCGAATTGAGGTAGTAATTAAACCAAAAGGAGCCCCTACCAAGTATTGAGTTCATGTACAGTAAATTAACATACTTTCAGAAGGCCAACAATTCACTAAAAAAATTTTTTTTTATTGGTCTTATGAAGTATTCTTTTTTTTGAGATAGTGAATTGGTGGGTTTTTTGTTAAATGTGAGCCAAAATCATCACATTAAAAGAACCAAAGACTTAAACTCTGTCGTCTGTGTGCATTTAATTTCATTTAATAACACAAGTTATTTCACAATTGAGTTGAAATTTACGCAATCATATAACTTTTCCAGCGCCATTCTAATTTATTGGAGATGCACCTGTGTGTATATATAATGAATTATTATTTTTTTATTTGTGACCCTGGAGCACAAAACCTGTCATAAGGGTCAATTTTGTGAAATTTAGATTTTTACATCATCTGAAAGCTGAATAAAAAAACTTTCCATTGATGTATGGTTTGTTAAAATAGGACAATATTTGGTCGAGATACAACTATTTGAAATCTGGAATCTGAGGGTGCAAAACAATCAAAATTAAATCGTCTTTAAAGTTGTCCAAATGAAATTTTTAGCATTGCATATTACTAATCAAAAATTTATTTTTTATATTTTACAGTAGAAATTTACAAAATATCTTCATGAACATGATCTTTACTTAATTATCCTAATGATTTTTGGCATAAAATAAAAATCTATAATTTTGACCCATACAACGTATTGTTGGCTATTGCTACAAATATACATGTGCTACTTATGACTGCTTTTGTGCTCCAGGGTCACATATATGGTTTACAGAAAAATATGAAGCAGGACAACTGTTTCCATGTTTCTTGAGCTAGCAATCAAAGTCATTACTTGATTTCTGAAGGATCATGTGACACTGAAGACTGGAGTAATGATGCTGAAAATTGTGCTTATACCTTATTGTGTGGTTGTCACTTTGCAAAGTCATCACAAAATAGCAATTCATGCTGATATTGTTTTCAAACTTCCTTTTTAAGGTCTAGTTATATAGCATAAATGTGTATTTATTATCTTGTATATAGCAGTAGTGGTCAGATTAGTAAACAATATTTTTACTAATCAGTATTAGTAAATATTAGATAAACAATATTTTTTGGATTTGAGATGATACCAGAAATTGTGAAATTACTATAATTTTTCATATTGAAAATGTACAATTGAAAATTGATACATTGCCCTCTTAGTAGAGAAGTTTTAACACTGTGTGATATTGCTTACACTTGACCTTTGGAAATCAGGGTGTTGTTTACATTTTGGTACAACCGTTATTATTTTCTGTCTACATTCCCTTCCTGTTTTATGTTTCATGATCCTGGTGCATTTTGTCGTGGTGCTGTCTATTGCATGCTGTAATCCACACAGCAGGCTCTCCAGACCAGGACGAGTGGTGGTCCTCAGCACCACTCTGCCAGTCTCTTCTTTATACTTCCCTTGTCTCTGTTTACAGGCTGTCTCGACCAGACCCAGGCCCTGCCTGCCATCACCACACACTCCAAAACAGCAGAAAGGAAGGTCTTCGGGTTCATGTTTAATAAACAATCCAGTGAAAAATAATGAGCTGATAAGGTGCCTGTTTTGATTCAACGTGGAGGTGAAGTTTTACATATCTTCTCTAACCTCAGCTGCATTTTTAATATATATGCTGAATATTTAATGCATTTACAACCTAAAGGAACCTTGATGAAATGTAGATTTATTCCTCGGGGAAAGTTGAGGGAAGGACAGTGCACATGAATTTGCATATCTCTCAGCATCACTGCACATCTTGACTTCCTCGCGCTACTCTGTGTGTGTGTGTGTGTGCATGGCACGATACGGGTCCCTGTGATCCACAAGACAACAGGTTTGCTCCAGATGTGCTGAGATTTAGTCTGTTTCTCTGCCTGGTGATTTATCTATGGTGCATACAAACTGTGCCAAGAAAGCCTGGCTGGTTGTTGAGCGGGATCAGCTGGTTATGCTAAAAGATAAGAAAAAGAGCAGAAAGCTCTCACTCTCCTTCTTTCTCTGTCCATTTCCCTCTCTCTAAAACCCAGAGGAACTGACCTGCATTAAGACATCAGGAAGAGTGGGGCGGTTAATAGGATGGATGGATACAGGCAAACATCCTCAGAAGCGCGTTGGCAGCGATTTAGAAAATCAGCTATTATAGTTTAATAGGGTTCATCAAATCTGAGTTGGCAAATTATAGCAGTCTGGCCCTCTCCCAAAAAAACATCTCTTTTGCTCTGTGACATCTCCATCTCTGTGTACTAATGTGTTTATAAGCCGTGTAGAATTCACAAAGGCAGTCAGTATGTGAGCCTTATCGCATGAATGAAGCATCCCTGGCCAAGATTTTCCAGCTGTTACATCAGAACCTCCTCCAGCTCGGAGACATAAAGGATGAAATAGCCTAACAAGAAAATAACACCTATGTGCTTCAGCGCCTCCTCCAATGCAGGTTCTGTTTCTCAAGGTCTGAGTCCTTCAGTTTGGTTGTAATGTTTTCAACTATACTTATTGTAAAGATGTTGTATGCATTCCTTGAACTTGCATGCACTCCCTGAGCTTTCTTTGTCTTTAGGTTGTGATATACATCTGGACTGTAATTTTTCCACATCCACTGAATTTCCTGATGACCTTCACAAGCTTATATTGCATATACGTGGACCAAGTACCAGTAAACCACATTCTACAACGAAAAACTGGTTTTTTTTCTAATTTCTTGTAAGAAAAGGTTTAAAGGGGTCATATGATGCTGCTAAAAATAACTTTATTTGGTGTATTTTGTGTATTGAAATGTGTTTATGCTGTTTAAAGTTCAAAAAACATTATTTTCTGTACATTATTGTTTCTCCTCTATTGCCCGCCTTTCTGAAACGCTCGATTTTTACAAAGCTCATCGTTCTCAAAAGCGAGGTGTGCTCTGATTGGCCAGCTATCGTTGTGATTGGCCGAATACCTCAAGAAACGGAAATGTTATGCCCCTCACCATACAGTGATGCCTGCGTCAAGACCACAGGTGCGGCTGGCGCCGCTTCGTCCATGGTTGCAAGCCAATCCGCAATCGCCCAGTGCAAATTTTAAGTATTTTCCTCAGTCGCACCACACGGATCCTCTAGGCATTACGACGCGATGTCATGTCCTTTTTGGAATGCAACAAAGTAAGTTTCCTCTTTCACAACGAAGGCCACACACTACTTTTCACGACATGGCGGCAGGCAAGTCGATAAACCACAAGTATACACCCTTCTGTTCTTATGCGTGAACACTGTTGTGGGCGGCGTTAGTGCCCAATACTCCCCACAGGTCGGACACGTAGGACATGTGGGGTGGAGTGTTTAGAGTCGTTTTAGTGAGGCGTGGCTGGACATGCCTTAACTTTTATAAAGAATTTTTCTTTGGATTTGAGACTTTAGTCTTTTTGCAACTTTACAGATCTTCTTTATGCCCCAACAGCCTGTAACACTCCAAAGAGAAAACCAATTGAATTCCCCCGCATCATATTACCCCTTTTAATCTTATGTAGTTGTGTCATATACGACATTGTTTTCCAAAGTAACTACTGGCTTTTAGTTTGTCCCTGACACTAAAGTCTAAAGAAAATATTAAAATGTTATCTGTAAATATTATTATACAGTAAATGAGTAATTATGCATAAACCTAATATATCCCTTTTTTCATATGTACTGACCAAATTTATATGTGAATGTGTGATTTTTGTCACAGCATTTTAGACAAACACTTCTTTTCCACAATAATTATGGATCAATTCGAAGATTTTGTCAGAAGTTGTATCCAGAATCCTGAAATATCTTTGAGTGAACACAGTGCTTCTGCTCTGAATGCCTTGACTGAGCAGGCTTTGCTTCTCTGTGGCCACTTTAGCGTAAGTGCGAGGGATGGAAATTTTCAGGAATGTTAATAATCGATTTTCATTCAAATTAACAATCGATAAATCAATTAAACCGTGAAATGAATGTGGAGAAATCCTAATATCATAGCAATGGCTGAACGATAACCTTACATCTGCACAGAACAAACAGATGCATGGTTTTTGTTATGGCACACAGAATGATGACACATCTTGCACGCATGGAACCCAAAAAATATTTTTTTTTCAAGCAACAGAGTGCATATGTGCTAGGCAGATGTTGCATCACATGTTATTTTCTCCACTTCTTGTGTGCGGTGAGCGGTGTGGTGCCAGCTAACAGAGAAGGGTGCCACAAAAATGTACTCTACACATTTCTCCTTCTCCATAACTGAACACAAACTGAAATGCTTAAAGACAGAGAGCACTCACCTCTTGACACCTCACTCACAGCGCTCATTCAAACAGACAGAGAAATGCTTCTTAGAAAAAGAGATGCAGCATAACATCATCACTGTAATAAAGACAACGTCCTTGTCATGTTGTACTCCAGTATATGATCATGTGTTTGTAGTGCACATACTCTTTTTACTTATAAGGAAACACTCCAGCGACATTTGTTTTTCAAGCAAGCTAAGAGTGCGCGTTTGTGTATCGGGCATGAAATACATGCAGAACTAATGTCTGTTTTAAAGGCAGTGTTTTTGCCATCTGCTTGCATATGTTCTGGAATGCATTTGAACTGAAATTGAGTAGACAATATAAAAAATGTAAGCTTAATCAATTCAATTATTACAAGCGATTAATCAATCTTTGATCATTCATTCACATCCCTAGTAAGTGCTCAGCAAAATGTTACTAGTCCCTCTTTCTTTAAAAGCATAATCTCTAAAGCAAGAGTAGTAGCACTTTATGCATTTGCCTCTTTCATTGAGTTGATTTTAATGTTACGGGCTCAAATAAGAGATCATTTCAAAGGGTCAATTGAAAAGTTATATCAAATTCCTCTTGCATACAGCCCTGTTTTTGGGTGATGTGGTGGCATCTCAGGGCTGGTAACCGGGAGGTTCCTCATTTGATTCAAGTTCACCATTTAAGTACCTAACTCAAGGGCTCAAAACAATCACCATTTTGCCCTTCAGTAAGGTACTTGACCCCAGGTTGCTCCCTGGTATTGTTTCTGTTGTAAGTTCATAGTCTCATTCTATAGTTACTTTATATGAAAGTTGGGGAAATTGACTCCACCCTGTTCATTTTTTTCTTTCAACATGAAACTTCTCACTCAGCCAGATCTTTTGGTTTAGACAATGTAATCTTGGCAAAAAAGGAAAAAAACAAAAAAAGTTCACTGCGCTGTCAGGTTCCTACAACTCAGTCTCCTCAACTTTAGTTAAGCTGTGCTTCTGATTATGGTAAACTTCACTAGGTTCAGACAAAACGGCTTTTATTCTTCTCTGTGAGCCGAAGGAAAATTAATTTCCCACTTGAAAGATTAGTTGAATATCTTGAGGGTAGCGACTCGCCTGCCTGTTTGCACTATAGCCGCAAGCCACAGCCCTCCTGCAGGACCTGAGATTCCCTTCAAAATGTGGCATGCACCTACTGATAGGTACTTTCTTTAGCAGATAATAATTTTGCACTTGTTCTGCAATAAGCTGGGGTTCATCAATGGTCTTTCCTGGATCAGGATGTTTTATTGTTAGCTATCTGACAATCTCTCTGGTGCACAGCACTGATAACCTTCTCTCTGTGGTGATTCTCTTCTAATCTGTTTCCTTTGGGCCCTCATGCACCTGGTGCCTGGGTGTAAAATCACATTGAGGGCTAGTTAACATTTAGAAGAGGATGCAAGCAGATGCTGATGTTTAAAATGTTGCCACCATGGATTTATGTACAGGCCAAGGCAGCTGCAAATAGTTCAATAAAAGTTTTAAGAAACAACGTTTCTGAAGTGACTGCCCGGCACAAGCCCTTGCTCCATTTTACAATGTCACAGGATCCCCGTGGGGTGAGCCTTGTTTACTGCCTGAAATGCAATCAAAAAGACTGAGGTAGAGCTTCCAATCTTCCCCACTTCCAAAACAATCTCAAACCTCCCTCTGTACCCGTGCTTTGAAAATGGAGACCACTGGAGATCCATGAAAGTTTGGTCTGAGGGCTGATTAGTGAGTTGATACTGTAAGTAGAATTGACCAAAAGAGACAACATTGACTTATTAATCGATTAAGCCCATGAATTAACTGGCTGTATTAATATTAAGACATTGAAGGTGATTTTGGGGTGGTGAGATTTTTATTTTTTTTTACGTGTTAAGTGGTCCACCACCTGCACAGACACTGAAATGTATGTAATAATGTATTGACAGCATGCAAAACATAAGTATTTTTTTGTATTAGCAAGTTCAGATGTGTACAAATGTGTTTGAATCCTTTTGTGTTCATAGAATATTGAATGCATGGAAGTAATAGGTTGATTTTATTGTATTTATTCAATAATATTAATTAGATATGTTCAATGGTATCACATTTATTTGACACCTAATGTGATTTATTAATAGTTTCATTCTTTTCTGTGTGATATCTGGTTTCAAAAAATTCCATCACTTTACACAAGCTTGAACTATATGTTAAAACAATAGAAATTCTGTTCATTTAATAATTTCATCTTTATTTTGATCTTTAAATGTAAATATTAGAATTTGCTGTTCAAATAGCAATTCTATTATTATTATATTATGTATAAATGGTGAAACCGTAGTTCTGCGTCATAATTTGGTATGAATCTTGCTGCTTTTTTTTCAAGATTTGTTGATGAAAGAACGTCTGAGCGAACAGCACTTGTTTGAAATAATAAATGCAACGAATTAATAAAGATTTTTAGGTTTAGATGCTGTCAGTAGGTCCATATTGTATTTTTCCCTGTATATCCAAATGTATACTTATAAAACTTGTGTTAACACAAGTACCTACGAATACTAATGAGGTCAAGCTGAAGCCTCTCCCTGTGTGTTTAATCCTGGATGATGGTTTTTGGCTCAGTGGTGAGGCAAATGAGTCTAGGATATGTTCCACCCCTCTTTGCTCCCACTCACCTTCTCCTATACCGGTCCATCAGAGTAGGTCCTTCCCTAGGGGCTCTTTGAGCAAATCTCAAGAATTCGGCACCCTGATTAGAGCGTAACTGAACTCAAGCTCAAAATGACACAGACACTCCTACACTTCTCCCTGCTGGCTCGCCACAACCCCCTCACCCACAACACGTAGCATTTGTGCAGGGTTTTTTGTTTTTGTCCACGTCAATGATCCATCCCCTCCTCAGGATGGCTGCTGTTAACACAGCTGAGGTGCATTAGGTCTGTGTTGTTCTTGCTTCTTACCTGGCTCCAGGCTCTGTTTGCAGTCCCTTGTGTTTTCCTTCCACTTCAGTGCAGCCGCAGACCCTGCGCAGGAGTCCAAGTGGCAGCTCTTGGAGGCTGTAATGTGCTAAATTGCCCGTGATGTTGTTCTTTCTGCAGGTTTGACGTTTGGAATGGCAGTGATTTGACAATGTGCTGTCAGATCCACTATATTATCAGTGTGGCTGATTAATTAGAAGTGGCTGAGTTGGAAAGCAGAAAACAGCAGGTGGTGCTTTCAGACAGACAGGTAATGATAATGATTTTTTTGGTGTGGCAGAAGAGACTGGAGGCTTTTTGCCAGGCCTGCACCAGATGTTACTGCTGTGTCTTGGCTTGAAGTTAAAATTGTAACATCTTAGCTTTTATTTCTCCTTTATCAATCATTTAGAACATCCTGTGATAATAAAGCGTCTTTACGTTTTGTGGGTCCAAAGTTGTCAACTCAATCCATAAATTAACTTTAATGGGATTCAGTGACACCTTTTATTGCAGTGAGAGTGAGCAGACTCCTTGCTGATCTCTGAGCAGTCTGGGCTGCATAACTGCCTCCCCAGCCAGATCTGCACTGTAACTAGAGCTTCATTGTCACGCTCCATATCACCTCACTGACCCCCGGTCCAATTATACAGCTGACCCGGGTTT
The DNA here is from genome assembly GCA_018155175.1 of Sinocyclocheilus anophthalmus. Lineage (NCBI taxonomy): Eukaryota > Metazoa > Chordata > Actinopteri > Cypriniformes > Cyprinidae > Sinocyclocheilus > Sinocyclocheilus anophthalmus. The sequence goes on from JADLZN010010996.1 coordinate 323,856, forward strand.
GATGACAAAACCTCTCCAGATCGGGGTGCGATCACCTCGTGGGGTACCCTACTGCCTGTCAGGCCATGTCAGCTCACCATGCTAAGCAGATACTTCCCAGAGCTGCTCCCAATGGACGGAGCAGCAATGAGGGCCTGCAGACAGAACATATAGTTTTCTTTTTTTTCTGGTGTATATATAGATTTCTCTTATTTTTTTCTCTTTCCCTCAGTTTCAGCTTTCAGTCAAATAATGGAGTAGTTACAATATTATTTGTATTTTGATGATGATTTATATTGTTGGGGCAATTTCCTCTTATTTATCAAAGAATGTCCATACAATGAAAGTCATTGGGGTTAATAAACAACATTAGAGCCCACTGACTTCCATTTTATTGACAAGTCTTTTTTGTGTTTGTGTGTTCCACAGATAAAGAATGTCTCATATAAGCTCATTTTGGACACAGGAAAAAAATAATTGGCATAAAAAGTAATTAGGAGAAAAATAGTTGAAATTATGAAATACTAAAGATACTAAGTCGTCATTATGACTGTCATAATTTTGACTTATTGTTATACTTATGTTTATCTCTTAATTTTAACTTCAGTCAATTGTGATGGGTTACAGTCAAATACAGGGGAATATAAACGCAATGCACTATTTTATTTTCAGTACAGACTGTTTTTCAAACTGTTTCTTTGTGTTCACAATGTGTACACATGTTTGTTTTTTTGTTTGTTTTTCTCCCCTACGTATAGGTGTGTAGCATGAGGTGAAAATGATGACAGTAGTAACAATACCATAATAGTTCATCTTGTCATGTGATAATATCATAATGGACTAGAAAATGTATCTTTTTCCCACATAAAAGATAAAAATTATGAATGACAAATAATTTTGTAGCATTTTTCATAAAAAAGGACAAACTCACACTTGTTTCTTAAAATAAGATTTTTTTAATATTACTTATTATCATAAAGATATATTTACACACTTTACAGAAATAGAAAATAAAAACACAAAGCTACGCATGAAAGGAAAAAAATAAAATAAGTACTCCAAGAGCTAAAGCTTATCTTTTATAAATTAGAAACCAAAAGTTCAAATATGTACACAGTATTTCAACCATTTCTGATACACTTGTTTAATTCATTTATTTATTCATTTGTTTTTGCCCAGTTCAACATCAAAACAGAGACAGGGACTGTACATTTGGCCTGGTGAGTTTGATGAGCACACACCTCCAGCAGGAATAAAGAGGAGGAATAATACCTTGCCGTTATGTTGCTTTTCACGTGGCCCACTAATACTGTTGAAATGTCAGGCCTGACTACAGATTTTGAGAATTGAAATGGATGGGTGTGCTGAACAATCAGGCTGTGTGTATGGATGCATGTTTTGGATAGAGGTTAGAGCTCTTTATGGGTGTTAAGTCTTGTTCGAAGCAACAGAATAATCAGATCATTCTTCGCGTCCCAACCAGTTGGTGGACATTTGTGAACTGTTGGGATTGGATTTCAGTTATTCGATCTGGTCACCACATTTTACATGCACCGTGACGAGCTAATGGAAAACAAGTGGCCAAATGGGCGTTTTCTCTTTCGGTGTCAAATATAGAATCAGAACAGTGTCCCCTAATGAATGTCTTGCAATGAATCACAAGGGCAAACAGGAGTTTTGTATTGTATCCGTTGCTTTTATATGTCCTCGCTAAACTATTAAGACCCGAGGGGACTCTAAGGGAACACATCAATCATCACAGCTCTGTTTTTAACATACAAATCGCTTCTGGATCCCTTTCTCCCATGCAAAGGTCTGTAGACCTCTAAAGACCTCTGAATGATTAAGTGTAACGTGCGTACAAGTGCATAGGACTTATGATGGGCAGAAACATGTTAGAGTAGGAACGAGTTTCTCGTGAGAGAGAAAAACATTTATAGAAAATGATTTGTGCTCTGTAAGTTTAATGTGTGTGTTTGCCATTTCAATTTTGCATCTGGACATGCTTGTTCTCTTGATGCCGCAGGCTCCGTTAACCTGATGTGCTGATGGGGACGACGGACCCAGTTTGACGGCAGAGGAGGGTGAGAAAGCTCTTTTGTGTCCACAACATATTGTGCAGCAGACTACTTTTTCTACACTTTTATACGACCATACACACAAAAATAAAAATACAGCTTTCTTGAAAAAAAAAACTCTATTGAAAAGTAGGCTTTGGACAACCAGCTAGACAAGAATCAGTCAATTTAATTGTCACAAGACACTGGAAAACCATTACATGCCAAAAGACTTGTTTTCAGAATTTACTTTTCCAGCAGCATAATGGAATTGCAAAAGTGCAGCCTTGCATGTCCATACAGAGAGGTGTTGGAGGAAAGCCAAGTGATTGATAGGGGGTCTCTGCTATAGCAAGCTTTGGATTTTGTCATATTTGTCTTTGGATGTTTGATGAAACATAACCATCTCCATTGGTGGGAAGGGGGGTCGGGGTCGGTTGTCATATGTAGCAGTGACAGGCTAGTTTTTCAAGATTCAAGGCTTGAACTGAACTGAAACACTGCTCGACGGCCCTCAGCTCAGCTCTGGTGAGGATGGTGAGGATACATTCATGAAAAACAGTATGGATACAGGCATTACTCTGCACCAACAGACTCTTCAGATGAAGTGTACTGCAACTCAGCCGCCCAAACTTACATCTTCTCTGCGTTCTGACCTACTCATCCATGAAGCAGAGCTCTCAGGAGCATTCTGAGAAAGTGTTAATGAAATCCCCGTCTCTGTCTGAGAGGGTATAAAATAATCATGGCGTGACTGGAATTATTAGTATTCACAGTGCCCTAAGATTCAATACATTTTTAATCGAGGTGAGCTTGGCTGGGTGTTTTACCGATGTAGGATTTTAGGCACTCTCTTATGAAGAGCTGATTGTGCCGCAAGGCGATGTTTGTGGATATATGCAAAGGCTCTCTTTTTTCATAACTACAGATAAACGCCGAACAGGAAAATGGGGGAGGGACTCAAATGCTAATAACTTGCTGCATTGTCTAATCAAGCATCGGAATTATGAGTATAGCTAACAATCTCATAAAAGCCTCTCATCTCGGCCTCATAATTTGTGTCTTGCTAAAAGTTATGAGGGTTTGATGATGCCTAAGTCAAGGGTTGCTCATTTTTATAGATTATTACATCATAAATCGGTTGAACCCTAAGGTGGTGTGGTCATTCTATGCCAATTTCTCTTGTGAGCTCTATCAGACTTGAAGGAGATTTTAGTGATTCCAATCTAAAACCGATTAGCAATGGGGTTTAGTAACCAGGCTGTGGCCACCTGTGCCAAAGAGGCTCAAACTCAAAAGGCAACTGCTCCCAATGGGGAGAAAACAATAATGGCTTGTAAAAATGTAGTCTGGATATGTAGCTAAAAAGTGATGGATACATAAGCATGAAGCTAAATGGTGTGGATACAAATAATGTGTGTTTCTTAAATAAATGCATGTAATATAGACCATACAGGCTTCTGTCACAGCACCCTGAGAAATTAACTGAAATATAACAAAAATAACAACAAAAGAATGAGAAATAATTTCCAGTATGATGTCAAGTAAAGGCATAGAGTCAAGGGGAAAATCATCAGATCTGTTAGGAAATTTCTTTCTTTTTTCTTTTTTGGTCTAATGTCTTCAAACCATGCTACCATTGCCTTTACATTGGATGTTCAAACAAATGGCAAAATGCGTACATATGGTTAGATGTTATGCTTCCCCCCAAGATAAGAGGTAACATGTTTACTTTTCTTCTCCTGGCAGCACTGTGGAGTAGATTTGCTATTTGGCACTTCAATAAAAGGAGAGATGGTCCGCCGTGTGAAGCAGATCACCCTGGCCAGTTAACAGTCATGTATCTCTGCTGTAAAGCAGTGTGTGTCATGGGGAGGAGAAGAGGGCTCAGGACGATGATCTCTCGCTCATGGAAGTGGAGTGTGATTTTGATAATGAGACACTGGCTTTATCATTAAGCTTCAGATGGCTGACAACTCTTAGGCTCATTGGTAGGATGATGTGTATTGATCATTGGACAGCACTATGAGATGTAATCAAGCTGTTTTAAATAGATGTGCCGATGAATTATATATTCATTCAACATTTTTAGAGGTAATTGTGTAATCAGTAATTATAACTGAATCAGAAAACACTGATTGCATTTACATTGCAATCAGCATTCTGGATGTGTGTGTTAACATTTTGGTGTCAAAACTTGATGAGTTAAATGGAATTTATCTCATTAAATAATTTTTTTTGCATTGTCAGGTTTTTAGAATAAACCATTTTTGATAATTGATTCGTTGTAGGCAGATGGTAAAATTGTGCAAGATGAAAAATAGTTGCTGACCTGTCCATAATGGGCCTGAGCATTTAGTTGTTCCTTTACTTTAGTTTCCCTGCCACTTTCTTCTCTCATGAACACCACTTATAAGCCAAGAGTTGCCAACATGTAGCAATGGGACAAAGCGCTGTGGTCACCTTCACGCTGGAGAGAATGGGACTAGCACACCTCGGAGAAGAAACTGACGCTTTCAGAATATAACTGTTTGGACCAGGCTCCCCACTGCTCACACATCATGCAAAGTGTGGCCATGAAAAGGCTCTAGAAACCAAATGAGGAAAACCACAGGAGGAGAGAGACAGACAGAGAGAGACAGAATCTGATAGCTCGGGCTCAATACCCCCCACCCCCGTTCCCGGCCCACAATTCTTCGCAGAGCTGAGGGTGAGTGGCTTGTCCTGGTTTTTTTGTGGACAGAAGAAGAGTTGCTTGAAGAACCAGCAGGTGCTATGGACATCACTCTTCAGGCTGGGCTAGCAAAGGCCCCTTGTTGCAAGGCCCCCCAAGGCAAAGGAAGAGCACAGAAATCAGAACCAAGGGGGAGGGCACTCTAAGCTGTGCCTGTGGACAAAAGAAAAGACACATGAATAAGTTACAATGCAGGAACCAACAGTGTTTTTCTGTCGTTTTACTAATTGGCACAGGTAGTGGGTACCGAATATAACATCTAAAAAAAAAGGTTTCGAGAAAGTTTTAAATATCCTAAAGTTTACTCAAAAACATCAAACTAGTTGTGTATTCAGATATCAAAACAACATTGCCTTTCAATGTATTGGAGGAAATAATATATATATATATAAAGATATATTTTAAAATATCATTTTTGTGGCCACAGAAGAAAGACATGCATAAAAAAGACTTTGAACGACATGAGGGTGAGTAAATGTGACGAATTTTAGTTTAGCTGAATAACTACAAGATATATTGTTTTAGCAAAATTGGTGAAGGCAGCTGCATAATGTAGCGGGTTGAGCTCAGTGAAAAAATAAATCCAAGATGGCAGACAAGGTGAATGAAATGTTTCATTCAGTATTCAAACGTATCACTAAAAATAGTTCAGTAATTATTTTACCAAATATTTGTGTGTCCTACACAAGAATGTTGGTAAATAAACATGTTTCAGTTCCCATTGACTTCCATTGTATTTTTGTCCATATCCCTCTACCGCATGGTGTAGCCATATGGCAACATGCTCTTTGTGTTCATTTCCTTGCCGCTGTCTCTTTAAGAGAACATTCTCTGTTTTTTTGTTGGAAAGAGAAGACCTTAGTTTAGCCAATGATGTGCTTTGATTAAGTCACATGACATGCAGTTTTTTTCTGTGGCGAGATTTCTGACAGACTGCTGTCTCTTGTTGGTAGTTGCTGAAAGCAAACTAAAATGTCAGTAACAAACAAGGACCAGTCCGTGTCACTTCATCACTGTTATGATGACATATTCACCTCTCAAAAAAGTTTTTATAAAATTAGTTTTTGGTAAATCATTCAAATGTATGTGTTGCCAAGCGGCAACACTGTGCAATAGTGGAATGACATTATTACAATAGCTAGCTAGCAAGGTCAGCTGCAATTTGTTAAGCTGTAACAATAACAACATTAATACTAGTGAAATAATGTTGATTAGTCGTATGTTAATGGCATTTGTATTATGGATATAATCACATTGAAATGGCAATTTTACTTTTGATTAAATATGAATACAGGTAACATTACATCAGTGAGCACGGCCATATTCTATGGCAAGGTAAAGAAGAAAAGGGCAGAACTTGCTCTTCCTGCACATGAAAAAACTGCTTTGTGAAGTTTCATACATAAAAAAATCTTTCAAGGATTATTGGGGGGCTCATGTTCATAGTCTTCAAAATGCTGAATTTTCATGAACTGCAATGTTTTTGGTTTTATGTCAGTGTTTTATGATACATTATATACAGTATTATATTTGTTTTAACTGTATAAATTTGCAGTTTAAATAATATTCATGAAAAATTTAATGAAATTAAAACAATTATAAATCATTATTCAGCAAAAAAAAGAATAGAATAAATAAAAGCACAAGTTGTTGGAAAGTATGTATAAGGTGTAAATTATAAGTAAGTACTGTGTTAAAGCTTATAATAGCACCAATTGAATCAACACAAACAACATTTCTGAGGAAAAATATTAATTATAAGTAAGCTTACACTTATTCTAAGTTAGATCTACTATTGTATGCTGTTGCCGTACGGCAACATATCATAAAGTACCTTAAAATAATTTATTTTCCCAAATTTTTTTTACAGCACTTCAAGTTAAGCCATTCTTAGAAAAGAAAAAGTCATTTTTTTCTATAGGTCTATCATAATGCGCGCGGTAGAGGGTTAAGATGGAAGTCGAGGGGGAAAACCACAACTGTTTGGTCAAATCTTTAAAATATATTGAGATACCGTGTTGGAACAACTGAGGGTGGGTAAAATGATAGAATAAAATGTTTTGGGTGAACTATCCCGTTAAGCTATCACACTTCTGGTGCAGAAAATGCGAATGCTAAACGCTGAAATGACGGCTGAGTGAAGTCTGTCACTTATTAGGATTCTGCTTTTATAAACTGATATGATTTATGCATTTAGAGCGCAACTAGCTAGAATTCTGTTCTTACACTTTACTTTGAGCAAGGAATCTATGTAAACCAGTGAGGTCATCTTTTAGTGTTTGTTTCATGACTTCACAATGATTTCATATAACTTTAGATGTCAATGAGCTTCATTCTCCCAGTACAACAGTGCCCATTGAACGATAAGGACCATCTTTTTACTTTTTTTCTTACACCTGCATAGTGGTGTGTTTGAGTTATGTACAGTGCAGCACCACGGATTCTTATCTGAACCATGTTTTGTTTGTAACTCATGACACATTTATTTGTTTGTGCTCTGTGACATCATGTCAATTGTCAGAATATACCAACAACAGCGAGCTGTGGGCACTTTAAAAGAGGAACTTTGTATCAGGCAGTTGCTGTCTAATCATCCAGTGTGCCCCTTGGTACTGAATGAGGCAGCTTTCCAATTTCTAGCTCTCTGCAGTGCAGTACCTTTGTGCTAGGAAGTCTTTGAATAGGAGGTCTCTCAACATGTGCTGTTCCTCTCATATGTTGTGGCATCTGGATCTTGTAACGGGTTGTTTATTCTTATGTTGCTTGTGTTCCATTACCACAACCTTCAGTTCTCGTAATCTTCAGCTGAGCTTTTAACCTCCTTTTCAGTTTACTTCCTAGAGCATTCACAATGAGGAAGCCTTGTCCAACATGTTGTGTAGTTAGACTGGTTGGTCTTAAGGGATTCATAATATATATAGGCAAGTTAAGCTCAATCAACAGCAATTGTGGCATAATGTTCATTTACCACAAAAATGACTTAATTCTTTAAACAAATGTAAACATTATAGTGAGGAATTTTCAGCTGAAGTAAATAGTGCCAATCTGTAAAGGCTAATATACTCAGTGTTTTAAAAGTGTAACCAAAAGACTTAAACAGTATGTGTTAAGATTTTACTGTGAAAAAAGGAAAATGTTCTTCTAACCATTTGTGTTTAAAGTTATATACATCTTAACAACAGTTTATTGCCAGGACAACATTGTGCCTAGAATCCTAAAATGACCGTAAAAATTACAAGAACAACTTTATAGCTCATATAATACACAAGTTTTAACACAAAAAGTAATACAGTTTGTTAGCTTGACATTTTTGTTTTTAAATTCACCAAAAATTGGCCTTATTTACTTCCATTTACTCTTTCCTTTTTTTTTTTTAAAGAAAACAGGGGACAAGGCAAAATAATTTTTGTGGTAAACAAAAATTTATAAATTCTGTTGATTGAGCTTAACTTTGAACTCTGTGCATTCCTTTAAGGAAACTGTTTTTTTTTCTAGAAAATTTTTATTCTCACAAGTGAAGACTTGTAAGTTCTCGATTCTACACAAGCCATGATTTCCTTTGTACTCTTGTATAGAACGATGCAGTCAGTCAAGCTTTTTACAAAGACATCCTTCTCGTCTTCAGGCAAGGTGGTGCAGTATAATGAAAAAAGAGAGAAAGCCTTTCAAGTGCCTCCACTGTGGCCTTGTTCGGTGGTTCTCTGTCTGTTATCAACCCTTGTGGAGAGTTAATTGCCCCAGTCAGTCTGTGTCCCGTTTTAGCCATAGATGATGAAGTGTGAGGCTATGTTTCTTACACTGCACAAAATGTGAGAAGTTGTACGCTAGCCAGATGCAGGTCAAACACTTTAGTTGGAGTCCCATCTGGGCCAGGCTGATTTACTGTACTGTGTCATACAGTAATTATCACAACATGTTCTCTTTAGCGATAAAACGTCTGTCAATGAAATGAATATAAATGTAAATGTATCACATTGTGGAAATAATGAACTGTGGATTAGGATAAGAATTTTGGGGAATGGTACCAAAGGAATGATTGGCACATTAGTCGCCTCAAATGGACTGGTTCAACAGACTGGGCCCAAAGGAATGTGGGTGAATGCGCTAAAAGATGTTAACTTTGCACCCTAGTACGGCATGAAGGGAGCTGAAGAAGGAGCCGAATTAAAAAGAAATCTTCGTCTTGTTTGGGGTTGAAGTGCTGTTTGTGGACTCTATATTGTGAGTCACTGAGCCGTTCCATTTAATGGAGCTACACAACTTCCTGCAGCTCCCCTCATTGTGCTGCCAGTATGCTGGGGATCAAAACAAGCATTGACTGCCCAGCTCACTCAAAGGATCTGTGCGTTTTATTGGTCGGGATGGGAGAACATGCATGGTCATTGCTCTTTTGTTCACCTTTATGGATGTTTTGTCCACCTTTATGGATGTTAGTGTTTTCCCTTGGATTGTTGAAGCATATGAATAGAAATTGTTTGCCAAGAGGGAAAAAATGTAATTCGCTATAGATTGTAAATCTGTGGTGGATTTGAGGGTTTGGGATTTCTCACTTTTTATTTCCCTCAACTCTCATGATTAACTATGCCATAAAGAGCTGACTTGTCCTTCTCCATAGATTCTGGTGTTATATGAGGTAAATTTATTGTGAGACTCTGCAGACTTGTGATGTGGACTCCTGTAGGGACATTGTACCCTGTACAGTCATCTTACTCTGCAAACTGTTTAAATCCATTCTTCCTTTAAAAAACAAACCCCTTAGTTACTGTAAAAACTGTGTCAGCATTTCAGTGAGAAGACTATAAGTAATAAAATGTAAATGTGCTGATAAGATCGGTCAGATACAGTTCTCTTTTATTTATTGACATTGTAACTTGAATGTTTCCTTAATAGAGTCCATATTAAAATAAAGGCTGTGGTGCTGCATCACTGGAAATTTCATGGAGACAGTGTTTGTAGGAAGAGAAAAAACTTTTATTAGACAAAAAGATTAAAGTGCTTGCCTGAGGAATTGTTTATCTAGACATTAACTTAAATATCCTTTTTATGTGAAAACCAAGCTAAAGCGGTTCAAATGAAATTCAGGAGAATTATCTTTGGAAAGGGATTTTAATTGCCATTATCAGGGTAACAGAATCATGTTGACTTGGATATAATACAGCATTGACAATGTATTATATTCCACTCTGTATGGGTTTTGTTGATCTGCTGGAGGAGATTGGGACCACAGAAGCCAGCAATCTAAAGTCTGGTAATCTCATAAAGACATGCTGTTTTTCTGTGCCAGTAGTAATCTATAATTCATGGAAGAAGTGAATGAGCAAGCAGGCTTCTGTCAATCACAGTGTCCCTTTCCTCATGTTATTCTCCAGCATTCCCAGCCTATCTCAGTATGCACTCAGCAAAACTTCAGAAATTGAGACAGGTGCTACTTCCCTCAAGGCTTATCCAGAACTGGTCCATTAATAAATGCAAATGTGATTAGTTTATTGTCTCCCCCCCTCTCCCCTGTAAATATATTAAAACTTAATTTTTGATTAGTCATATGCGTTGCTAAGAACTTTTTTTTGCACCCTCAGATCCCAGATTTTCAAATAGTTGTATCTCGGCCAAATATTGTCATGTCCTAACAAACCATACATCAATGGAAAGCTTATTTATTCAGCTTTCAGATGATGTATAAATCTCAATTTCGAAAAATTAACCCTTATGACTGGTTTTGTGGTCCAGGGTCACATGTTCTGTTGGGCTCTTATTTTTTGCTTTCAGGCTCTTGCGTTGGTAATGTCAAACTGACCTTGCTCTAAAATGGCATGGGCCCCTTATGGGAGAGGCGGGGTCGAGGGCGTCTCCTCCTCCAGCCAGAAGGTCTTTGGCTCCGGCCGGCTCGAGCAGGATTCTGCCGCAAAGGAGTCCTCATGCTGCCCACCTCCTCCAGCTCTTTGCTATGCTCGGTGGAGGCCATTGGACCTGCGGACGGAAAGAGAGTATGTGAATTATGAAACATAAAATAACTTTAAAACTTTAAACATAGTCACTTTGGTTAAAGGTGATGAGTGGAACGAACAACATTTTTCCCCATTGATTGGGGACAGAGTTAGCCCCGCCACCCAAAATCACACCATTGACTAAGCCAGTGTCTTACAGTATAAGTGGATATTGGACAAAGTATTTTAATTTTAAAAAATACACATTTCACCTTTAAGAAGCTTAATTAAAATCATTTATTGCAGCAACAACTACCAAAAATCCAAAGAAAGCCCCTCAGCACAGTCACACACACTGTTTACGTAAAAATCTTTCAACTTCTCACATCATACGAGAAGTGTCTGTCTCAAGAACACTGGGGAGACACTTGTCCTGGGCACATATTTTGTCTGTGTGCACTACACTGCTTGACTGTGAGTGTGCTCAGATGTTTCCAGTCATCTCTCAATAAGTGTGAGTAGATCCTTTAAGCCCATCTCATATCCACAGCTTGATCCACATCAGTGCGTCCCTAACCTCTCACCTCTTTAGAAAAATCAAACAAAGTCCTCTGGAGAGAGCAAACATTCTGGGAGGTTTTGGGGAGACCTTGATCTGTGCAGCATCTGATGATCTCCCATTCAAGTCATGAATTGGCTTTCTGAGGGTGTTTTGTTTGAGTGCATCGTAGGGATTGGATGTCTTTCCATCTGAAAGTTTCCAGTCTTTCTAATGGCAGAAGCTAGAATCAATGAAACCCGTCTTTTCCTACATTATTGAAGGGGATGAATGGGTAAATGTGCTTGGTCAATCATCAGTTATTGTATGTTTTCCGTTTCAGGCCACTGCTCTCCAATCCTTCATTCCATACTATACACATACAATACTATCCTCTTTCCGCTGAAGTCCATAAAGATTATTCATGTGGTTCTTCTAAATGCATCTCCCTTTTATGCATACTTCTCTCTGTCTTAACCTTTTTATCTGTCTTTAACTCCAATGCACGCAAAAAACGCTACCAGAAATGTCTTAAAAAAGGAATCTTTCAGTGAAAGCTCAACAAATGCCTATCCTACAGAGTAAACCGAGAATCCCATTAACCTTTTCCCAGCAAGAACTTGAATGAGATTACTCTCATTGGGTCAAGACATTCCTAACATCTCCCTGGGGAGTGACAGACAACCTATATTAAGAAGACTACAGGGAGCAGCTTTTTTTGATAATTTTATAACACATGCAATTGTTGTGAATTAAACAAACAGTTACTGTGAGAATGAGCTCGGTATTAGACCTTCTAGATATCTGGTTTACACAAATAAGCACACTATAGATTCTTTTGCAATATAGATTTTGACATTTAAAACATAATAAAAAAAACATTGTTGGCATAATTTGGAAAACTAGTTTTCTTGTCTTCTCTTCATGACAATCTGTTTATTTATACACAGAGAGCAACAAACAGCTAACACCATATGATTTGAGTTGCTAATCATACAGCCTTGAAATCATACAGACAGTTAGTACGTGTTGTGACTGGACGACGTTAGGCTAAACACGTTGCCTGTCTTTTATAGAAAGATTATTGAAAGGTAGAGTCTTTAATCAGCGGAACAAATACTTAAACTCAAATGGATCCCTGGACAATTTTCAATCTGGTTTCCGACCGCATCCCAGCACAGAGACAGCATTAATGATAATAAATGATCGCTTAACTTCTGAATCTGGCAAAATATCAGTGCAGGTACTACTAGATCTCAGTGCTGCATCTGACACTGTCGATCATAACATACTACTAGATAGACTGGAAAACTTGGTTGGGCTTTCTTGCATGGTAATTAAATGGTTCAGGTCATACTAGAAGGGAGAGGTTATTATGTGAGTATAGGAGAGCATAAGTCTAAGTGGAAGTCCATGACATCCGGAGTCCCACAAGGCTCAATTCTTGAACCGCTCTTGTTTAGCCTGTATATGCACCCACTAAGTCAAATAATGAGAAAGAACCAAATTGCCTATCACAGCTATGCCAAATGATACCCAGATTTACATAGCCTTATCTCCAAATGACTACATTGACCCCATTGCCAATGCATTGATGAAATTAACAGATGGATGTGCCAAAACTTTCTTCAGTTAAAAGAGGAGAAAACTGAAGTCATTGCATTTAGAAACAAAGATGAAGTTCTCAAGGTGAATGCATACCTTGACTCTAGGGGGCTAACAACTAAAAATCAAGTCAGGAAACTTGGTGTGATTCTGGAGACAGACCTAAGTTTCAGTAGTCATGTCAAAGCTGTAACTAAATCAGAATACTATCATCTAAAAAACATTGCAAGAATTAGATGTTTTGTTAGTCAAGACTTGGAGAAATTTGTTCATGCCTTTATCACCAGCAGGTGGACTATTGTAATGGTCTCCTCATCGGGCACAACTCCTGGTCTACTACACAGAGACAGACCCATGAGGACAGCTGCAGCTCATCCAGAACGCTGCTGCAAGAATTCTGACTAGAACCAGAAAATCACACCAGTCCTCAGGTCCTTACACAGGCTTCCAGTTATATTTAGGATTGATAAGTACTTTTACTCGTTTATAAATCACTCAATAGCCTAGGACCTAAATATATAGCAGATATGCTCAATGAATATAAACCTAACAGACCACTCAAATCATTAGGATCGAGTCAGTTAGAAATACAGAGGGTTCACACAAAACAAGAATGCTGCTTTTAGTTATCATGCCACCCGAAGTTGGAATCAGCTTCCAGAAGAGATAAGATGTGCTAAAACATTAGTCACATTTAAATGCAGACTCAAAACTCATCTTTTTAGCTGTGCATTTATTGAATGAGCCCTGTGCGATGTCCGAACTGATTGCACTGTATTTTATGTATAATCGTTTTCTTAAATTCATTTAAACCTCTTAAATCAATTTTTTTTTTTATAATTTTCAAAGTTTTAAATTACTTGTTTTATTGTTGTGATTATTTATTATTATTACAAGCATTTTGAATTACCATTGTGTATGAAATGTGCTATACAAATAAACTTGCCTTGCCTTGCCTGCCTTGTAAGTCTGCTTATGAGTTAAATATCCTCAAACTATATTTTTAAATTCCTGACAGCTCAAATTACATTTACAAACTAATCGCCTTTAGCTGACACATTACACGTTCACAGCAGGCTAATTCGACAAACAGTGGACTCATTAATTTGCCCCACTGAAAGACTTTGCATATTTCAACGTCTCATGAAAGAAGGAAACCATGCTAAAACCCATCTTTCCACCAGGCCTGCTAATCCGAGCATTATCCTCCTGTTATTTCTCCAGAAATGAATGAAGCAAGTCTGCATTCAAGTCATTTCTTTCTAATCTGAAGGGTTTAACATGTAAAAAGGCTCCATGTGATCAGAAATTTCTTTAAAAACACTCTGGATCAGCTTTGAAATGCAAGCCAGAAGTCTTAGCTGATTTAGCTTTTTCAGTACCATAATCACTCAACTCAACATATTGTGCAACTAGCGTAAGGAATAGTCTTGAAATCTCTGAGGGGACAAAAACACAATGTTTTCGGCCAGGCAGGCAGAAGAGGCTGTAATTACACCTAGCTGAGCTGAACATAGCACATCACTGCAGCTCTTCTATCGCTGTCTGTCATAAACCTCTCTGTAATGACACAATTTAGATGTTTCCTGCCATCACCATCTGACAGGCAGCATTTGCTGACCGCTTAGATTTAAGGGGAGCAAATCTCTCAGAAAACTCTTATCCTAGGCCACAAACAAGAAGAATGCTACTAAAAATAATCTCTAGTAGTGATGAGAACAGCATTTATGAATTAAAGGGATAGTTCACCGAAAAATGAAAATTTGATGTTTATCTGCTTACCCCCAGGGCATCCAAGATGTAGTTGACTTTGTTTCTTCAGTAGAACATAAACAAAGATTTTTAAGTCAAACCGTTGCAGTCTGTCAGCCTTATAATGAAGTGAATGGGAATCACGGCTTTGAGAGTCAAAAAAACATACACACACAAAACCAAATTAAACCCTGTGGCTCCTGACGATACATTGATGTGTAAAGACACGAAACGATCGGTCTGTGCAAGAAACTCTCAAAGCGTGATTCCCATTCACTTCCATTATAAGACTGACAGACTGCAACGGTTTGAGTTAAAAATCTTCGTTTGTGTTCTACTGAAGCACCCCCCCCCCCACGCCCACATCTTGGATGCCCTGGGGGTAAGCAGATAAACATCACATTTTCATTTTTGGGTGAACTATCCCTTTAACTCAAGACATGCGTTTGACTGATGAGAGGGGAGGTATATTTTAAGTACTCAGAATCACTCCATTGTCTGTTTTACGACTCTTGGCTTCTTCTAAATCTGCGTAGCTCCATGTTACTCTGAGGGCTGTATCTTTCCACACTGTGGCGAATACAAAGTGACAAGAGCAATAACCGTGGATATACTATAATAGATGGCATATGCTGATGGTATCTTCCCCTACCTTGCTGCTTGTTTACCAGACCCACTCAGGGATGAAAATGCTCTAGCCTCCTTATTGCATTAGATCTGATGGTGCTGATAGTGGACCTCCTTCTCACCGACATAATTTCTTCCAGGTTTACCACCTAATGACAAGCAAGTCAGGAAGCAATATTCCAATAGATGTTTCTCGCGAGTCTTATTTGAAGACCTCAAACCCTTAAAGGGATAGTTCATCCAAAAATCTAAATTCTGTCATTTACTCACCTTCATGTTGTTCTAAAATGTATGGAACACAGGTGAAAGGTGTTTTTTTGTTTGTTTGTTTGTTTGTTTTTTGTCCATACAATGAAAGACAACGGGATCCGGTGTTGTTTTGACTTTCATTGTATAGATAAAAACCGTTGTTCAAAATATTATTTTCTGTTCCACAGAGAAAAGTCATGGAGGTTAGTGTAAATTTTCTGCAAAATAATATCATGTTCCTTCTTGCACGTTTTGCACTTTCATAGACAAACAGAATTTTAGAGTGTTTCTGCAAGTCTTTGAGCTCTTTTATCGCAACTTTTATAGAATTGTGCAAGACCTGGGCAAAAATAAGTTTTTGATAATCTGCCCATGTAATCATAATTTGTGTGAACATGAATATAAGTTGTTGCTGTTTTACTGCCACTAGTGTTCATTTCAGCAGGAAACTGCAGTGAATTGTAGGTGAGTGTTTTGGAGTTATAGGCACGTGTTTTTAATAAACCTATGTTGTAATTTGTTTTGCCATTTTTAGGTGAACTATCCTTTTAAGCATGACTTTGGAAGTCATTTTGTCAATTAAATTTTAATAAAGTGAGAATTCTGGCAACACTGAAATGCTGAAGTCACCACAACTTGCTTCCACAGAGATGATGGCTTGACAAGAGGTGTCCAGTTTGGTCAGCTTTCCTCCATGCTAATGATAAACAGCCAGATCGTTTCCATCTCATCCTCTAGTACCACACTCCTTGGGTGCTATCCATTATGTTGACTTTTTAACACGACTGCCTCGCCGTGCCTTGCATCCGCTGGACACCTTGTGTCTGATAGTGTGTCCCTGTAAATCCCAGGGCTGCCTCTTTGCCGAGAGAGTTATCCATCACCGAGCACTTTCCTGACAGGGAGAGAGAGGCCCAGGGTAGGCAACGTTTATAAAGGGCCAAGCACAATCTGATGAATGGTTTACCGAATGTCTCGGACTGGCCTATATTTACTATACACTCCCTATACAAACACACAACATGACAAATAAAGAACCGTGACTTCCAATAGATACAAAGTTTAGGCTAGTCTGAAGACCTTTAAGCTTGGGGCACCAGATGGATCTAATCTTTTACTTACTACTCCAGGAAGTGAGAGATTAGATCTACTTGCACGCAGAGCAGAACCAGGTGAGGAGAGGGCAACCCTTATTTATGGCTGGTTGTACTACATGCATTATCTCTGCTTATACATTTGCCCTTCTAGCACCTCCACCACCACCCAGCTTAAATCATCCGAATGCAACGACCAATCAGTGTGTAATATAATTGCTCCGTCTATGCGAATCAAAACCGTCTCACTTGGTTAGTTTGTTTGTGCAACATTATACAGGAATATTGATTTATTTGTCATTGTTTACAGAATATTCTTCTTGATGCACCCTATCTGTTTATTGTGGGGAGACAAATGCAGCGGTGGGCATGATGAGAGGATCATTCCTAGGTGTTTGTCATACATTCAACCTCACTTTCCCCACAGCATGAGACTGCCCGTCCTCACGTAGTCTGTCCGGGCGTTCCCCCCCCTGCCTGCTTGCCTCCCGGTCCCCGCCCCTCCTAAGTCCCGGTGCCCCACAGTGCTGTAGGTTTGTGTCTTTCTTCGCTTTTGTTTTTAATACGCCTGGTCTGCGTCCTGCGGTTTTGTGTGTGGCTGTTATCTTTGTGTTGGAACAGGTATGATGCCAGGCACGGCGTGCGACACACGACGTAGGCGCGCGCCCCACTCCGCACCTCCTCTAGCCTAGAGATTTCACCGAGTAAATCGGGTTATTGCACGACGGGTCCTCTCACCTAACGTCTGTGACGGCACGTACTGTGTCGAGGTGAGGCCGCTCACACACACTGGGCTACCACATATCCCGAGAGCCAGGTGCACGCATGGAGGGCACCCACGGGCGGAACAGCTGTTGCCCCGCGCTCCCCGTACCACAAGCGCAGATGCTACACCTTCTCCACCCGTGTATCTGACTCCCGGCCTCCGTAGCTGCAGCCCGTGACAGCCTCCCGTGGTGGCATCAGTGGTGCCGTGCTTTGTGTAGTCTCAGACCCCTCTCTTTCACACGCACGCACCATGACCCGTGTAGGCCTCGTATATATCCGGTCCAACGCTTTCCGGCGGACAGCGCTCTACCGGGCACGACACACCGCCACTCCATCCATGTCTCTCCGCAGCCACTTCCCGCGGAAGCTCTATATAATAGCGTAATAATAGGAAAGAGAGCGAGGACAGAAAGCGAGAGCCCAGGGTAGGTATATCCAACAGTGAATTACAATAAGCTGGTGAGAAATGATGTTATACAAAAGAGGCAGTCAGAGAACAAGACAAAAAGACAAGCGGGCTTTTAAAGAAAACAGGATATAGTAAGAGAAGAAGAGAGATTGAAGGATTATAAAGTTGAAGGGCTAGATATCATAACATGTATAATGTAAAATGAGGAAAGTGGAATGAGGTATCAGGGACTGCGCAGATGAAATCCGGTTGGCAAATTATGTCTGAATGAGAGCTGGCAGAACAACGCAGGAAGGGTGTAGGCATTTTTGGCGCGAGGGTGTAGAGAACACGCAATTAGAACAGTTCCGATTCAGAGACACAAAAAATAATTTCCGAACACGCATTTTGTGATCAAGGAACTGTGCATGTGCGGGAAATGTCGGTGCACTTTGTTTTGATTTGCATATGATGCCAATCTCAAAACGAGAAAAACCGGCATGGAGTCCCATGGGGGTGTAACCATAGCTGACGGTGTGTGACGTGAGAGGCGTGATCCCCAGTGTCTCGGAGGACATTCATTCAATGAAATAAGAGAGAGAGAGCGCCACACTTAGCAGCTTTTTTCTCTGCCACACACGCAGGCATTCCAATTTGATGCTCGCTAAGACTATCCTTTAGCTAGTCACACTTGATCATGAGCATTATGCCTAGAATGAGACACGTTAATTAGCATGAAACCCCAGTATAATTCACTTGCCTAGCTCATAAATAAGACCCTGTTACACAAAATTTCCTAACAGTGTGCTATTATGTCCCTAAATATACTACTTCTGATATGGAAATGAAGTTAAAGAAGCCAGTAGGACTCCCAGAGCGCCATCTGAAATCAGCAGCCTGGCCTTTTGAAGCCTGGAGTCGCTGTGCTGCTTATCACATGCCTACCAGTAGCGCAGGGCCTTGGCATAAACTGGTACCAATCTCTAACATGCTCTCAAACCACGTTTCCATGGCAGCCGCTGTGAAATGCACTCACTGAGGAGCAAGAGAATGACATTGTTAGCTGGAATGGATCAGGTTTCCCAGTTTACAAATTTCAGCACATGTCCATTATTAGAGTGTGGTAGGCAGTAAGATTTCTTAACCCTTTCCCTGTTCATCAGGCCAGTCGTCATTTGCATTGTACTCCATCACACCGGGGGCTGTTTGATATTCAGCATTGTGCTGTTGTGATAGCACGCGGCTTGCAGGAGGAAATGAAGGCGTGCATTGTGTTCTGCAACTCCGCAGAGGAACAAAATCGCATGAAAAGTTCACAGACTTTCCCACACCTCCATGTTGAGCTCCGTTACTGAAAATAAGAGCGGCACGCTGATAAAAGTGGCTATAGCTTCTTGTCACCACGCTGTTCTCTGATCGTTTCTGACACTCTCAGGTGGTGTGCAGCCTTGCAAGCTAACTACACATGACCCAAATTAGTGCTAAGCTATAATAATGTGGTTAGAAATGGCCCGGTTCTGAATGATCAGAGAGCTGCAGGTTCAAAGCGCTACGGCTGCTGCCTTGACTGCTAATGATGTGTTGAGAGAAAGAGAAAAGATGGGGAAAAAAGGGGGAGAAGGCTGATTAAGACTTGCTCAATCTCTTGCACCAGCACTTCAGACTGGTAGGGGTGAATCATTGGGTAGAGGTTACTGCAGGTTGGACCTTAAAGTACAAGAAAATCAAGAGAGCCGATCATGCAAAGCATCTTAAGTGCGATTTCTTCTGAATTGGCTTTCAGGCAAAACAGCATGCCGTCTCAAAGAGGATTTGCCTCAGCGGCGATCGAGACCCGAATATTCTCGTCAGCAGTGATGGGCTCAAACTCAGCATGTTGGTAATCGTCAAGAAAACGCTAGCTGTTTAGCGACGGGATTCTCCAGCAGTCTATTTCCAAGGGCTCTCTAATCGGTAATGAACCACATCCACCCCTTACTATTGTGCTGTCAGCTGTGAGCCCGCATGCATACTGTCTTTAAAGTGGATGTGTGACAATGTAGCTTCAATTCTCCTGCTTCGGGCCCAGTGCCGAGTTACTGAAAGCAGTGTCAACCAGTGCATGCTGGGATATTTCCAGCTGAGATCACACCAAACAATCAGTCATGAAAAGATACATATGTGTCGTGGACGAGAACTGACTGATGGTGCGTGATTAACAGCTTAGATGTGAATGGCTGCTTGTGTTGTGTGATGGAGTGTTTTTGTTTTAGAAAATTTGCCCTGGTTCTCACAGTAAATTTGTGGGTCAAGTTACAGGCCGTTTTTTTCATTACTGACAGTTCATTTACTTTTTTTGTTTATGTATGTTGGTGTATTAACCACAGTGTTTAACCTGAATAAGATTGTAAATGTAAAGCTTCACAATCTTTGAGTAAACTCTCTGTCTGAATTGTATATGCATTTACAGAATCCGGTTCCAATTTCTACATGCTAGTTTAACAAACAAGCATTCGTTCAATGCAATGTTTTTTTTCTGGTATGTTTTGTTCCTATGGGATATGATATCAACTATCATGCATATACTTCATTTGTTCTATACTGAAAGACAGGAAGTGATAAAGCATGCTAAGATTTGCTTTGACACCTAATAACTTTCAGTTTTAAATTGTACATTCTGGACATTTTAAAAACAAATTTCTTACTGTATCAGATATGCAGTGTCTTTACAACAAATTGGATGACATTCAAACGTTCAATATACTTATCAGAATAGTTCATAATAATTGCTTCATAAGCAATAATATGTTCAGAGGCACTACATTTAATGTGCATGGCCCTCTGTTAAAAGAGTTCAGAGAACACATTGAGGCTTGGTCTTGTATTGGCAGTATAATATTTAGAGCAATAAAATTGAAGGCATAACACAGATATCCTGTACCTCAAGGCTTGGAATTATGGATAGTACCAGTGGGGGCATCAGTAAAGTGTTCCAAAAACTCTTAAACACTTTACATAAACAATCCGGTCAGTTTCTCACATCCATACCGCTCAGAGCAATCAAAAAGCTGGCTCTATATTTCTGAGGAGATTTATTAATGAAGTACCCACAGCAGAAGCCTTACATCAGGCTAATGGTTTGATGTTCTGAAATAACCTGGGAAAGTTCACAATCGAAGTGCAAACAACAATTCACTATTTTTATGCCGTAAACTGCGAACAAAACCAGCCCTGTGTGCTGCAATTGTTTTTTCGTTCCTTACTCTTCAAATTGAGCATGAAAATAATTAAAGCACATTTATTCCCTGACTTGAAATATTTATACAGCATTTTGCCTCACTGTTCATAAAAATGTCCACTCTGATCATATCTGATTAGCAACCCCAATAAATGTAATGTTTAATGTTTGAAAAGGGAGCCATAAATCAGGTTAATACAGGGCCCCTGTGGACGCAGCGAGGCATTCAGTGTATCTGGCTTTAATTAAAAAGTTGGGGAAAGAGTGGAAGATTTTGGGGGTGTTGAGGGGATATGTTTTCTGAAGTTTAGTGGAAGGGGCCTAGCTAATGGTTCGTCAGCTTGCTTGTGGGTACAGGCGGTATGTAGCTAAGCCCAGATGCAGAAGTGTGGCTCTGAGAGAGAGCAGTTAGCAAGCATCCATTTGATGCAATTTTGGCACCGGGCCCTTTATATTCATCGCATTTGTCCACCTGCAAATTCGGGAAGACCACCAGCAGTGAAGTTTTAAAGACCTTTTAATATTTTAGCGGCTGTGTTCCTCGCCACATCAGAAGGCTGTACAATCGCTTTTTTCTTTTCTTTCTCCTCCATCAGCACCCTTCAGGATTTCTCCTCTGCATCTGTTTATGTCTGATGGTGGAGGTGATCTGATTTATTCAGAGTGCTCTGAATTGCATTATGCTGGTCTATAGCAATCACACACGTCAAGACATCCACCGTACTGCCACTGGGGAGCTTTTCTCAAAGATTACCCCATGTCTTTACCACATGAGTTATAATAGAGCTCAGAAAATATACTCTGTTTTATAAAGGGCACTATTTTATTGGTAGCCGGAAAAAATAACGACTTCCACGGCTTCAGGCAGGTATTTCTGAAGGATTTATAAAAGGATGCAACAAGTTGGCAGAGACTGCAGATGACCCTTTGCTTGATCTGTTTGAAAGGGCATTATGTATGTAAAAAAAATACTATATAACTTGCATTACAAATTACATTAATATAAACATGTATGTTAATATAAAGTACTAATTGTTCAGTGAATACATCACCTTAATGCCACCTTCATGTCTTCAGTTCCAAACTTTTTTGATTTTCTTTCTTACATGAAGCATTTACATTTATTCATTTGGCAGATGGTTTAATCCAAAGCAACTGTCATTTTATCAGTTAATACAATCCCTGGGAATCAAAACCATGATTGTTAGCACCATGCTCAACTGTTTGAGATATGTGAATGCTTCAAAAGGAGAAGTTTAATGAGTTTAGAGGAGTGTTCACACTATTCTTTTCCTTTGCTCTTCCAATGAAAGTGCCAAAAACAATAAAAAGCACTATTGAGGTATCAAAAAAGTGGTCCATATGGCTTTTGAACTATTTTCTAAGTCTTCTGATGTTAGATAAAACTAAATTTAATTTAATTTAATATTCACTGATAAGCTCCCCATCTTCTCCACAGCTTATTCATGTTTGTGCATATTTAGACATGACACACATGCACATATTTAAATTGCAAAAAGATTTTTTTTGTGAATAACAAATTCAATTTTAGTCTTTTTTTATACTGAACTATCATACAGCTTTAGAACATTTGAAATGCAGCAGAAAAGTCATTACTATTACTATTCTATTATGATAACTTTTTAAATGTATCTTTAACTATTACGATATTACTATTATGTTACATTTATGGTGGTTTGTGTTTATTTTTATAGTTTGATAGCCTTCTCACTTTCATTGCATAAAAAAAGCAGCGTGAACATCCAACATTCAATTGTATTTCAGAAAAGCAAAAAATGTGAGTTTGGAATGACATGAGGGTGAGTAAATGATGAAAGTATATCCATTTTTGTATTTTCATATTAATTGTTAAATCACATTACATTCGTTATTGCAGTTTATTTGCACATCCCTCTGTGTTAGTCTCTGACAAATCGTGCTGCAGTCCTTACAGAGAAATCATAGAGGATATCCAGGTTACTCATAAAATAGATCTGAGTCACTGTCCCTCTGTATGTGTATGTGAGCATGTGCACGTATGTGTGTGTGCATGCTTGTGAAAGAGAGGAACTCGGCCAAAAATCCATCATGCCTCAAAGCACCGCTGAATGATTCTCCATAATCCTGTAATGACCTTTCTGTAGCGCTCATCTCCTTCATGCTGTTCCGATACTATTATCATGTTATCACTGGACATCTGGAAAAGTTTGGCTGTTTGTGTACTCTCCACGGCCCCTATAATCAAGTGCATAACCACAAACACCTTCTTCACATTAGGTGGACTCATGGAATTATGATTTAATGCTTCCTGCATGGTGTCAGCAAAGGGCCACTGGTGTTATTTCACAAAATATCCTGCTCTTCCCCCGTTTACTTCTAAAAAGAAACATTGTGTGGCTGAAGATTTCCTATTGAGCCCTATATTTGTTTTGCAGGGGTCTCACGCCGCTCCAGGATGCACGGCGAGCGACAAGCCCGCGCAAGATCTCCAACACTACTTCAAAGTTTAATAGCATTGTTGACAGCTTGCATCAAATCTCTCTTTTCCAAACAGATAATGAGCAAGATCTGGTCTCCACACCCTCACCTGGACAAAGAGGACAAACCTAGTAGCTAAAATTACACCATCTCAGGACTTCTGTGCGTGTATACACATGCGTATTTGCTCTCGAGACTGTATTTTTGAAAGGCTTCCGTGACTTTGAAAGATGATGCGTCGATACCAGACTCGGACTGACAACTCAGAGTGGTTGAACTGTTTCCACAATATGAAGTGTTTACATACCAGACATGAGAGTGGAAGACTGATTGCTTTCAGGATGAATTATGAACAGCTCAATGCGCTCAAGATTTGCCCATTCTTAAGGGGAAGCCCATTACAAGATGAGCAGATTGAGGTATGCACAGGCGAGATTAGCAGGGCCACAGCCGTTCTGCTGGGTGACACTCAATGCATGCGGTAGCAAAGCCGTTGTTGCCTGTTGCACCATGACTTCTCCTCCACGTCCCCACCCTCTTTCAACCTGAGAGAAAGCAGTGCACAGATAACCCCTGTCGTATGGTTGAGACCGATGGCAATTTCCAGCAAACTCCCAGTGTACTGGAAAAGCATTTGTCTGAAGATGAAAGGCTTCACACCCGCTGCCTACACACCGAGCCGCTTCCAACACCTTCCCGCTACAGCGCGCAGCTCCAGCTCCCCGCGGCTCCCTCACCCCCATCTCATGATGGAGATAATACTACTAATAACGACAAGCAGGCAGTCTGACCCGGATCAGACATTAGCAGCCGTAGCTACCGAGCCTGATCCTGTCCTTCCAAGGATCAGGCTCAGACTCCACACACATGCAGGGAGAGTGAAAAACGACACTGACCATAATGCAAGGTAATTGCTTCCCATTTACTCATGCGGAGACCAAAATAGTAGCGTCTCCGTAACAAACGTGTGTGGAAATGCAGGGCATAAGGGGCCGTTTGATACGTAGAGTAGCCGCTAGCCAGCACCCTTCAAACACACATGCTTCCCAGCAGTCGGACTTTAGAGAAATGTGAGCGTTTACACAAGGGCCACAGTTGTTTTTTAACATGAGCCTGTTACCTGCATCACATCTGCAGGGTGGCCACCGGTCACCTGACTCGAGCTCTCGGTCAGAGCTTTGAGACTTGTGTGACATCCTTCATAAAAGCTTTTATTGTACAGGCAGATGAAAAATGCCATGGTGTTTTAACATGAATTACATAACAGTACAATAGCAGATTGTTTTTTGGAATAAATCATTTGAGGGTAAGCATAAGAACTCTTTATCTATGTAGCTTCAAACCAGAGAGACTGAGAATCCATCCATGATGTGGCACAGCCCAACAGAAAAAGAGTCAAATACACCTTTTAAGAGATAATATTGGGGTTTTCATTGTGAAATCCAAATTATCCAAATTTAACACCTAATTACATGCACTACAATCACATGCAAATACATTTACGACATCCAGGAGTACATAATTCTAGAAAGCCAAGCGTTACATGACACCAGGAAGAATCATGATCATCATAATGATGGCCATTATTTTCCTACATATAACATAGTAAAGTCGGCAAGTAATTCACCAATGGCACAATTAACTTCATTAAACGGGCACAATAACAAGCCAAACCTCTGCAGTGCAGTACAGCACGCAGCCAGGTGCCGTTTCCCTCCTCTCCCCAGCCCCAGAAGGCTAACCATGCTGGGTAACTGATCAACTACAGCTGCCCATTCCCATTCCCAAGCCCAAGGCTAACAGCAGAGAGAAAAAGAAAAACACGGGGAGGCTCTGGGCAACAGCCGTCACGCTCCCGACTTACCAGCACTGGCTGAACACAGCAGAGAAACCACCAGCACAATCACCAGCGTCAAGATCTTCACATTCATTTCTGCTCTCCCCTCTGTTTCCCTGCCAGTCGCTAGCTGATATACTGTATTGGTGTGCTAGTGTGGATGGGAGGGAGAGGAGAGTGGGTGAGTGAGAGCTAGAGAGAAAGGGAGAGAGACTGTTTGCTCTTCAGTGTGTGCGTGTGTCTGTCTGTGTGTGCGCTGCTGGGTGCGTGTGTGGCTGTGAATGTGTTTGTATATCTGTGTGTAAGTGTGTGACAGCGCCGCTGAGATTGAGGGCAGGTTTCTGATGGAGTTCTCTCGCCGTGATGTGCGCGTTTCCCTTTTGTGAATTGGAAGTCTGGTAGAATGAGTGTGAAAAGAGTCGGTTTGTATCAGAGCTGTTTGTCTTGGATAAGGAGCCCAAGTCCCTCATGTTGCTTATGTATCCCTGACTCTGGGGGTCTCGGAAAAGGGGGCTTCCCCTCCCTCCACCCTCAGTGTTAACCCTCCCACTGAGAGAGAAAGAGAGAGGAAGAGGGTAGCTTTATGACAGATACCCTTCTCAGAATTGTTTAGGTGGTGCGTGTCAGGAAGCAACATCACATGAAGGAAAGATGGTTTTCTTCTCTTAAAACATCTCCTCATATACACGTTGACGAGTTGAACAGACCCACACAGTTCACTTCCATAAACTGGGTGGCACATTTTCTGTCTATTTTGTGTGTGACAGAGGAAAACTTATCAGTTCTTTTGTTGTTTTCTTTGATTTGTTGATTCTGAGTCATTTGTTTTGCTCTGTATAGATTTCCATTCTCTGCAAGAACAAAAGGCCTGATGAAAATCTGAGCAGAGGTACACTGGGTCCTGCACAAATTTTCTGTCGTCCAATAAACAGGAAGGGTTTCATTTCTCATATTGAATGGTGAGTGATCCAAAAAAAGCCTTGAAGCGATAAAACATTTCTTATATTTTCCATGAATTATATGGATGTAAAGTTGATGTGTATTGTAAGCTTATTCCATTACTTTTGTTGTTTTTTTGCTTGAAATATTTGTTTTGTATTTGTATTTACAAACTCTGGTGCCATTAATCGGGTTCCCATAATCCACTCACTAAGAGAATTAAATACAAATGTAGCTAGAGGCCAAGAGACTGGGGCAGTTGAGGGCGGATAAACGTATTATGTGCTGTAATGTTGTCAGAATTGTTTTAATAAAGATGCCTGCCATATGGTTTTGTCACAAAAATATCTTCTCATTACTTGGTACTCTAGCTCAGTGTTTGTTATGTGTCTTTCAAGACTAAATATAATGATTCAAAATACTTTGTGTAAAAAATATTTTGATCAAACAATTAATGCCACTGTTGAATGATGTTTTCATTTCCGAGAGACTGAAGATGCAATCGTCTAAATTCCACTGGTGCCTGTTCAGGAATTAAATACATACTAAACAAATGGATTGGCTTCTCAAAGCACTGTAGTTCACAACCTGAATTTTGCTCTCCTAAATTCTCATTTGTGGGACCATGGCTCCATGTGGAATTGGTTTCTGTGGTCATCCGTCCCAGGCAAGCAAGTCTGTAACACCCTCTTCAGACCTAACAACAGGAGCGCCTTACATTTTAGCATGGTCCACTTGAAGCTTTCACTCTTTGTGAAGTAATCCTCTCGTCTGGTACTGTCCAAAGCAATGTCTGAAGGTGCTTATCCTCCACTGAACTAATTTTAGCCAGAAGATAATTTGTTGAAGAACACTGTCCAGGTTTTATGTATGGCTGTTATCTGTTCAAACATGCCTCACTCGATTTAGGTGTTTTAATGAGGGGATTAATGTAACAATTAACAACAAAACATGAATTTACATTGATTTACAAAATGCAATTGTATTTTCCAGTAGCGTGTGAATTGCACGTTGTAATGCTCAAGAAAGATACATAAGAGCATGCCGACTTAAAGGTGGTTGTAAAGTCCCCCAAAAATGCACCAAATTACTTTTAATCCTCCTTATGTGTTGTAACAATTGTAAGTATGTTGCATATGGTCTGCTTTTTCTTCTCATTTTAAATTCAGAGCTGGCCATTTTTCATCATTACTTTGTTATTAGATATGTTCATAATGCACCTGGCATATCTGACCTCACAGGAAGTACTTGGATGTTTACAGGAAGCGCTTTGAGTGTAGGAATGCCATGCACGCTGCCAGTCAGCTACCGCTTTCACATGCTGATGCCGTTCATCATCCGAAACCCTTCCTGATTTAACGATTTATTAATAGTGAAGAATGTCTGTCCTCCCAGTCTCCACTGCCAGTTCAATTGAATTCAGTCTGGGTCATAGAAAACAAAGCTGACTCCCGCTCAAGTTTAGTGATATCTATCAATACGGAAAAATCAACAGGTGTTTTTTCATCTGAAGCTATAAAAGGCAACTTATGACATGAAATGTTTACCTTATGATTTGCCTCTAGTCTTGATTAATGTTCTTCCTGTTCGTTATCCGCCTCTTAATTGTATCTGTGTTTAGTCCAGGCATCAAACACAGTACCTGAATAAATGCGGGCGGATGTTTAATGTGTCACAAATCCGGTCCGTGGCCTTCCGGTCGATTACCAGTAGAGGTCACTCTACCATTACATTGACTCTCACACTACACAGACTGTTACATGTCATTACGCCCCCCTCGGACTACAGTTCCCATCATACATTGCACTTACACAGCTGAATTCACTAATCACACAGCCTTCACTAATCACACGCTCACCTGAGAGCCATTACTCACTCTATTTAACACCCACTCAGTTCCTGTTCAGATCGCCGAGTATTGTCTAGCGTTTTCCACTCCCCTAGTGTTAGCTGCCTTACCGAGCCATTCCGTGTTTTCTGTTTTAGTATCGGTATTATGTTCTTGCATTTACATCCCCTAGTCGTTCGCTGCCTTAGGAGCCTGGTCGTGTTTTTCTTGTTTCATCATCTTGCCTGGTCTGTTTACCCAGTGTTCAGTCACGCCTCTGTTACCTGGATTTATCCTCGAGTCTCGCCAAGGGTTGGATAATGTTCGCCCCGACTGGACCTTTGCCTGTACCGGGATAATCCTGGGCCTTGCCATCATATATGACATGTTTGCCATTGTCGACCTATGCCTGTTTTTGCACGTCCTTACAAATAAGCCTTGTGATGGATCCGCACGATTCATGTGTTCCTCCGTTACAGAATACTCGGGCATCACAAGGATCCAGCAGCTTGTTCAGCGGCAAACATTGGCCAGGTATGGACACGGCGGCAAGGATGTTGTTAGCCCTTGCAGGGCCCCGATCACAGATCACTAGAGAACGATGTTCAACAAATTTTTAGCCATAGCACACTATTCTGATCTACCAGACTGTCTTTTGATAGTTTTTGTGATGGCCTTAATCAACCTCTAAAATCTGAGCTTAGACGCGAGGGTCCACGTTCGTCACTGAGTTGTTTTTGGACTTTGCTTTGTTGACTGTTGACTCTCTATTCACTGTGGGTATCGCGGACGAACGCAACCCCGCACTCACTCATGTAATGTCCCCCGCACTAGACTACGCTCACAAAATGGCGGACACAACAGCACCCCGTTATGGAAGCAACCAAATTAAATCACAGTGATCATCGTGAGGTCAATCAAGTCACAGCTTATCTTCAGGAGTCAGGTCAAGTTACAGTTCATTTTCATGAGTCTAGTCAATTCACAGCTGATCTTCCTGAGTCCAGTAAAGTCACAGCTGATCTTCATGAGTCAAGTCAAATCACAGTTTGATCGCAGAGTCAAGTCAGTCCACGGCCAATCTCAAAAGTCGAGTCTAGTCACAGTTGATATTCATGAGTCTAGTCAAGTCATAACTGTTCGTCATGAGGCAAGTCAGGTCACAGCTTATCTTCATGAGTCAAGTCACAGTTGTTATTCATGAGACCAGTCCATTAACAGCTGATCATCCAGAGTCCCGTCACGTCACAGCTGATCATCTTGAGTCATGTCACGTCACAGCTGATCATCAAGAGTCACGTCACGTCACAGCGGATCATCCTGAGTCACGTCACAGCTGATCATCCTGAGTCTCGTCACGACACAGCTGATCGTCAGGAGTCTGGTCATGTCCTGTCTGTTGCACCCAGCTCGTCAAGGTCAGTCTCGGTATCCCAGTATGGTATCTAGTGTGATGGTTACACCACTGGTGTCTGCACGCACAGCTGTATCCCCAAACCCACTCACTTTAACCCTTCTGTTCCTGAACTAATTCCCCCGTCTGAAGTGTTTCCCATGATGGGGATCGCTTTTTGTTGTGTTTGTGCTGCATACACCACCACAGAACTCCCAAAGGTGGCGGCGCCCACTATTAGGTCTCCAGAGTTGGCAGCTGAAGCTGCAGAATCTCCTGAGTTATTGGTGCTCGCTGCTGTGTTCCCCGAAACGATGGTGCCCACTGCAGTTTCTCCAGAAGTGGCAGCGCATGTTGCAGAACCTCCCGAAGTGGCGGTGCTCGCTTCAGCTCCTTGCGTGGTGGTGGCGCCCAGAAACGCACTTTCAACCTGTCATGTCAAGGTCGAAGGAACCTTTGCCGAACTCTCCCTGTATCCTGAAGGCACTACTGTAGAACCTCCAGAGGTGACTGCATCCGCTGCAGAACCTCCAGAGGTATCAGTAGTACCCACCTGTGAGCTTCCTGTTTGTCCTGTCACGGCTATGGAGGCCGTTTGCGAGCTCTCTGCTCGTCCTGTCACAGCTATGGAGGCCTTCTGTGAACTCTCTGCCTGTCCTGTGACGGCTATGGAGGCCGTTTGTGAAAGAGCTGTCTGTGCCATCCATGAGACTGTATATGCTCTGTCTGTCTCTTGTGTCTGTTTTCCCCAGGTCCCAGTCCCTACCAAGGAGGGCTCCTGTTCCCGAGTTAAGCACACGGAGGGCTGCTGTTCCCGAGTTAAGCCCACGGAGGACTCCTGTTCCCGAGTATAGCACACGGAGGGCTCCTGTTCCCGAGTTAAACCCAGGGAGGGCTCCTGTTCCCGAGTCAAGCCCACGGAGGGCTCCTGTTCCCGAGTTAAGCCCAGGAGGGGCTCCTGTTCCCGAGTATAGCCCAAGGAGGGCTCCGGTTCTGCTGGAACAGATCAGCTCCAAAGCCGCTCCATGTCGGTCCAGCGCCAGACCACTCCAGTGCCAGCTCTCGAAAAGCGGCTTTGATATGCCGCTTCCTCCAAGCACCCTCCAGTGCCAGAACCGTAAACGCTATCTGATCCAAGTACCACCTGGAAGGGACCAGATCCTCAGTTCCGCCCAGGATGGGTTCATGTCCCTGAGTTAGGCCCAGGGTGGGCTCTTGCTCTGTATGCTCCGCCATGGAGGTCTTCTGCTCCGTTTGCTCTGCCCTGGTGGGCTCCTGTTCCGTCTGCTCCACCTTGGTGCCCTGCTCTCACCGATGGAGTTTTGGTTCCTTGCCGCTGTCGCCTCTGGCTTGCTTAGTTGGGGACACTTCATTTCTGGCGATATCGTTGACTTTATTGCAAAGATATTATTTAAACTGAGATGGATGTTGACATCACTGAATTCAATGATGAACTGTCTTTAACTGAAAAATTAGTGATTACTATTGTCATTTTGCATTATTGAAACACAATATTCCTAATTAATGCTGTTCAGTTGCTATGACACAATCTGTATTGTTAAAAGCAATATATAAATAAAGGTGACTTGACTGACTGGCTTGACTTGCTCTGCCGGCTTTGCCTCAGTTCCCAGTCTCTCCATTTCCACATGGACCTGGCCCACCGTCGCCTCCGCCTCCACCCAGGAGGGGGGGGGGGGGCCTCTGTCACGAATCCGGTCCGTGGCCTTCCGGCGGATTACCAGTAGAGGTCACTCTACCATTACATTGACTATCACACTACACAGACTGTTACATGTCACTCCGGACTACAGTCCCCATCATCCATTGCACTTACACAGCTGAATTCACTGATCACACAGCCGTCACTAATCACACGCTCACCTGAGAGCCATTACACACACTACTTAACACTCTCTCAGTTCCTATTCAGATCGCCGAGTATTGTCTAGCGTTTTTCACTCCCCTAGTGTTAGCTGCCTTACCAAGCCATTCCGTGTTTTCTGTTTTAGTCTCGTGTATTGTTCTGCTTTTATCACTCATCTAGCAGTAGCTGCATTACTGAGCCTAGTGTCTTATTTTCGTTGTCTTGCCTTGTCTTGTCTGTGTCCCTGTGTTCTGATCACTGCCTGTGTACCTGAATTATCCCTCGAGTCTCGCCCAATTGGATACTGTTCGCCCCTGCCTGGACCTTTGCCTTGTACCTGGATTATCCCTCTTGCCTTGCCATCAATATACCTGTTTGCCATTGTCTGACCTATGCCTGTTTTTGACCACGTTTCTTGCAAATAAAGCCTTGCAGATGGATCCGCACGCTTCCTGTGTTCCCTCCGTTACAAATGCTGTTGAGAGATCTGCTGGTTTAAAATAGCTGGGCTACTGGAGCACACCATCATATAGTAAGTGCTGTTTTCTGTCTGTAAGCCAAGAACTAGTTAAACAATGAGGTAGTTTATGCCATTAAAGATACCCACTATATTGTTTAGCTAGTTTTGGCAGCAACAATGAAGCTAAATTAGTAAAATTTTGAAAAATACGCACATTCCCCATATCACACTTCAGGTCAGTAGATTAAACTTTCATTCCATAATCATGTCTACCCAGTCATACCTATTCAATAGAGACAAACCGTGCAGTTTCTACCACTCTCTTACTGTAGATAACTTGTTGATTTTCTTCCAGTAATTTATTTTACGAATTTGCTTTTTTTTTTTTTTTTTTTTTTTTATGGAACCGGAGTTGTTTTCATGGAAATTTATTGCAGCAGATTTGTGGCTATGCAGACAGTTGTTAATTTCTTGCTCATTATTTATCCTGGACCAGCCAATTACCTCCAGTGTTGCATGACTTAGCAGCAGCTGTCTCCATAATCCAGGTTATCTGGCCCATCAGTGAGCGCACTAACATGCCTAACATGGGATGACAGTTTAGGGTCACTGTCATTTCAGTAGAGCAGGTTTCAAATGCTTTTCACTTCATAGTCAATGCAAGGAACCCAAAAATCTCAGATATTTTCACCTTTGCATGGACACTGAGTTATTGTGTTAATCTGGCTAGTGCATTCTAATAGTATAGATAAGCTTTTTATTTAAATTTTTTTAACCAAGTTGCATTGTATTGAACTTTACTATTTTGTTTTGTTTTTTTAGTACAGATTATTCAGTACACTTTCAGAAAAAAAAAAATAATTGGGCTTTGTGCATAATCAATGAGCTGTCTTGTTTTTAAAGATGTCTTTATACTGTCTGAAGCCCACATACTCCTTGTCATAGGTTTACTCCCGAAACCTTAAAAAACAACAGCTTTGACTGTACAGCCAGCATTTAATCAGAGATCTGCATCTCTGGGATTTCACAGGTGCCAGATAATGCAAGTGCTGATTTTGAAGTCACCCGGCTGTCTGTGTCTCAAAAGCTCTGATGAATACATCTCTGGGATCCTCTATAGCTGTGTGCTTAGTAGACTTTTGTGTTCACTGGAGATACATGCCAACTTTTCTCATGGCTCTTTGGACTTCTAATGGAGCTGTTGTTTTTCTATATGCACTGCTTTCCAGATCCTTCCTTCCTTTAGCAGTGTTTTTTCCTCTCTGCTTTCTCTCCCGTCTCTGTCATTTTAAAGAACAAAAACTGATCTAAAAGAAGATATTTGCTATAATATAATTTGCTGTTCATCCAGATCCGGAGTTCATTTATTGTAGCAGTAAGATGAAAAGAAGTCAAAACAAATTGAGAGGTCATAGAGAAAGCCATAGCAGAGCGTGTTCCCTTTTCCTCCCCGATGATATTCTGCTTATCGGAATTGCGATCAGTTCACACCATTGCACACAGTTTAGAAACGGCCGGCTTGGTTTGAATGGATGCTGGTTGTAAGTTAGAAAGTAGAGTTTGAGTCTGGCTGTGGATCAGAGTCTGTGGAACTGATGCAAGTTGAGAGATGAGAGAGACTGCTTTCAGGAAGCGCGGTAGCAGCACACGGGCCTTAAGTGTTCCTGAACAGGACTTTGAAGTTGGACAATGCCCACTCCTCCATCATCTCTAATGATCTTCATCTTCATGAATGATCTGCAATGACCATGCAATCCTTTCTCGACAATTTCTCCTGTTTACAGTTTCTGCTGCCAGGCTAATCTTAGATCTCATTAATGTGCGATAACCGATATTCCAGGTGTTACACACTTCATGTTTAGCCTGAAACATGTCCGAAAATGTGAGGGGACATGAAAAACAACAACTGTTGCACAGAAGTCGTGAAACAACAAAGGAAACTGCTAATTATGCAAAACAGATTGTTCTAGTACGTTTAAGATTTTCATATTCCGATCATTTTCCTGTCCTCATTATTGGTTTGCGTTCTTAATTTCATCATTAGCATCGGTTAAATGCCCGCCGTTCTCTCCTCTGTGTATTGCTGCGGCAGTCTGCCAGCACCAGGGCTTTTTTGCAAGAAAATTGCAGTCATTTTCATGAAGAGGTCATTATTTGCTCTGATGCAATCAGGCCAAGGTGAACAAAAGAAACGGATGTATCAAGTGCAGTTACAGGCTCATCTGCCGTAAAAGCAGCCGTGCGTTTTTACCCTACATTCGCCATGGCCTCGCTGATGGATTGCTGTTTCACTCACTGCCCTCAAAGTCATTGTCAGAAGCTCAGTCTGTTTTTTTTTCTGGAGGTGACACACGGTTTCAGAAATGAAGGGAAGAATGTGAGGTGTGGAAATGCAGTGGATTCCTTCTTTTGGCTTTGAGTGAATAGGAAATAAGGAGCCTCCATAAAAGCTATGGTGGAGTGGCAGTGGTTTGAACCCAGTCTTTGTTTCTTATCTCTGTGAAATTTGTCTTTGATGGGCTGACACCTTCCTTGTTATGAATTCTCTTTGCTCTGTCTGTGAAGAATAACATAACAGTTCACATTGAACCTTGTAGCGTTGATTTAGTGTGCAGAGCCATAAATACAATTTATTTTGTGTCACGCATAAAGTCAAAAGCAATAGTTCTCGAGGTGCTTTTACCCCAGCTGCCTATTGTTATCAGCTAAAATGGGCAAAAAAAGACTAATGACCCGTACTACTTAATGACCAGCTTAGATGCCGCCAAATCCATATCATAAATCGTTCCTGTGGGTCGTGCCTCGGGTTTCCACCTGTAAGCGGGGGGAGTGCAAGTTCGGGTCATTTTTCAACGTGATCAGGGACTCATTAGTGACGGTTTTGTTTTGCTTACACAGCTATGGAGAACATATGGAATCTTTTCCTATTGTACAGTTCTTATTAGCAAGGCCATTTAGAGAACCTTAAGTGGTGGTTTTTATGTGACAAAACATGAAAATTCGGAAAGATTTTCATATTGATGTATCCCTGGTGTCCCATTCCTGTGTTTCGCTAACATTTAACAGCTCATGTGGAATTTCGAAGTAGTTTGGGTTGTATTTGTAACTTTTTGTAAGATTTAAGGGACAAAGATATAGGTTAAAATAAAAGAAGGAAAGGGGGGTTAGAAAGAAACGGTGAAGGAACAGGATCTAGCAGTGGATGTGTTGTCCTTTGTGCATTTGGCATGTTGGCAGCACTTGATAAATGGACTGTTCTGGAGGAATCCATTCACCCTTCACAGTGCCACTGACCCTTCTCTGTTACATAGCAACTGGACCTTCAGTGGGGTAATCAGTAAAGTCCAAATAGCACAAATGTAGAGGAATATGTTTAAAACTCTTTATATGTCTATTGACATGCATTTGTGTATATAGTTTGCAGGATGTTGTTTGTTTGTTTGCTATTTCCACCAAAATGATCTATTCTTCTATTCTACTTGGGTTGAATTCATGCAGAATCCCAAAGATTCATGTCTCGCTTTTTAAGCATTTTGAGTGATATCTGTGATTTAACCCTCTGGGGTCTGAGGGGGTTTTGGGGTGAGACCTAAAATGGTTTGCTTCACATTGTGCAGATTTTTCAATTTCACACAAGTCAGCACACAATGTAAGGCTGCTGACCAGCATTTCAAAATAGTACTGAGAAATCTTTCATCTGTCTCATGTGGTAATTTAGCTGCTCAAACACTATTTCTTATCTGTTATCTGTGATTTTCTATCTTCAGTTCTTTTTCACAGCTGGTTCACCACAGACTCCTGAAGGATCTACAGCTAAAATGAACAATTTTATGATTTGCACTCATTTAAAAAATAGCATGAAATGGCTTTTCACATGCATTTAACCTTCATACTGTGATTGATTGAATTGAGATTGCAGGCGTGTGTGTGTGTGTGTGTGTGTGTGTGTGTACAGGTTTTTCTACACTGGTGGGGACTTGAATACACACCAACTCATGGGGACTTGTCACTGTAGGGAACTAAATTGAGGTCCCCATGGTTACAAAAGCTTATAAATCATACAGAATTGGGTTTTTTTAAATGGTAAAGATGCAGAAAGTTTTCTGTGAGGGGTAGGTTTAGGTGTAGTGTTGGTGTAGGGTGATAGAAAATACAGTTTGTACAGTATAAAAACCATTACGCCTATGGAGAGTCCCTACAAGGATAGTGCACCAGACTCTGTGTGTGTGTGGTGTGTGTGTGTGTGTGTGTATGTACAGTAGTGCGGTATATAGGTACATAATTGGCTAATTATGTATAATACTTATATTGTAATTTATTGTAATTACTGTAAATATTAGGTCACATTTATAGCAGAAAAGAACTGATTTCAGATGTGGAGGAAGTTACATTTTAATAAAAGATTGTGAAAGATTATGGACATTTCCTTTAGCATGACATTCACTAATGAATTGTGTATAATAGGACGGGACATTTATTAAGAATTTCAATTGTGAAATTCAAATTTGATGTAATGTTGACCTTTACATTGAGTCTGGCATTGTTTAGGTCTTTCTAGTTCATGTAGTGTAGGGACCTGAATTCATCGTTTGGGTCAGAGATGCATATTCTGACTCAAATTATGAATTCAGATCCCCACACCCACTTTGTACTGTGATTGTTAGTACTGACGTAAGGGAACGCCTAAGATCCCTCTGATTAATCACATACACATGGATACTCATTTGCAAGGGTGTGACTCAACTGAATATCTTAATATTTCTTATATAATGTGTGTGTGTGAATATTTTCAGTTGGTATTCATAGTGTCCACTAATCGCGTTGCATCGGATTTCCAAAATACAGTTAGAGGTCATGCCTCATTCCGCCATGGGCCAGGATGACATGCGCTTCTCTGATTCAGGATATTGCAGAAGTGGCATTCTGCCATCAGCCCACTTGATCGAAACAGACAGTTTGTCCACTCATAGCCTGCAAATGAACTTCAGTGTTTGGTTCAGTCCAGATCAATCAACTTTTCCTAACTGTCCCAGTCTGGTCCAACTGCCATAGAAGGTTTGTGCACAGGGACAGAAGAGCAGGCGAGATTCAGTGAGGGACGTGCACTCAATTAATCAATATGTCAGTCAGTTCTGGCTGATTGATTGTTTCCTTAGGCTTTCCTGAGGCACTTTGTGCCTGGACACCAACCCTACTGACAGCCAGACCTGCCAAAATATTCTGAGCCAATGGGAGGTACTAACAGCGTATCATCATCTTGGCCTGGCTGTGAGTGCCAAATATGTCATGTAAAGCTTCTCAGATCTCAGCGATTAGAGGGAGGCTGAAACAGCTATTAAATGTGGGAGGTAAAAGACACTCACAGCAAAAGAGTGGAGCTGTCTATCTGAGAGAT
The DNA here is from genome assembly GCA_018155175.1 of Sinocyclocheilus anophthalmus. Lineage (NCBI taxonomy): Eukaryota > Metazoa > Chordata > Actinopteri > Cypriniformes > Cyprinidae > Sinocyclocheilus > Sinocyclocheilus anophthalmus. Next base: position 360,985 of record JADLZN010010996.1, read on the forward strand.
GTTACTGTATTAGGTGAAGAAGATCTTCTCAGTTGCAAAACAACTGCATGGGCTTTAGTAAAAGTATGCTTTTAGCAACTTTAGGCAACAAAAGTTGTTTAAAACTGACTGGCCCTCACTAAACCCAGACCTGAACCTCACTGAACACCTTTGGGATAAATTTGACCACCGACTGTGAGCCAGGCCTCATCACCCAACTTCACTGGTTGACATCACTGTTGCTCTCTGGTCTGAATGTGAGTAAATCCCTGAAGCCATTTAAAACATTTAGTGGAAAACCTTCCCAGAAGAGTGAGAGCTATTATAGTAGCAATGGCTTCTTGATGAGCATTTCAGGTATCCTTCAGTGGGCTGTCAAAAAGTGATTATTCTGTTGTGCGTGAGAATGTCTTGTTTGTTTTAGATGTCAAGAATGGACTTGGAAACTTTCAGTTGATGTTGATTAGAGATGGCACAAATATATGAAATATTCTGACAAGGGACTTCTCCCAGTCTCAGAAGTTAACAGTTGGTAAATTTAATTATTTGAGCGAGTGTACACTTCTGTGTGATGAGAAATTAAATCCATTTATCAAGCATAAAATTTGCACCTCATATACTATCCTCACATTACAGGGTAAATAAACCCACATATAATTTCACACAGTAAATTTTAATGCTTATGAAATTTTTTTTTATATGTACCTGGCTCGAGTCTGAGTCCCCTCTTATGCAGTTTTTGAAGGAAAAATAAATCTAATTTCAGACAGCGGTTTATTTTACTTGCTGTATTTAGAAAAAGGATGTTATATTTTATTAATTTTCATAGGATCATCACTCATGAGAAACAGGCAGGTTTTAAATCTGTTCTGTATTGTAACACCTCCACAGTATATTTTTGTCAGTGCACAGTTTGAAAAGAATATTTTAACAACTCGATGCATTTGTAAAATTGTGTGTCTGTCAGGGTTATATAAGAGACATTTTGTCAAAGTAAGATCATGATACTTTATGATGCACCTTTAATGGTTTCTTACATGGAGGTAAATGATGTACACATGTGTGGGTATGCACACACTGCAGAGTCTACCATTTAGTAGAATGATATAAAAAACTAGCATTTATTTCCAGTGCAGTCAAAGAAATTTGTAAATGTTTATTCATAATGATGTGATGCAATGGTAGCTTACATTGATAGTCCACCCAAAAATTAATATTATCTCATGACTTTTACTCACCCTGATATTGTTCGAAATATATTACTTTTTTTCTGGCAGAACCCAAAATAAGTTATTTTGAAGAATTTTGAGAGCCAAACAACATTGGAGTTAATTAACTTCCATTAAATGAACAAAAAGCTCTCTCTTTTTTCGTTCCACAAAAGTCATACAGGGACAACATCAGAGTGAATAAATAATGGCAGAGTTTTCATTTTTGGGTCAACTATCCCTTTCATTTTGATCAGCGATCATTTGTGAACCCGTGGCGGTTACATTTAGCAATAAATATTTAAAACCCAAGCGAAACAAACAGGCAAAAAGCACTGTATCCAGAATAGCTTTTTTGAGAGCAATGTTCCTGAGATAGTAAATTAGATCCCATGTGCAAGTGCTTACGGGTAGAAAAGGAGAGAAAATAGTGTTGGCCATCTGTGTGCTATTTAGATTGATCCCAGCAGCCATGGCTGTTTAATTCAAAAACTGTCAGGGAGTGTCATTAGGTGCGGCCATTTTCAGGCTTCAGATTTCATTAGCCACAGGAAGGCCCACATTACCCTCAGGATTAATGTCAAGCCTCCCAATCCAGCTCTGGAGTACTTAGAGGAATATCTCTGACCTTTTTGTGTAAATACACTCTGATTCATTAAAGATTATGTAGACCACGGGAAAACTCTTAAACAGCTGAAGAGTTATATGCATTTGGCCTGTAAAGTCATCCTTGCTGCTCTGGGAAATGAACATTTGTTCCTGAAGCTTATTTCTATCTACTTTCTAGATATTTTGAAAAATGTCAATGGGTTCCAATGTTGTTCTTCAGAATATCTGCTGTGGTGTTCCACTATAGAAAGTAAGTCATACAGGTTTGGGACGACACAAGGGTAAGTAAATTTGAAATAACTTAATTTAAAAAAAAAAAAAAAAAAAACATCCTGCATAGTTTTTTTCTCATCCAAAGTGTCTTTGTTGTTTTCTTATTCAAAATTGCATCATGAGCTAAAACCACAACAGCCGAGGAGATAGTGTCTTTGGCCTTCCTTCCTTTTTTTCTCTTAATGCCTCTTTCTTGCACTTATCAGGAGGAAGGAGCGAGGGGTTACGTCAAGGCCAAAGCCAACAGTGCGCATGATAAATCAGTGAGGATGAGAGGAGTCATCACTTTTCCTGTTTTAATTAGTAACATCAGCTTCTCAACAGGCAATCATGTCATCTGCTTCCTTCCAGGCGTTGATTATAGAGTGAGGACTGCGTCACACAAACCACACGGGTAAGATATGGTGTGTTTTTAAGGCTAAATGCTGTTTTTTGTTCCTAGTTTCAAGAGAAAGATATTCCACAGAACCTGGAATATGATCAATTCAGAAGTGCAAAATTCTGACAGCTGCAATAATGGAATACAATTTTCACACGGGCACAATTGAGACATAATCAAGCCCTCGCTGTCTAACCCAGGCTCAACATGTTGATTTTTCTAGACGCTTGCTGAATTACAAACCTGCTTCCACTCATGGGGTTTTGATTTGACCTGATTCAGGAGGTTGTTAAATGTGCACGATCATAGAGTCATTTATCACACGCTCACTGTGCGCCGGTCACAGTCCCACTATGCAGTTCCAGGTGCACTGGTGCTGCACACAAATCAGGGAATGGTCACAACTACATGCAATTCAGAGCGGTCTGGATGTCATAAAGAATATGTACCATACTTCTGTTTTAAGGTCAAACGTATTTAAGGTCTGGAAAGATCTGTTTTGCCTTTTGCTCCACTGTAAATATGTACATTAACCTTCCCCAGGATCTGAAAACCTTCAAGAGGATGACCAATATATTCATCCAGAATGATTTTAAAGAGAAAAGACCTTTTGAACTGTGAATTTTCATCTTTTTCAGTCATTTAAAACGGAAGACTACTTGACAGGTTTTAAATAGAACAAAGGCAAAGAGAACTGGTGGAAAGAGCTATACTGTATGTTCACATTGTTCATTGGAATGAAATGTGGGTACTTATAGTGTTCAAGCTGTGTAAGAGATCTTTATTTTTTTTGCATTGTAGCGTATCACATACAGAATCGTGAAGAATTTTACTGTTCTAGTTCTGATTCCTCTTAACAATTCCAGTTCCTTAATGTTTGCATTTCTTTTAAAGCCTGAGGAATAAACATTTGCAGAAAATATATCTTGAAATAATCTTCGGATATTTTAATATTTTTAGAATATCCAAAGGTGGCATAAATATAATTCAATAATTGGCCTTAAATATACAATATAAAAATAACAAAAAATGTTCAGAATCATTTATATTTAGAGAATACTACTGAAAATCCCATAATGTGCATCTTTAGCTACACATTGTCTTATAAACAACCAGTTAGCGACTATTGATTTAAGTCAGTATCTTTAGCTGTAAGCTGTATGTGTTTAATTCTCTAAAAAGAACCAGTTCATAAGAGTCATTCATTGGAAGTCGTTTGTTTCTAAATCATTAAAAAAAAGAGAGAGTCATACATTCAGGAACTGGTTCTGATTACAAAAGGTAAAGTTTTGTAATCTTTCCCTCATAAGTTTTTTTTTTGTTCACGTTTAGCAATAGAATAGTACTTTTATCCAGACATGCCGTTATCCTGATAAAAGCATAGAGAAGGTCACCTCATACAGACTGACATATTTAGATCATATCACCAGCATAATACTACTTATCCACCTTCTCTCAATTCAAACACTGACTTTTATTAATCAGAGTGAAGTTCTGTGCGCATCTCTGCACTTGAATGAATTACCCACACTCTCCTTGAATCCTGTGTATTGGTATTATCAGTTTGTCATAGGTCATGCTTCCTGATGCTATTTTGAGATTCTGTCAACAAGTGTTGTTCTACATCCTGTGGTGGAAAAAGTCTGAAGATGGCTATAGTTAACGCTGAGCAGCTTATTGAGTTTCCCCCAGGAAACCTCCCCCGTGAATCACTAAAAGCGGTGCTGTAGGCAGTCACTGTGGAGACTTCAATTACTGGCGTGACCCAGTCGGCTGATTTCTAACTGTGGCCAGCAAATTAGAAAAAGGAGGAGGGAGGCAGAGAGAGAGAGAGAGAGAAAGTAAGAAAAACTGAAAAATCATTTGGAGAAGGATGGTTGGAAATCTGGACAGGATATTACAGGGGACAAGCTGCAAGAGTTTCACCTAGTGAACCGTTTCTGGTTAGAAGTGGAGAGGCAACCTTTGTTCATGCTGTATGTTGGCTACAGGCCAGCCGTCTGCATAGGATTCACTTCATAATCCTGTGTATGACTGATTTATGGCTCAGGTTATGTTGACTAAAGATCCCCAACTGAGTCTTTATCCTATGTAGAGACAGGTCTGTGAAAATACAGACAAAAATGTCCTACATATTTTCAAATTTAGGGCAGCACACTTCATCATCAGTGTAATTGTGTGGTTTTTAAAGATGATTAGGGGAGAATTCATTGTGGCAGTAGGTTATTAGTCCTTCACAGTAAAACTGTATGTGCAGCAGTCTACCCTAAACAGGCTTGTTTGTGGGTTTATAAATGAGCATTTAAGAGTTGCATTTTGTTATAGTGCTCCTCTAATATTTTGACATACAATACCATCCAAAGGATTTTTTGATGTTGTCGTCGTCAGAAAGATTTTGTTGTTTCTGAAAGAAAGTTCTTTGAACTCTGTTCATCCAAAACTCCTGAAAAATGTATCATGGTTTCCTCAAAAATATTAAGCAGCACAGCTGATTTCAACATTGATGATAATAAGAAATAAGCAAATCAGCATATTGGATTGATTTCTGAAGGATCATGTGACACTGAAGACAGAAGTAACAATCCTGAAAATTCAGCTTTGACATCACAGGAATAAATTACATTTTAAAATAGAGAACGGTTATTTTAAATTTGTTAGAATATTTCAAAATATTTCCGTTTTTAATTTAATCAAATAAATGCAGCCTTGGTGAGCATAAGAGCTCCACAAAGGTTGGAATGTTAGTGTAAATATTGCATGTTTCCTAACATCATATTTCTTTTTTCTTCCACAGAAAAAAGTCATTTGGAATGGCATGAGGGTAAGTAAAATGATGACAGAATTTTCATTTATCGCTTTCAGATTTGTTCAATATGCCATATGTTATCCTGTTGCTATTTTATTTTGTCTTATCCACTCTTCATGCATTTACGGATGGTTAGTTTGAGAGTACCACTTATTTTAATGTAATCTCAACTAAAACAGCACAGCTAGCTATTTATAGTGAACGTGTCATAGCTTGTGCTGTTCAGGATACAGTCTGCAAAATTAACACCTCCACAGATTTCAATTTTCCCCAGTACCCATGCTGAGACATCAAGAGCATGATTTACCTTTAGATGACTGTAGGCCAGAAAGTGTAGTGTTGCTTTTTCAGTGTCCTCTTACAACACACTACAGCAATTGACTTAATCCTAGCAGATTCATTTTTAGTGGAAACATGTAGGCAGCTACACATGGCTGGCTCTGTGAACCCACAACACTCCTCTGTCTGGATGGGAGGATTTTGGGTAAGAAAATGTAGTGTCTAGCAGTGGAATGTTAGCCTAGTGATGGCCAGCAGTTACTTACCTGCACTAGGAAAATGTGAGAACAAAAGGTAATCAGGATTTTTCACCTCTTCAAAGCACACGTCAATCTGACCCTAACGATCGGCCCTGTGCAGCCGTACATCTGGTGCAGATGTAGCAGACTCTCTCGCTTTCTCACAGGATCAGGAGAGCTGGATGTCTGCCAAGCAGTGAATGTGCTTCCTGATGTCTGTGGCCAGCAGATAGAGTAAACACACACAGGTACTAGAACTTGAGCCAAAAGCCATCAGCACCCCAACTGCAAGAGGCCAGGCCTCAGTGATGTGGGTGATCACTTCAAACAGAATCTAAGGAACGTGTAAAACACATGGCATTCAATCACAGGCGTTTGTGACCAGGTGCAGAGAGGTGTGCAGTATTACATCTCAATGCCAAAATGCTGATTAAACTTATGGAACATGTCAAAGATCACAAGCATATTGTATAAGACAGATTTGAAAATCTAAGTCAACCGAGGTCAAGCTCATGTCACCTTTGAAATGTTTTCCCCCATTTAGTCACATTGCCATGCGGTGAGGTATTTCTTTAACTTCACTCAGTCACAGAGTAGTGCGATATATAATGTAATTAAATATTTAATGTTACGTAGAAATGTCACTATTATTTACTTGTTTGCTTAGAATATTTCAGCTGTTGGACATTTACATTTACTGTACATATTCATTCTCATGTGCATATGCTTTGATCCAAAATCACTTCTGTTATCCAAAGTGACCGTTATACATCACAATGTATATAAATTATACATTTAATATAGGTTATTTGACAGTTGTAGGATATCTGACAGTTATACAACTTTACATTTCAAAGAATGTATGCTTGTGCTTATAAGTAGGTCTGTATGTAGTATATCAATTAAAATATATATAGTATATTATACAGCATATAAAAAGCAATATATCTTATATATATATATTGCTGGCATTGCACTCAGCAACTTTTAATGAATTTAATGAAATTGTATCAAACTCTAATATACCGTGCTATGGGTGGGTATATATATATATATATTATATATTATATATATATATCATATATATATATATATATTATATATACAGTGGAGATCACATTAGGAAACAATCTGTAAATACTGATTTTCTGAAATATTGGTAATCTCATCGCTCAAAATTGGAAGGCAATATTCAGCTGTAGGTATACCCACTGTATATTACTCACATGTTTTTACAAAATAACAAAAGGCATTTCAACAAAACCCTTTATTTGTGAAAAACAGTGATCAAAATTAGAGAACAATAACCACTGTAGCACACAAAAGAAGATTACAACTATAATTTTGGAGGGTTAAAGCTGTCTGAAATTAGTAGGAAGTGAAGAGGCCCTTGCTTCAGCACATCTGCGGCCACAGAATATCACTAGTTTCTCACACTGTGCTGGTGCGATCTTGGTCCACTCTTCTTCCACTCTCTTCCATAGTTCGGGGACTGTAGTGGGTTTCTTAGCCATAACTTTGCTACCAAGGATTTTCCAGAGATTTTCAATCAGGTTAAGATCAGGACTTTGGGCCGGCCATTTCATTACTTAAATGTTCTTAGCTTCAAGGAACTGCTATATCTATTTTGCAGTGTCACGGGACATTGTCTTGCATGAAAATTGCAGGCTAATTGGGAGATGCTTGCAGGGAAGGAACTGCATGTTGCTGAAGGAGGTTCTGATATTGTATTCTCTCTGCCATCTGTATAAGAGACCCAACTCCTGCTGCACAAAACATCCCCTAAACTATGACACTTCCTCCTCCACCTTTCACTGACTTCTTACACACTTGGGGTTCAGTCTTTCCCCAGTTTGACACCAAACATAATGTTTCCCATCTGACCCAAATAAATTAAAGGGGTGGTTCACGGTGGTGGTTTCTAGGCTTGATTTGTGTTTATGGGGTGCAGTCTAACGTGTGTTAATGCTTCGTTTTTTTAAAAACGCATTATATTTCACATAATTTACCTTTATTCCACAAAGCTCTGCCCCTTCTCTGAGAAACGGACTGATCTTTTCCCGTTTTTATGAAGCCCCGCCCTCAGAAATAGTTGATGGGCTCTGATTGGTTAGCTAGCCAAGTGTGTTGTGATTCGCTAAACCGCCATTGCGCGTCTAAACGTCCCGCCCCTCACCTCAGCGGCATGTGCTCCAGTTCTATTGTAAACAACAGCATCGTTAATATCGCATATCAGTTTGAGCCCGATTGAGAAGCAGAGGATATTATTGAAGAGGATCGTGCAGAACCTGTGCAAGCACGCTTTTAATGGTAGGCCTATGTTTTTTGTTTGTTGTTGTCTCATACTTTTAGATACTCTGTTATTTGCAAATGCTACTGCTTATGTTAGCTTTTAATATACGTTTTTATCCTGATTAAAGCTTTAATACAGTACGGCAACTGCACGCGCATCCATGTTTAATGCTTCTCATAGCTATGTGAAAAGTGTATAATTGGAACAGTTAATTGTGGAGCTGGCGACGGAGGGAGAGAGAGAGAGAGGGAGGCAGAGAGGGGGACGCGAGCAACGTATTAAGACCGCTGCTTTAGAACATTGATTTTGAAACTTGTGAATCCATTAGAATCGTTAGAAGACAGAATCGTGATTCATATATGAATAGATTTTTATGTGCACCTCTAGTTTTCTCTTCCTCTTCTCTAAAACATGGTCACGCCCCTTTGCTGCATGTTCCTGGGGGTGGGGTTTATCAGGGTTTGTGACGTCACAAACCCAGGAAGTAACTCGTTGTAGTCCCTACCAGCCATTTTTGTAGCCATTAAACTGCCAGAATTTGAAAAGACGATATCTCTGTTTGCATTGAATTTTCAGCTTCATAACTTTGCAGATATTGTTTATGCTCAAACAGCAACATTACACACTAACTAAAAAAGTGAAATCGCAATGAACCACCCCTTTAAACTTTCTCTCATCACTAAAGTGAACTTTGGACCAGTTCTTCTCTCTCTCCACACAACACGCTCATCAGCAAATGTGAGTCTAGCCTTTTGATTCTTTCTGCTGATGACAGGCCTGGTCACTGCAGAGTGTGCTTTCAGTCCAAATTTTCTTAAATGTGCCGAGACAGATACGTATCCTGTTCAACACTGAGCTGGAGAGCAATTCCAGCTGCAGTGTTGAACTGATTCCCCATTGAGAGTCTCCGCATTATCCGGTCTTCTTGTGCATGGTTACATGGATGACCAGCCTTTTTGGGGGACTTGAATGAATTAGTGTCACTGTAAAGCTGCAATATTCAAGAAATCACAGATTTGGAATGACCAGCTTCTTTTGCAATGGCTGAAAGGGTCATCTCTTTAGCCTTCATCTGGACCGCTTCCTGTTGCAGGGTTTCAGTCACCTTAGAGCGGCCCGCCATCTTGCAATCTCAGTGAAAACTGGAAGAATGCTGTCAGTTAAATAGGGTTTGTCATATAATTAAGGAAAATAGCACCAGGTGCTGGATTAACACAAATAACTTGTAGGTATCTGTAAGTGTACTTTTTCAAATATCTCTGAAAGGATTAGTTCATTTCTCAATAAATAAAAATGTAGCCCATCTTTGAATTACTCTTTTTTTTTTTTTTTTTTACCAAGCATCATATCCGGGTAGTATTCTGAACCCCATTTCTCATTTTCCAGATGATACACATCGACAGTTTCACGTTTTACAAAATGTCCTGCCTTTCCAAGCTAGATAATGACAGTGAATGGTGCACGTTTTGAAGGCCTAAAAATAATGCAATCATCACACAAGATATAAATACTCCACACGGCTCCGGGTTTTTTTAATAGAGCGCAGCTGAAGCTAAAAGATGTGTTCGCTGTTAAGAAAATATATAGATTTTACTAAATTTATAACTGTAAGTTACAGGCGCCCTCAAGCCATGCACGTCACGGACAATGGCTGCTCGCGCATATGACCGTGTAGGCATAGCGGAAGGCACAACGTAAGCTTCGGGGAGAAGAGTGTAGTCTAGTTGTGTAAAGATGGTTTCCACTCAAAAAAAAAACTCATTATCTATATAAGTCCAGAAAGGGAAATGTTTTTCTTGGTTGATGTGTATATTCTTTTTTTGACATTCCTCTTTTCCTTCTCTTTACCTTCCTTTGCCAAAACACGCTGAACGATAGGTGAATTTTGTTCCTTACCCTTTGCCAGACATCACAGGGGGTACAGATGTTGAGTGCTGTTTAAGACAATTAACGAGAGGAGAGCCCATAAATTATGCTGCTCCACAAGTCTCCAAGCTCATACGGGGACGCTCCTCTATGTCCTAATGCAACAAACCAAGGTTGGATGTTGAGCGCTGTTTTTGTGCGGTGCAGCTCCGGCTTAGATTCAAGCGATGCCCAATGCCTGCCAAATGACTCAAATTATTTTACCCACCAGATAGACATGCCTCGCTAGGGGGATGAATTTACACGATCTTCCGCTTCTAGTAACAATGCATTCATCTTCTATGCCTGAGCCTTCTTTGACGGCTTTCGAACATGACCCTCTTTATAAAGATAACCGTGTTTGAAAAGTTCAGAAGAAACAATGCAGAATATGATGAAGATTTGCTTCCTTTAGGGAAATAATCTATTTGATATGCTATTTTTTTTAACTTGCTGCAGTAGAACATGCTCATGTATCTAAGGTTTGACCCGAGAGGATTTCTACATTATACCTTCTCTTGAGATTGCCCATTTAATCTTTGGCTGAGCAGGGGCCAATGGAGTTCACTCTAAAAGACCATCATGACATTGATCCTATTATACAAAACCACTATTATTGCCTAATATCTTTGTATTGGTTGTGTTGTGAAAATGCGAGTGTGAACTCTAATTGAAAACACCCCCTCCCGTCCTGGCTTGAAAGGTGAGGCCTATGGTTTAACAGTCATTATATATCATAGGCTTATCAGCATGGCGCTAGCAAATGGCAGCCAGGACGCTGGGCTCCGTGATTCTTCTATTGTTTTTTTTTGTTTGTTCTGTGTTTTGTCATTCTTCTTCTTAACGTTTTACCAGAGACGAATTTCGGCTTAACATTAGCAGTACCTCTCCGGACAACATTTTTTCAGGTTTTTGATATTCGGCCGGTTTTGTTGGGACACATTCGAGTCGGACTGGTACACGCGTTGGGTTCAATTTTCCCTAAGCCCGCGTGCAGTGAAGCAGAAGAGGGACAACGCGCCGGTGCCCTGGTGTCAAGCTCCTGCTTTTGCTTTTTTCCTTGGCTCGCGTTCGGCTTTCGGCACTGCGCTCCCATTTGCATTATTCATCGCCGAATGTCCGTTCCACTTCCTATACAAACCCGGATTTGAACCTTCTTCTCCTCCCCGCATCCAAAAGGACTTCTTCTCCAACAATTTCTGCTGTCACTGTGATTCAGGGAAACGGGTCCTGAGTGAAAGACATTCCGGACCAATGCGCCTTATCCTGCCGGCTGTGGTACATGCTGTTCCGAGCGGATTCGCTGTCGAGGAGTATAGCGAGGAGGAAAACCGAGATCCCCCGGTTTCGGGGATTGTGTATTTACATCAAGGAATGTTGGTGTTCAGATGTAACAACGCTGAATAAGATATGCTCTCTTAACATAGAGACTCTCTTCATAAACTGTAAATCTTTCTACTCGCCGCGGGAGTTTTCCACTTTCATTCTTGTGAATGTGTACGTGCTTCCGGACGCGTGCGTGAGCGCCGCGATGCAACAGCTGGTTCTCCCCCTCTTCTTTCCCGAACAAATAACTGAAATGGAGCAAAGGTACCCGGACTCTATTTTAATCATTCTTGGAGACTCTAACAAATCAAATCTCTCCCGTGAACCGCCAAAATACAAGCAGCATAAGTGTCCAACAGAGACAGTCACTATTTTGGCATATCTGTTTAAACAGTCAATACAAGGATTGCATTATCATATCCGCGCCCAACCCGGGCAGTCGTTGGGGCTCTATGATCACTGTTTGTTGCTTTAATCTAATAACTGGACTACAGGCAGCATTACTGAAATCATTGCTAACACCTGTATTAAGGACTGTTAAAAATGATGGACTAAATGAAGCAGGCAGGATTTTACAAGATTGTTCTGACCTTCATGCACTTGGATGCGTCTTGAAGCTGCTTGCCAACGATTGGACGAGCTCACCGAGAACGGTAACTCATTATATCAGTTTTCTGTGAAGATAGGTGCAGTCTACATGGACATTCTTAGCATTGAATAATGATAAACCGTGGGTTTCTATGGAAAATCAAGCAGCTTTGTCACGCTAAATGAGGATGCTTACAGTAAGTGGGGATAATATTCTTGTATAACAGGCACAGGAATAAGAATTAAACAAGGCGATCGAGTTGCTAACAAAACTAAAAACCAAAATACCTCAGAAACGCTGAGAAAGATGCTTTCAGAAACGACCCATTATCAGCGTTCAGTATGGACTGGTCGTGATGGAACAACACCATGTATCAAGACAACACACCCCAAGACTTACGTGAGGAATCAAAACTGGATGACGATCTAAATGTTGTTTTACAGCAGATTTGAAAAGGGAGTCTACCACCCCCATACGCTCTGAGTCGCACTTTCACACCTTCACTTAACATCCCCCTGCAACTTTCTCCTCCCCTCCCCTCCCCACCACCATTCAACCTGTGTTTAGGTTGTGTGTAGTGATGTTGGAAACAGGGTCTCGAAAAGCAGAAATGAACGACCAAAGCTTTCTGGCCCATTGTTGGTGTTTCAACTGCTGTCTATTAAAGTCCTGAGCGACAATGGTCCCCCATCTTCACCACAGCTCTTCACACCGTTATTTGGAGCCTGTGTGAAGCTTCCCTTGCTGCTTAATACGCTCCACCATTCATTCCGCGTCCCCACAAAAGCTCCCAATAACTGACTGAATATGTTACGACGCCCCTGTCGCTCTCACTCATCTGTGGTCATGAAGTCTTGTTCAATGAGAGAATCGGTGCTGGACACATGTTAAGGACACCTCACTGTACACATTGTGTGACATCCTCTTCGTTGGCCTACTAGAGAAAAGGTCTGTGGTCCACCTGATGCATGGTCAACATGGGATGCTCATTATCATCTGCAAAACCTCAGACAGACCTGGGAATCCGCTAGGATCCTATTTGTGGACTTCAGTCGGGCTATTCAAGTACCATCTACCTTGACATGCTCTCAGGACAACTACGACCAGTCTATCCGTGGCCCACCTCCATCTGTCCTAGTGGATCACTCGCTATCCTGACAGGACAGGCAGCTGCTAGTGAGGCTGGGCAAACTCACATTCAGGACTATCACCATCAGCACTGGCGCTTCCCAGGGATGTGTACTCTCCCCACTGTTCTTCTCTCTCTACACGAATGACTGCAACTCTAAAGACCCCTCTGTCAAGTTTGCAAGTTCGCGACGACACTACAAGTTCATCGGCTTCTCCTGATCAAAGGATGGAGACCGAGTTCTGCTTACCGAACATGGGAGGTTAGAGCGGCCTGGGCTGGTGCAGTCTAACAACCTGGAGATTAAACACGATACAAAATGTGGAGTGATCGCTGACTTCCAGGAGAACACCCCACTGCACTCCCCCCACTCACCCTTATCATGGAAGCAACTGTAGGCCCGACAGTGAGTCATTCAGGTTCCTGGGCACCCATCTCTCAGGGACCTGATTAGTGGTGACAATCACATTGATCCATTGCAACAAAAGGCAGCTAGGGGTTGATTCCTTCGCAGCTGAGGAAATAACAACCCCTGCCACAAGAGCTGCTTAACAGTTCTTACTCGCCAGCATGGAGTCTGGCCGGTGTCATCCATAACTCGGTTTGGTTCAGTACATAAATCAGGAAATCAAGAGTTGACTTTACAAACGGCACAGTCACGGACTGCTGATCGAGGATATTGTGCCCCTCTGCCCAGCCCTCCCATAGATATTACATCTCCACGAGTGAGGAAAAGGGCTAAACAAAATCACCCTCTGGATCCCATCCCACCCAGCCCACTTCTCGTCGACTGTGCACTTTTTTCGGGTCGCTTGGCGCACAGAGCACTGCCCACAGAAACAGCAAGCGTACTACAAGAACAGTTTTTTTTTTTTCCCCCCCCCCAAAACATACCCCAGGGGCTATTACTCAGCTTAACATATTAAGATTTATAAGTATACATCATACCCATCACAAACTACCCCATAGTATATTTATATTAAATGAACACCTTTGTAAATAACATATCATATCTGCACACTCAAAACATATCTTACCATTTATCTAAAACAATTACATTTTGTCCTTATACTTTCTTATTGGTATATCGTACATATTAAATTTCTTTTTATTTTCTAGAGACGTTTCGATATTACTCCCTACTGTGGTTATCCTATGTAGGTCTACCTTCCTGTATGTCTGCACTTTGTTTGTACTTTCTTCTACACTGGAAGATCCTGTCGTCAAGTCAAATTCCTTGTATGTGTGAACATACCTGGCAATAATGCTATTTCTGATTCTGATCTGATTCTTGATTGGATTTCGATTCTGATTTATGATTCCTGATAACATGTTTTGTGTCAATAACCAGATACAAAACAAATCTTTGATGAAACATCACAGCATATGTTGGATAATGAGGCTCAGCTGTCTCGTCGGTTTCTCTGACATACCCCTCTTAATCTCATGATGGCTGTGAGGATAATGGGGATATTTCGCTGGAGATACAGGCAGACAGATAGTGGGCACTGTCGCAGGCTAGCACTAACCAGCAAAGTTAGTGCTCAGGGCGGGTACCTCCGCATTTGCCAGCCATCTGTCGCTCAGGCAGAAGTCCAACATTACGACAAGGCGCCCACCTGGGAAGGTAGTTGTGTGCACCATCTCTGTATATCTGTGGATACTCGCCACTGCCCCCTAGTTAGACCTTAATTCATTTGGACGAGGGTTGTCCAAATCGATATATTTTCATATTTGATGCATTCACAGTCAAATCACATTTATTTATACAGCACTTTTTTACAAAACAGATCCTTTCAAAGCAGCTTCACAGTAAGAAATAGGAAAATAACATTGTTAATGGTGCTAAAATTCATCAGTGTTAGAATTCATCAGTTATGAAACAAACTGTTTCAGCTGTAATGCAGCTCTACAGAAGACAAGTTTAGTGTTAATTAAATTCAGTTCAATAAGTGTCAATGTTGCAAAGTACACAGGTCCATAAAAAGATGTTTGTAATAAAACGTGTTTGCTTCCAGCTGAAATACTCCTCTATACATAATATTGCTTTCTCCAGTGAAAAAGACAGTGTTTCTTGAATCAGGGCCAGGCAGGAACATATGCACAGATCAAGCACCATTTAAACAACAGTCCAAAACAAATATGCTGTATTAGTGGATTTTGATGTGAGAGGACAACAGAACTTTTTCACTGGAGGAGGAAGTATGGATAAGCACAAGCCGTATGAATGTGTACATGGACCATCATTTAGCAAATATATTTTTCATTCTTTTACTGAACAAAAGCACAAAAAAACAGACTTGAGAATAATTATGACATTGCTCACAGCTGCCAGTCTGACAGAAATTGTTTTGAAATTCAATGTTAGAAGTGGTAAATTTGTTTCACAAATGCTGCTTTAAAGGTAGTAGAAGTGTTGCTGTAAAACGGATGAGAACTTTTAGAGAACCTCTTGAGAGAGTGTACTTTGCTGACAACTAAACTGCTAATAGCACAGCATGCTAAAATCTGAGAGACTGTGTCTCTGAGGCCTGTCCACACGAAAATGACTGGTAGGTTCTCTCATCCACAAGTAAACAGTGTTTTAGGTTACTGTTAGTTGAGATTTTGGAAACACTTCTAAAGTGAAGTCTTTTCAAAACATGTCAACACTGATGAAAAATCAGTAAAGAAAAAAAGAAACTGGCCATAATATTCTTCTGTAGTTTTTGATGTAAAGGATTTACGGCAAAATATCACCAATACCTGGCTTTCCATGGTTATGTGAGTGTTTTAAAGGGGTCATGAAATGCCTTTTTTATTATTTTTTACTGTTCTCTTAGGTCCACTTATAATGTTATCAAATTTTTACATCAAAAACAATTAATCAAATCATATTAGAAAGTAACAGGATTTTATGTCCTGTTTGATGCCCCCCCCTCATTAGAACACTTTGTTTGAATAGGCGTGGTGGATTGTAAATGCCCACTGCTATGATTGGCTAACCAGCTTGTGTAGGTGTGACATCCGCCCTCCACTCCTTCATAGAGGGGACACTGCCTGTGATTTAGGCTAAAACGCCCATATATTATAAAATGACTAGACAATATCAAATGATCTGTAATAACAGACAAAGTAATAGTGACCACGTAATAAAAACAGTTACTCACACTTTTTGTGCTCGGTGCGCCTTACTTCCGGATTACAAGGAGTTGCACAGCATCGTCTTTGGTTTCCCCTTCTAGGGAAGTCACGCTGCATCCTCTAGCGGACACTATGGGGACTGCCGCCAGTAGGACCAGTGTCTGAAACACATGTGAAACAACTCCAAGCCCATTGGCCCACATAGCCCATGACATCACAGGCGGGTACCTGCCGAACACGTCGCCAACTTTTGTTGTCTTCACGTTTGTTTGACAGCACGTGTGAAGGCGTTATGGAGAAAACCAAGGCAAGTGGGCATTTTAGAAAGTGTGTGCCTCTGTGTTTTTACTCCAAGAATTGTTAGACAACGGTTTGCCTGAGTGTGCTTGCACTCGTGAGGGAGGAGAACATGACTCACGCAATGCCGTGCAGCAGTTTTATGTTTTGCTGATTCTCGAGGGAATCTAGTGTTTGAACAGAGCGTGTTTGGCTCTCAGGGGAGCTAAATGCACTCTGTGTGATGCGATCGCACATGCTGAACCATTGTCAGGTTAGGATTGATTCTCTTTTTGAGGATATGAGCATTGAGCTCTACTACCGGGATAGGATCCGAGGAAGCTAGGCAGGATCCTGATAACTAGGGATTTGTAGGGATTATAGGCGGGGCATGGAAGGAATCTGACGGGAAGTGTTTTCCCTTTCAGGAGTTCCTTTCATTCTGTTTTTTCCTGAGGGATAGTAGTCAGCATTTGCATGAGCTTGTCCGGCTCTCGAGGTGCTCGTTGGGATCCAGATACTCTTTCTCTTGGCTCATCTGATCCCGGGATAGCGTTACATTGGGCTCATCTGGTGAAAGTGGTTGGCGATGGAGATGAGAGTGTGAGGACTGAATCTCCCCAACCTAGCTCCAGTTCCACATACAGGGAATGTTGGACATAATGGCGCACTCTACTAAGAGGCTTGATTTAGTCTGATCACGCAAAAGGCAGAAGCCTGCCCGTGGCAGATTAGATGAGCGCTTTCTGCGTTTCGGTTCCTGATACTTTCCAGTCACCCAGTGGGCGTTTTCCTCCTTCTTCCTCTTATCCTCTACACACGAGCTTAGTGCATGATTGTGGGACAAACATATATTCATGGTCTCGTCTACCTCTTTTCAGTATGAGGGATTACGATTGAGGTTCCGAGGTTTAGGGTTGTGGCTGAGTCGGCGGATACGCGAAGTTTTTTATGTCCCCTGTGGAGAGGACCATAGCGCGAGGTGTCGCTCTCCCAGGGTGAGTATTCTTCTTTAAATGACGACTGACTCTGCATCAGACTCTTCAGGGTGGCATTGGAGGCAGGGTTGTATGTGGCGGCGGTCAAGCGGTGCGAAACCTGCACACAATGATTTGTGTTACAAGCTTACAAAGAGATGGTCATAGACCTAGAAGAGGTCAGGGCTCTGTACCCTGGGGAAGTAGAGGACATCTGTGCGGCACCAGAGGACTTTGGCTCGCTTGTACAATAAGCAGTGGTGGTTACGGAGGGTGCATTTGTGGTTTTAAATTTTCCTGGATTATCGGGACCCGAGAGGTTTGGAATGATTTCATCTTGATACCCACTGTTGCCTTCCAGGCTTGTCGGCGCAGTGTTGCACCTGAGGTCGGTGGTCAGAGACGTTCACGGGAGGCGAAGGCCGCGCGCGCGAAAGAGACGCTCCTTAATGCGGCACCGGTCGGACTGCTTGTCACCTTATGGGTTTCGTTGTTGGGACTCCCATTGGCGGTATATTGTCCAGTCTCTCATATTGTGAGTGGCTTTTTTTCACAGGATTATGTGGTCAGGCTGCCCCCCTTATTAGGGTTTTCAAGTAGATTCATCAAGAATCAGAATTATCAGAATAAGAATGAGCTTTATTGCCAGGTATGTATACACATACGAGGAATTTGTTTTCGTGACAGAAGCTTCCACAGCGTAACAGAATGACAGTGACAAAAAAACAAAACAAAAAAAACACAGATAATAAAAAAAAAATCGGACACAGTAGATTAATTGGAATAGAACACTATGAATTGACATTGTGTGGCAGGTTATTTATAGCCAGGTATACAGTATATATATTTTTTTTTTGTACAGGTACTGTATATTTTGTGCAAATTTGAGGTGTAGGCTGAGAATGAGTGTTAGATAAATAAGTGTATGAAAGTATAAATAGTGTGTTCCACAGTTATTGTCAAGTGATAATGAGATGGATTGCCTGAGGGAAGAAAATGTTCCTGTGTCTGGCCGTTCTCGTTGTCTCGCGCTACGGTGCTGAGAAAGATGGCAACAGTTCAAAGGGGCCGTGGGCTGGATGTGAGGGGTCCATAGAGGATTCTGCCTAGCCCTTTGGTCACTCTCGGATTAAGTACAGTTATGGAGAGATGGAGAGAAGGGAGGGTTGTATCAATGATTTGCTCAGCAGTCCGGACTACGCTCTGTATTCTTCTGAGGTCAGATTTGGTAGATGAGCTGAACCAGACAGATATAGAAGTGCAGATGACAGTTTCAATGATGGCGGAGTAGAACTGTTCCAGCAGCTCTTGAGGCAGGTTGAACTTCCTCAGCTGGCATTTAGAAAGAAGTACAACCTCTGCTGGGCCTTTTTCACAATATAGATTCAATGTGATTGTCCCACTTCAGGTCATGAGAGATTGTGGTGCCCAGGAATCTGATTGACTCCACTGCAGTCACAGTGCTGTCAATGATGGTGAGTGGGGGGAGTGCAGTGGGGTTTCTCCTGAAGTCCACTATCATCTCCACAGTTTTGAGCGTGTTGAGCTCCAGGGTTGTTGAGACTGCACCAGACAGCCTGCTGCTCGACCTCCTGTCTGTAAGCAGACTTGTCACCGTCCTGAATGAGGTCGATGAGTGTGGTGTCATCTGCAAACTTCAGGAGATTGACAGAGGGGTCTTTAGACGTGCAATCGTTGGTGTAGAGGGAGAAGAGCAATGGAGAGAGTACTCAACCCTGAGGAGCTCCGGTGCTGATCGTACGGGTGCTGGATGTGAATTTCCCAGCCTCACTAGCTGCTGTCTGTCTGTCAGGAAGCTGTTGATCCAATGACAGACGGAGGTGGGCACGGAGAGATGAGATAGTTTGGGCAGGAGGAGGTTTGGTATGATGGTGTTAAAGGCCGAGCTGAATTCCACGAACAGGATCCTCACATAAGTTCTTGGTCTGTCTAGATGTTGCAGAACATATTGCAGTCCCATGTTTACTGCATCGTCAACAGACCTGTTTGCTCTGTAGGCAAAACTGAAGAGGATCCAGCAAGGGTCAAGTAATGTCCTTCAGGTGGGCCAGCAACAGTTTTTCAAAAGACTTCATGACCAAATACGTTAGAGCCACAGGTCTGTAGTCAATAAGTCCAGTAATTTTGGGTTTCTTTAGGACAGGGATGGTGGTGGAGCGTTTGAAGCATGAGGGGACTTTGCACAGCTCCAGTGATCTGTTGAAGATCTGTGTGAAGATGGGGACCAGCTGGTCAGCACAGGATTTCAGAAAGACTGGTGAAACACAATCTGGGCCTGGTGCTTTTCTCCTTTTCCTGGAACCCTTTGCTGGAACGCCACTTATGCTTCCGGGGCCTGCCGGTGACGTCACAGGCTATGTGGGCATACGGCTTGGAGTGGTTTGTCAACAGGTCGACAAGTGGTCTTAGCTTTCGGTGTGCCAGAGACTTTCCCTATATAGTGTCCATTAAAGACGCAGAGTCTCGTTGCCCTCTGGGGAGCCATGGTTACTTGCGAACCTTAGGTGCCCCATGAAGCTCTTCTAGCTGTCTCCCATTGGGGTTTTTTTTATATATGGACTACTCCCTTCTCCCTAAGCCTAGTAAGTAGGAGGGGCGGTCCCCACCAATTCGACGGGTTTGAAGGGTTTGGCAGTCATCCTGGGCCATGGCATCGGTTGAGGGGCATGCTGTTACCCCATATGACTGCTGAGGATTTTTTTGCCAGCGCCAAGTTCCCAGAAGGGGAACCAGGGCTGGCTTCGTTTTCAATCTCTCTTCATGACACCATTTAATGTTGGTGATGCTGTTTGCGCAGACGCCATTATGATTCCTTGGGATGCTTCTGCCTGTGAGTCACGCTTATGTGGGCTCAATGGATTGGAGTTGTTTCAACATGCCTTCAGACACGGTAACTCTGTGGCATGTCCCATCGTGGACATTAAGGACGCAGAGTCGCGTTCTCTTTGCTGGGAACCATGGTTCTGTCCGTCACCCTGAGACTATAGTACCAATGCACCTTTTTCTGCAAAAGATCAAGGGAATTTTGGATTTCTCTGTTCATGACCCTTAAAGTGTTTTGCATGAACCATATGGACAATATATGTGGACACAGCGCCTCCAATTCCATCCTTACTAAAGCACCTCACACACGAATATGCATGATTATGAAAAAATATGAAAACTCTAGATAAATTGTTCAACCTCATAATTGGTGGTTAGAGTCATCCTATTGACCCACCATTATTGAATTGGCAACTATTTTGGTACTACTGAAGATATGGACTTCACATTGAAAAAAAATGTAAAATGTCATCATTACTCACTATCATGTTGGTTCCAAACGTCTTTATTTCTGTATGTTGAAACCACCAAATTAACAGGTTTTTGAAGATCAGTTGGGAAACTCGTTTTGGTGCACCTCGACTTTTTCTCATATATTATCTTTATGTTTTACATACGATAGACTAGTCATAAAGTTTGGAACACATGTCAGAAAACACTTAGCATGACGATTATACACGGCTTGAAATTCATGATAGCTGAATTCATATGTCTACTATTAATTGTCTGTCAACACCCTGTCCTTTCTCTCTGGGATAGGAAAAGTGATTGTTTGGCTACGTAGTTCTCTGCCGCTGTCCCGTGGCACGCAGCTGTATATGAAATAGCTCATACCTCCTTAAACTCTCAGAAGCATATGTATGCAGAGCAATGTGGGTCCCTTAAATGCACCAGCCTACCAAAGGTCTAGATATCTGTCATTTCATATGTGGCAAGATGGAGGCTTTGAGGGGGGCATCATAAATCACTTTGTCAAGCAGAGGGTCTTTAGCCTCAGGTCTCCCCTCAGCCACCATCACTTTGTATGGTGCTGTTTTCTTCCAGGAGGCTGCTAGTGTTTACTGAAAGAACCCCCATGGATGTTCTTAAAGTCTATGATCTTGCGTGGGAAGCTGACTCAGGGCTTGGGCACAAAGCGTGCTGTCAAAAATCCTCCGTGAACTGGATGGTAATGTCTTCATGCCAGAGCATGTGTTGGCGCATTAGATGTGCTTTACAGGTTTAGATGCAGTATGTACACATTTGTGATAAAATCACAAATGATATAATGACAATGTCATTATAGAATTGATTTTCGGATGGACCACATTTCAAAGGTGGCGTTTTAGATCATGACACATGACACACTCTGTTTGTTTTACTGCAGTTTACTTTACTTTCCAGCTTGAACAATGGCAACATGGAGTAAGTTTGAGCATGCATAACTGAGATTGCTCTTAAGTCAACATTGCTCTGTTGTGCCGTCTCTTGGGACGGGTTCTTTTATTTGGATCAGGTGCCTGCTGGCCGGCGCTGTTTTGCAGTGGCTTCTGAATTGGGCTGTAAACTGATTAAACAGTTTCATTGTATTAATTGCATGCCCAGTTAATTTAAATTAATATATTAAAAGTAGTTCAGATTTTAAAAACCCATCTCGAGGCCCTGCTCAGATGGCAGTAAAATTACTGCATTAATGTACGGTTGAGGGAGCATGATCAATTGATAATTAATAAAGTAATTACCCCTTGCTAGAATAAATCATCATTTATTATTAAATTAGTTATATAATAATTTTAATAATGTTTTTTATAGGTTTATTACAGACATTGATTTATATATATTATTATATTTATTGTGTTCCACTGATTAGAGCGCTTGATTTTATTTTGGTGTTTAGACATCTTTGTTACATGGTTTACTTTAAATTTAAAAATACAAAAAAAATTTTTTTAATCATTTTAATGTTTTTTTTTTTTTTTATGGAAGTTATTAATCGTGTGTGTGCAATCGTTTTAATATGTGATTTATATTTTATGGGTCGTGTGGGTATTATAGATATATAATCATATTCCCAACATCATACGAGTACACACACACCACACACAAACAATAGGAGGTATGTATAAACACAAATACATACATCATAGTACATATTTTAACAACCATAGATTCCACACACACACACCACACACATTTCTATTATATATATAATAATGCACAATATTAAACATAAACTGCCAATCTATATATATATTATTAGTTTCTGTATGATTTATTTGTTTCGTGAAATACGTCAAACAAAATAAAGAAAACTGAGAACAATGTGCCTTGGCAACTCGTGAAATAGTTTTATGTTTTATTTAGTTCAGTAACGTTTAGTATTTCAAGTAAAGAAAATATTTTTTCAGGTACTATTTATTAAGTATATGTGTTTTTAAAAAAATTTTAAAGTATTAGAAGTTATAATTTATTATTTCATTTTTTTTTTACCAATATACTAAAGGTAAATGTATTGAGTTTAGTTATTTGTTAATATGTAATGTTGACAATCTTACTTTTGGACAGTGATTTATATACCTGCAAACTTTGGAAAATGTATTTTACTAAGTTGCCATAGAGCCCACCCTGACTTTTTTAGTGATGAGACAATGTGCGCTTGGTCTCAAGTCGGGGGCTCTGGATCATTTTATACACATGCTATTTTTTCAGCCAGTGGGTGTTGATTGTACAGCAAACTTTGCCCTTCTCAGTCAGGGTTCTATGCGGATGGCTTGGTAAGACGGTTGATCATTTTACTTCACGGATTATAATAGAGGGGGGATATTACTGACCATATGTGTCGCACGATGCTGTGACCTCCTCAGACCGTTGGTTGTCGAAGGATATTTTTGCACCTACCACCCCCACAGTTCTTAATATGTAACCATAGACCGCCTTTACAGGTTATCCCATGTCTACGCTCCCGGGAGGGACTTAAACAGCTACCGTCTATGACATTTGTAATACGACCCAATTATGCTAAACAGATTATTCAGGTTTACAAGACCTTAGAGGCACAGCAGCACCCGCCCTTCCTCCATACACCGGCTTTCAGCATCTGTGGCAAGGCCAGAATAATTATAGTAATAGGTATATAAGGGCTTTACACCTCACCCACACATATAAGTTGATCTTCTACACTGGGATGATTAAAGGAATAATTCACTCAAAAATGAAAATTCTGCCTTATGTCATCTCTAACCCATGTAACTTTAATATATTTTTTGGGTGAACTGTTCCTTTAAATGGCCATTCTTTTGCTCTGATTGCTTTTGTCTGTGGGTATGCTCACCTATTCTTCAATGAACAAAACATTTGATGAGAAAACCAGAGAGAAAGAAGAGAGATAGGGCAAAAACAGAAATGTGAAAAAGAAAAAAGCGCCCTCAGAAGCTCTCACTGTGACATATGGAAGCTATCACAAGGCTGTGCTCCCATCTGTGTCCACAGCCGCGGCTCGCTGGCACCCAAAAGCCACTGCGCAGGATGGGAGTAATCCATGGATCCCTGGGATTGTGATGGGACTCAAATTTCCCTAGGGACAGAGATTTGACCAGGAAGAGAGGAAGAAGTAGATGGATTATAATGGTGAAGTGCAGATGTTCAATGCTATTTACAGAAAGCAGGTGCTCAAACATTGAGAGAGGTTTAGCAAGGTCACCAATTTTTGCTTTTTGTCTGTCATCGTCTTCCTAAGATGTTAGTGCCAAGTCCTGTGTTTGGAAAGGTTGCAACACAAAGTATTTTGGCACTGTGAGCATATGGTGCGATTGAATTGACTGTCCATCCCAAAAAGTCAACCAAAAAGCAAATGCAAGTAAAAAAAAAAAAAAAGATTAAATAAAAAAACACAACTTTTTGGTCACAACATGACCTTCTTAAGTGTTTAGTAAAGTAAAACTGTGTTTGTTTGTTTGTTTGATTTTGCTTTTTGGTGGCCTTTTTTCATCTTCATAGTGTGCAGCCTTTTTTTCTAGCAAATTTTTCAGCTTTTTTTATTATTATGGCTTTATGGACCTAGATTTTTTCCACTTTGAGTTTTTGCTGATTTCTTCAGAAAAAAAAAATTCAGCCCTCATGTTTGTGCAAGTGAATGATCCTAAACACATGAATTAAAACTACACACAAGACCAGAATACACGTAATTCAAGATTCCCTTGACTAAAACTACATTGGGAAAGCTTTATTCCTGCAGGTGTAATCATAGTCTGACATTGCGTTTCACCTCACTGACGTATTTTGTTCCTATTGTTGTTAACAAATGAAAAATGACATCATTACAGAGAACTTCCTGTTCAACGCAATAGAAGTTTGTGAACTGTGTTGGTAATGCTTTTGAAGGCACTGGTTAAGTGTTTGGTTCATATGAAGTTTTGCTCTACTTGTCTGGTGTCATTGAGATGTTGAGTGCCCCCCGTCTCAACCTCTTTTCCTGCCCTGTTACTCACTGGACCACTCCAAGTTTTCTTGGAATGAAAAATTTATTGCAGGTTGGTAAATTTTTTATGGCTCCATTTCAGTGGACCTTTGATGGCGTGCTGTGTTCTGTATCAATCCGGCAGCAACCAGCCCTTAACATTCTCTCAAGCAGTCCCGTGAGGCCATCTGACGCACACCTCCTGAAAAAATTAGAGTGTGCGCTGTCCTGTCTGATAAATCCCTGTGGACCAGACCTCTATGATTTACTGCATGTCAGGAATTGGGCTTCTCTGGAACCAATGACCCTACCAGACAAGTGAAGTTTATCATCTTAAACACACTACGTGCTACAAATGATCTGTAAAAGCGGATTTGTTCTGTATTATAATTCCAACTCAATGTTCATCTCAGTTTTGGGCACCCATTGAGAGCTAGGAAATTGCAAGATCAGGCTTGCCAGTTCTATTCACAAACTTTTGGATGACCTCCTGTCTGCAACTTTTCATCTACTCACGCCAGTAAAATCCTTTGCCTCTTACGGCGATGTAGGAGCGACATAGTGGTGCCAGAGGTTGTGGGCCGGGAGCACTTTTTCTTTGACATCTGTAATTGTATTTATATATGTATGTATTTTATTTATTCGCTAGTAACCTATTTTGGTAACTTAATATTTAAATTGTCTGATAAAAATTTTATGTGAAAAATAAAATTTGAATTTCTAAATTGTAGGAATCTACAACTTATACCTAAACATTTTCAATTAGTGTCATGTGCAAACACTGCAACACTGCCAACATTGACATGCATTAATTTTGATAAATTGCATTGTTCAAAATATTTTTATATCAACCCCCATTTATCCTTTTCTAAACTCCACCTCAATTCATTTTAAGAGTTCTAAAAGATAACGGCAAACAAGTAAATGATTGAAATGTATCACAGTTTTCACTAATATATTGCTGCACAACCGTTTTCAACATTGATAAAAATCAGAAACGTTTCTTGAGCATCAGAATATTAGAATATATTGGCATTCTGGAGGAACCATGACACTGCCAACTGATTAAAGGCTGCTAACAGTTCAGCTTTCATTCCAGGAATACATTTTATATATACTACTTATATTATATATAACAGTTTTATTTTATTTATATATTTTTATGTACTAATCACAATGTCTTATCTGACCCCCAACGATTTTCATATTCCTGTAAGGGGTGGTTCTGGTTTGTGTGTGTGGGTGTGTGCTGTGTGTGTGTGTTTGACCTGAGCTCATATACCTCCCCTAAGGCTACACTGCTTGGGCCCATGTGTTAACACCTCTCAGTGCTGGACACACCTGTCATTGATTAGCGTGAGTGTGTAACCAATCCGGTATGCCTTCCCTCATAAAACAATACATCCAATTTCAGCTTTGCTACAAGCTGACCCAATGTATACAGTTATTTTAAACATACCAGCTTTTAGCTTTTCTCCCTGAAGCCATGGAAATTCTGTTGGCTGTAATGCAGTTTTCATGTGTGTGAGTGCATGTGTATGTGCTTATAGAGGCCCCACTAATGTGGCTCATATAACATGCAGAACGATAACGGTAAACCTTCATTTCCACAAAATATATATTAGTTGTTACAGCTCTGTCTATGATCCCATCCCTCAACTACAGCACTGCATTGGCGGTGCATGTGAAACAAAGAACAGCTTCTCCTCTTCGCATCATGCTTTGAATGTATGCACCATTCCTCGGCCCGCAAATTAGATCCCCAGGACAGAACCTCAGGAAGACGTCGGTCCCACAGGAACCAGGCTGACCACCGCCATCGGCACTTGTCGAACTTGTCAGCCATATGCAGCAGGGCAGCTTCTTTTCTTATCATCAGGAAGTTGTCAGGTGGGAGATATTTCTGTTTGTGTGTTTTGCAAATGTATTTGTTTCCACTAATGCAAACAATTAGGTGACATCCTATGACAGAACGAGCACAAGTCCGGCTGCAGCTGGACATGCTGCATGGAGCTCTACAGTAATGGACTCATCAATCAACACAGTCTGTTGAAACACTGTGACAACATGGACGAGGCTGAAGGGACCATGCTCAAGGTTGACATTTTGGACACAAACAGGAAGCTGAGATGCTTCAATACTTCAGTAGACCCTTTTCCCATAACATGATGGTAAATAAGCAGCAGAAACACAAATATGGCTAATTAATCTCTCAGGACGAGGATTATTTTGAAAACAAAATCATTTTAGCATTATTTTAAAAACGAATATATATTTTTTGTTAAATATAGCTAAAATGTTTGAATTCAGATTGAGTTTATTTTATTATATTTAAATAAATAATTAATAATATAATAATTTAACATACAATTCAAAAATTTCTGTTGACAGATCTTGTGTGAAGCTTTCATAAAGACTTGTATGCTTCAAAATGAACATATACAGTAGCTAATAGTGTGAAGTATTATTACAAATTTAAAAAAAAATTTAATGAATCTGTTTCAAATAAATTTAGTGTGATGTCAAAGAGTAAATTTTTCAGCAGTCATTACTGCAGTCTTTAGGTCGCAGGATCATCTCAAAATCATTCTTATATTCTGCTAAAAAAGCATTTATTATTATTATTATAAATGTAAAACCGTGACACTATTTTCATGATTCTTTGATAAATAGAAAGAACAGGATTGAAAAAACATCTCACTGACTCATTGAAGGTTTTGAATGGTAGTGTATATAATTTAAATATTCATAATAATTTAAAGCTAAATTAATATTTTTGAAGCCTATTATAAATTAAGGCAATGCATTTAGTTGGTAGAAATTGTTTGAATCCATGTCTCACTAATGTGCAATGCCGTATTTATCGGCTTAAACCTGTATTTTTTGTTTACAGCAGTTAAGGAAACCATTCCTCTCTACTCGATTGCAATGTATCAAACTCCAAAAGTTCAGTTCCTGTTGGACTGTGAAAAGTTCAGTTCCTGTTGGACTGTGAAAAGTTTGTCGCCCACTGTAGTGTTTGTTATTGTTAATCAGCACCTTGTAGTTCAGAGTCCAATATTCAAACCATGCTGTTTTTCCTAGAGTTTACTCTGTCTACCAGCAATACTTTTTTAAACTCCTGGCCAAAAAACACATAGGTGCTCCATTAATAATTATTTTTTTGGTTGGTGTTTATGTCCTGTGGTTTAAAGCTTTGATTTGAATGAGTTTGCTGTTTCCAACTCAGTATCAACGTATTCAATACATTTACTGAAATATGCTGTAAATGCAATTTGGCTTTTCTGCTGTCATCACAGCCATTTATGCATGCTGTGGGCTTATTTGTTTGGCCCAGTGTCATATGCCTTCTGAGAAAGCATTCATGCGGAGAAAGAACCAATTATGTGTAATTTCTGCTTTTAAGCCCATCTCCCATAATCACCATGGTGATATTTTAAATGTGATTAAACACACACGAGTACTTCCATGTGCACAAATGTTCCTTCATCTTCACGGAATATTCGGGAAACAGACAGATAGCATTTTGTACCATATATATTATACAAAGACAGCTATAGGCGTAGCACAACAGAATAGAACAGAAGTGCGAGTCTTAAGTTTTTCCAGCTACTTTTAACTTGACACTCAGTATAAAAAAAATCCTGCGCTCATGGCGTGAGACGCTGTAAAACAGTGACACACATCAGACCCCCCAAAAAACATTCATATAGTATGGCTTTTATGTGTAATAAAATATTCCTCAAATAACACATATTAAATTATAATAAAAACATGTTAGAAACTCTATCTTTCTCTTTTTTTCGGTCCGTTTCTCAAGGACACCACCATAAGAGCCCTCTTAGACTAATACAGTTATCTGTTTATCTCAAGCAGATGAAAAACTTCCCCTGAATGAATATACACAATATCTTGGCACACCGGTCAGGATCCAGCACAGAGGACCCTATCTTTAAAATCACATGCATGTAAGTATGCATCCTCCTGAATTCCTGTCCCTTTGTTTTCAGATGTAAGGGAAGAGCAGTAATGGGTCTTCTGTTGACTTTACATCCTTGGAAAGTCCGCCTGGGCCGCACACCTGCTGTCCATCCAGACCAGTGGAATCTCTGCATGGATAGAGAGGATGCAAGATCTGGAAAGTATGCAGGCGTCCAAAGACCCTTAAGGCCGCACTGCGTGCATCGAGGAAATGACCAGGAATGTCAGCGCAACCATTCCTTCCATATCCTCCGTCGTGGCCAAGAATTTCAGCATTGTTTGAATGATCATATATATCATCATCATCAATATAAACACCTGTATACTTAATATAATTCACCGGGTCTTTTGTTGAGGGTTTTTCCCTTGTTTTGACAGGACGCTCAAAGCGGGAGATCATGAGGTCGTCTCTCCATGATAACTGGAGTGTAACACTCATGGGTGGTTTTGGTTTATGTATTACTTCATTGCGGTCAGCTGATAGTGTGCTCTGAAGGTTAGTGTCACCGGGTGCACTGGCAGCTTGACAAGTGCCCCATCTGACAGAGGCCAGACTGAATGTCCTTTACAGAAACATAGCGCTGCCAGGAGTGCTTCAGTGGCAGCAGAATGCATAATTGGTGACACGATGAGCAAAGAGGACACTTGACAGAAGTCCTGAGCTGGAGAGAGGAAGGCACACTGGCAGCCTTCACAAACTCAAAGATGTCTGATCAGCTCATGGTTGATTGAGACTCGGTTCTTGGTTTCTTGGTTCAAAGTACAGTTTAATGGCTGTCAGCTATATGCTATTCATGTGTAATCTCCTTAAAGGATTTGTTCACTCAAAAAAATCCAGAAAAGTATGTCAAAAAGTATTCGTCGATTAACCCTCCCCTTTAACCGTTGCAACTTAGTTTACAAGTTGTTATGATGCTTTAGTCTGGAGCTTGAAAGCTTCTTGGACGTTTTAGAATGACATTATGTCAGAATTTTTACTTTTTGGGTGAACTGTCTCTTTAAACAAAAATGCATCCAAATATATTACCAAGAGTTTGCAATTGATCATATGTTATAATATAATTAATAATATATTATCAATCATACCTGACAAAAATGTTCCTCAT
Organism: Sinocyclocheilus anophthalmus; assembly: GCA_018155175.1. Taxonomy (NCBI): domain Eukaryota; kingdom Metazoa; phylum Chordata; class Actinopteri; order Cypriniformes; family Cyprinidae; genus Sinocyclocheilus; species Sinocyclocheilus anophthalmus. The sequence goes on from JADLZN010010996.1 coordinate 390,741, forward strand.
GGTTTTGGAAAAACAATCTCATGGCAATTTGTAACTATTTTTAATGATATGGCAAATTATCGTACTTAATTTATAAATTTTTGTACGACTTGCTTTAGGGAGGTTTAGGAATGGACCTTAATGCTTAGTTTTGTTATAAAAAAATGATGTTTTCGCACAAATCAAATCATACTAATACAGAATTTCCAACTCATAAAATAGTTAAATTTTTTTAACGAGAAAAGAAATGTAAATGTTCAAAATTAGTTTTGTAGACTAAAATACAAAGTTGCTTACATATTATTTTAACAAAACTAGAATCATAATTATACTTATTATTTGAATTATTTTTAATTAATTTTGAAAATGGGTAGTGAAGGAAACGCAGTCAACAAGCAGCCAGCATACATGGAATTTCTTTTAATACAGATTAAAAAGCATCCCAGACGGGATCACTGCATATTTCCCCTGCTTCCATTCTCGTTACTTAATAGATTTGAATGAGGAAGTGTGTCCAAACTTTAGTCTGGTAGTGTAGACTGTTACAAAATTGTTCTCACATGTTTTTCCCTTTCTTGTCACACATTCTTTTTCTTCCTTTCTTCTTGTGAGCTTCTATGTTTTAAGAGCAGAAGAACATATTTTTCTTCTCATGAATTCCTGTGTTAACATTCGGCACTTTATTAAGATCTTTTTCTCTGTTCATTTATGTTTTGAATCTGATGTGATTATGAGAAAGAGGCTGAACGCAGCTCTCATGAGAAAGAGATGAAACATGGATCATTTCAGTGACAGTTCCAAACTCATCTTTTTGATGAAGAGCTCCATTATGCTTTATAAGTCCAGCTGCAGGATTTTCATGTCATAAACACAGTGGAGTCATTGCAAGCTTCAGTGCAAAGACACAAGCTGCTGAAGATCTATTGGACTGTATTTTTTTTTTAGCCTAAAATATGCTCATTCTGAGCACTCGTAACTGACCGTGACATATAATCTTTGTAAACCACTGATGTCAGTGTGTCAGGATAAGTTAATGAACGTCTTTGCTAATCTAAGCACTAGACATCTCTCCCAGCCATTTATATCTTGAAGCTTTAGCCAAGAGATAAAGGGGAACTTTTAGGGTCATTTTCCCTCAGTTGTTTTGTTTCAGAGTTTATCTCTGTTATTAGGAAGCTCAGAAGTACTGACCAGAATGGTTGTTTTGAACTAAAACCTTAAACTCTAAGACCATTGATCACTTTTCTATAATAATTGTTCTATTTTGATACAAATCTTTCATTACAAATAATAATTTAACAGCAATTTGAATTGAAAACTTAAATATGAACATGAATTTCACATTTAAATTATAGCTTGTATTTAATGCCGCATTTTTTTATGTGATCTCAGACTTGTGGAGCCCAGTATTATTGTGATGATCTGGATTGATTATTTTTTCCAGAATGCATTTTAGCTGCTAGACACCTTATTCTGTACCTTAACTGCGGTATAGTCATTATGGACTCATAATGTTTTGAGTTTGTCATGCTCTAGTGAAATTCTGATTCACAGTCTGAACAAGTGTATCGACTGATGGTTGTGTTTTGGCAGTGTATTTTTGCAGAACAGAAGCAGAGGCCTGTGTTTGTTTGAGTGCAGGTCAATGTTCTCATGGTGCGCACATCCTCTCTTCATCCCTAACTTTAGTCACGGTCACTGAGGTGACGTGCATCTTTGTCTTCACCATGCAGCTGAAGGTTATGGCCAAGCCTGTGATTTTCAAGTGAAATCGGACTGTGTTTAAATGGTTTTTATTTATGTTGGTGGGGGGGGGGGTGTACAGGTTTTTCTACACTGGTGGGGACTTAAACCTGAATATACACCAACTCATGGGGACTTGTGTCACCATGGGGACCTAAATTGAGGTCCCCATGGGTACAAAAGTTTATAAATCATACAGAATGTTTTTTTTTTTTTTGAGATTGTAAAAAAGCAGAAAGTTTTCTGTGAGGGGTAGGTTTAGGTGTAGGGCGATAGAAAATACAGTTTGTACAGTATAAAAACCATTACGCCTATTGAGAGTCCCCACAAGGATAAGTTACCAGAACTCTGTGTGTGTGTTTGTGTGTGGTGTGTGTGTGTGTTGTGTGTGTGTGTTTGTGTGTGTGTGTGTGTGTGTACTCTGTGTGTCAGTTTGATTAAAAAAAAACTAATTATTTTGCACATTATTTTCTGAAATTAATATTAATATTCATCCACCAAACATTAAGTGTTGGTTTGTATTGCATCTAAAACTATATATATGTGTGTGTGTGTGTGTGTGTAAGATTATTTAAGATTTGTAAGATTTTATTATGTTGTTGGGAAAAAAAGTCTCTCTAGCTCACCAAGGCTGCATTTATTTGCATAAATATATCAAAAATACAGTAAACACAGTAACACTCAATATATTTTAAATCATTCCAATATGCTAATTTGGTGCTCAAGAAACATTTCTTATTATTAGCAATGTTTAAAACAGTTGTGATGCTTAATATTTTTTGTGGAAACCAGGATACTTTTTTTTTCAGGATTCTTTAATGAATAGAATGTTCAAAAGAGCAGCATTTATTTGAAATCGTTTTTTTGTAACCCGTCTTTACTGTTACTTTTGATATATTTTATGCATCCTTGCTGGATAAAAATCCCTGATCCCAGACTTTAGAACATATTACACATTTGAATGTAAGGGTTTTGACCACCAGCAATTGCCAATTTGTTAATTTTTTTACAGAAACAGGAAGTCTGATGACAGTTTATGACTACAGTAGATTGAATTTACATAGAAATATTCTGTCTGGATTTAGGTAAAGAAAGGAAAAGCAGCATGGAACTGTAGGCATTTACTTAAAGTCTCACCTACCTCAGTTATTTCTTTTTTGTGATTTTTTTTTCCCCCAGTAGTATTGAATTTTGACTAGGCCTACATCAGGGATGTATACGTATACGGCCCGCTGAATCATATTAGACACGGATGATCAATTTTAAAACATTTGAAAAGCAAGTCATGTAAAGATTCTTTCGGTTTATGATGTCCAGGGATACCCATATGTTTGGATTGTTTGGAAATCTGTATTTTATTTAAATCGCCATCACACCATTGCTCACAAACAACGGGGATGCCAGAGTTGCACTTGCCTCAAGTTTCAAAGGTAAAATGCATAGTCAACAAAAGCTTTTTGCCAAATGCATGTTTGCAAATGAAATGTTTGCACTGGACTATGTTCGTATTAGGGTTTCCGCGGGTCTTTAAAACATCTTCAGTTAAATTGTTTACATTTAAATCCATGCAAACTCTTAAATGGTACAAAAAGGCTAAATTATAAGAGGTCTTTGGGGACAGAAGGATAAAAATTGCTATATGGATTAATATGACGATTAAACTTCAAAAGGCTACGATTTCACTGAATAAACTTGAGCGCTGCACGTCAGCTTTGTGTACTGCGGTTACCGGGGAAACCACTATAAGCGCAGTTTCGAAAGTGAAACCTGCTGGCAGAGAACGAATTTGCTTTTTCAAAAAGCCCATCTGCTATTTTTGCTACATATTTTTAAATGTGAACCTGTGGATCGACAAAAAGCTAATTCATTATAAAAATCTAAACAATTAAGAAGACAGTAAAATATATTTATATGTTATTTAATATAATAATTAATTGATAATAATTGTTTAAATTAATATAATAATTGATACTTTTGACTCATCCCTTTTCTTAAAAAATTGTTTAAAGGCTGAAATGTGAAGTGCAGATCTTAAAAAGGTCTTAAATTTGATTTTAAAAATCCTGCAGATACCAGGTTATTTTATGGTACCATTTGGAATAACTTTTTTTTTTTTTTTAATTAAGCCCTTTTTAATTGTTCTTTTAGGTTGTTTTGAGAATGTTCTGTAGGCTACTAATAAAAAAAGGACCTCTGTATATATGTTTGTTGCAAATGTACAGACAATGCAATTGAAATGTTTACATTGGCTTGTCGGGGTAATATTTCTTTCCACTGACAACAAAGTTTTCCTTCTGAATTAGCATAACTGCACAAGTTTTATACTTAATAAAATCTTTAAAAACAAATGACATTAGTTATACTTTCATTTCCTTCAGTAAAAAGGAAATTGAATAAAACAGTACAAAAGGTGTGTGGATGTGGATTAGTAATCTGGCCCCTTGGTATAAAGGAGAAAAAATGCTGGCCCTAGTCACTATCAAAGTTGCCCATCCCTGGCCTACATAATGAATGATCTGAAAAAGCTTTAAAGGGTTTGAGCCGAGTTTTAGTTTGGTTGTGTTGATCACTGAGCTTTTTCACACAGACCTGGCAACCCTGTTATGTGTGAAGGCCACAGGAGGAGGTTCTGAAAGGTTAGATGTACAATCAGGAAATTCTCTGTGATGGCTTCAGCTCCCTCAGGGGTGTCTGTATTCCCATGACACAGCTTTCCTTTTCCTCCTTCACTCACACGGCACCCAACGGTTCAGAAATCCCCATAACTTATGAAAACTCTGCTTTGTTTGGCTTTGCTTTTCTCTTGTTTTGCTAGTCTTTAAGAGACTGCAGGTTGAGATCATGAATCAACTAGCCGAAAGGGAAAGTCAGGTATCAGAGGGACGCTTTGACCATTTGTCCATTGGCAGGAGACTTCTAGAGAACTGCTCGCTTCTGAGTAACCACAAGGCTCTCAGGATGATAGAGCAGGTTAGAACGTACCTCAGCCTCATGCAAATTTACTTGTTCTGATTTATACATGATGTGGTGGACGCAGTGTGAAGAGCTGAAGGGCTTCAATCATCTTTAATCAGCGCGTTTCAGCCTCTCCAAGAAACACAGTTGGAGCAATGCAGCAATCTCGCCATGACCCATTTGCACTGCAGTTTACTTTAACCTAACAAGTTCTGAGGAGCCCTCAAGGCCACAAAACCTGAAAGTAAACACGCCACACACGGAATGTGTTTACCAATCTGCCAGTGACCTTTTCGTACGTGCTTCAAATGTGTTTTTGAAGATTTTAATCTGAAATCAACATCACATATGTGCATTTGCGGATCAGATTGTTGAATTAAACGCTAGAGGAAGGGAGTGCACCTTTAATGTCTTTAAATGTTAAATGAGCAAGTGAAAACTGATAAGTGAAATGCATGAGTTCCAGGAATATAATGGGCTAAAAATAGTTTGCCACCAGATGAGTAAAAAGAAAGTGTTAGAGAGGTCAGAACTAGCAGTCTGGTCGTGTGTTTGAAGTGTGTGTGTGCGCGTGTCAGCGGCTGCGCTTCCTTTCTCTACAGGTCAACAGTGATGCACACTCAGGGTTTGACAGGATGTGCCAGGCTGATCCTTCTGCCTTCATGTCCGTCTATCGGTTGAATTCTCTCTCTTTTGTCTGTCTATTTGTCTCTTATTTTCATTTGCTCTTTCCCAGTGGAGAGCAAAATCAATGTGTCCCTGTCTGCCAGTGTGATATTGCCTCGCAGACCTCAATTTTCCAACAAAACAAAATGTAGTGGATATGTTTTGATGATATTGATGCACCACACCATATAAAAGCTGCAACATGATTTCTCTTGTATAAACAAATAAATAATAAATTCTTCAGTATGGATGGCTAGTCTTAAATTAAAAAACAAAGACATTTTATTGTTTTTTTTTTGTTTTTGTTCTATTAAGGAAAAAGATTTTAGTAATTCTTTACAATGATTAAAACACAGCATTTATTAAACTTATTAAAGGTTAATTTTTTTTATAATTAATAGACTAATGTAAAATGTATTAGTATACATCGTTTAAAACTTTTGGTTTAGAACTTTTTTTTTTTAAGAAATTATTACTTTTATTCAGCAAGGAGACATTAAATGAACCAAAAATGAATGAACTGGTAAATTAACCAGTTTTTAAAATAAATGCTTTTCAACAGAACCGTTTTTAACGGTTAAGACTGGAGTAATGGCTGCTGAAAATTCAGCTTTGCCATCACAGGAATAAATTAAATTGTAAAATATATTCAAATAGAAAAAAAATACTTTCTTTTGTAATAATATTTCATTTATTACATTAAAAAAAGTACCATCCCCAAACTGCAGTGAGTAGTGCATGTAGATTTCAACATAGACTAATACGTTGTTAACATTTCAAATAACATTACCAAAGAATAGTAAATGCTGTAAAACTATTCATGTTCATTCTTGTTACTTCAAGTTAGCTATTGCATTAATAAGTGTTAACATGAACCTTATTGTGAAATATTTCATAATAAGCCTCAGAGCTTATTAAAATAATGCTTCATGTCTCAGTACAGAAATATTTCTGCTTTTCCCAATAGTGTGAGTAAAATCCAGATAATGAATTCAGAAGAAATTAGAATAACTAAATATCACAATAATTCAATGTTGTGAAACTTGTGAAAATTCGTTTGTTTTTTGTTTTTTTACATCTGGCATTGTGAAATTCACACACACATACACATGAAATAATGGTCACATCTTAACTGGCTGTCCTGGGGTCTTGTTCCTCTGTTATGTCCAGTCTGTGGCCCGCTGGGAAAGTCTCAAAAGTCCCCCAATGGAATTTAGAGGGGGGGAAATCACTTTGTCTTTCAGCAGTGGACTTTTTTTTTGCATGTGCCGTTTGTTAGTAGAAGTCTCAGGCCATTATTCACAAAGCTTACAAAGGTCGGGTTAAGCTGCAAGCAAATCCCTCTTCAAGCTAATTATTGTTCTATGAATATGTGGATCAGACTCTGTCCCAGGTTCAATGCAGACTATTGATTGGAATTATTCCTATAAGAGACATATTTCACAGTAAAAACTACTATGGTGTCTCAATAAAACCCAATTAATTGTGAATCAAAGGGACACCTTCGCCTTATTGTTAGTCATGCTAACATGCTTAGTCCCTTGGATATGCAATCACTTATACAAGATTAGGCTTTAGGAAAAGGAGGAATTTAAAAATATCTGCCCTTAATCAAGCTGTAGGGTCCATTTGGCCAGCTGAGAACCTCCATACGGTCCAGACGTGTGTGTGTTTGAGCTGTTGGTCTGATTGGGGTCACCATGAAGCATTGAAGAAGAATCCCTCTGTGATTCAACTGGAAAATGTCCAATGGCAAATTAAGAGGCAATTCATTGCTGTATCATTTAACAAACAGAGACGCAAACGTACACAAATGAGCCAAGAAACAGGATGCCGGAGAGAGGGGAAGCTTGAGCCGGCCGATAGGAAGCGAGGACAGTAGCGGTTGGAGACCCCTGTCCCTGAAACCAGCATGAACTCCAGACCTCCCTTCCTCTCTGTATTTTCCTGTTTACCAACCTGCTCGCTCGCTTGTTTGGATGTTTTCCTTCAGTCCCCTGAGTCGATATCTTCCTGTAGCGCACGGGCACTCACCTGACTTAATGTCTGCCGGATGTCATTAAAAGGCTCAGAATATCGACTCCGGGAAGTCTGATGGAGTCTGGTGTGCAGTGCATTGTTTGGAAAATGCCTCGGATTTTGCCTATGTCAGATTTTAGAGTCACATCTTGCGCCATTCATCCCATCTTGACCTTAATTTTGATTTTGTGCAAGAGGCTGTGATTTTCCACCAGTGATGTGTTGAGGAATTAATGCCTCTTGAAAATGTTAAAAGAATTAATTTATTTATTTCTTTTTGCAACTGACCTGAACCTTATAATACAATGCCTTCGAATGAATGTTTAATTTAACTGTCAGACTTAAGTGTGAACTGATGAGTGGAAAAGCAAGAATGAATGTGGAGCTTTGAACAGTTTGGATGCCAAAATGACTGTTGTTGTACCTTTTGAAATGATGGCATGTCCGTTCTTTGTCTGCTGCGTACAGTCTGAGTATCATTTAGATTAGTTTTTCCTCCCATCTTATCACCGGTGACCTCGTGACCCTCATGTCTGGAGGAGATTTAAGATGCAGTGTAGTTTGACCAAGGTCACACAGGTCTCTGAGCAGTAATGGCATCTGTTAGATGTGATGAGTGCCTTCATATCAGCCCAGTCTATTTGGTTATGGAGACTGAGATTTCTTATCGTACAGTCAGGGATGTAGTTTAGCCCTCTACCTCACTGGTTCTCAAACTCTCCGGGTAAAATGCCACTTTTGATCAAATCGACCAAACGTTTTCAAGGTTCCTCAAATTACCTCTTTAAATGAGCTGATAAGCTTAGACATTCACAAACTGTCTCCCACAGAGATATTTGCTCATTTTGGCTGATAATTAAGTGGGGATAGAAAACCATGATATGTGCGTTACTTGTTTAATTGGATTCTCTTAGAGGAATTTAAGATGAAGATCTGATTACAATGTAGGTCAAATTTATGCAGAAATAAATAAAATTAAGGGTTTTGTCATTTGTCTCCATGGTTATAAAACATTTAGCAGAGCTTAAAAACATAAATTGGATTCTTCTTTGCCAAAGTAGAATGTGAATTATGCTTTATAGTCTAGACTTCAGACATTACACTTAATAAAATAAATAAACATGACTAAAATAAATCTGAAAATATAACCATAAAAATATAAGATAGATAGACTACAAACACACCACACACATTTTATTTATTAATATTTTGAATTGCCTTTTATTTTATTGTTTATTTTCACTTTTCATTTTAATTTTAATTTAAGTTGCTTTATTTTTATTTAAATTTTAGTTTTAGTCATTTTATTACTTATTTGTTTCAGATAGTTATCAGGGCAACATTTATAATGTTATTTTTATGTTTTTCATCTAATACTTTTATTTCAATTTTATTTTAATTACTGAGTTATTTTCAGTAGTTTTAGCTTAGTTAACAATAACAACACTGATGTACTGTATATGTATAATAATATATCAGTATAAGTTTAAATAAATATAACACTCCACGAGAAGTACTGTCCTGGCTTAATGCACAGCAGGTTCCAGCCATTAACTGTCTTGTAAATAGAGCTTCTGCTTGACCTTGTTCCTCTTGTGGTTAAAGGGCTTAATAAATGTTCTTGAATGTGTTTATCTGTGCATGTCTTCAAGTTTCGTTTAGCCACAGTGTAGGTTAATATTCAGTGACGCACCTCATGTCCAGCTAACCACACTGACCGCATTCATAAACATAATGAGCACCGTTTCCTCCTCCTGGTAAACACATAGACCCTGTGACAGGTCACCGCCTACTCTTCTCTCAGAGCATCGGAATGTGTCACTCTGGGTGCCGGAGACATAAAGAGACTCACTTTTCATGTGGCTCAAGCATCCACTGCAGGGCAAAACAGTGGAGAGATGGGCTACATTTAGATAGTCTAGGTAGTTCACTAGATTTTGAAACACAGCCATTCAGATGCACATTTGTTTATTTGAACTATGCCCATTTAGGACTGTGGGAAAGAGACATCGGATGACTCTCATATCAGACTGAATATATGACTGCAATAAAGACAGCAGAATTTTCTCATTCTGTGGTCAACCAGCTATTTCTGTTCATCAGTGGACAGACGAGTATCTGCTTTTTTCTCTTTTGTCCCACTTTCAAATAACACACTGTAATGACATGATTGTCCAGCTGCTTCTCATTCTCTCTATATATCGTGAGGGTCTTCTGAGGGAAAATCTGAGTTTCAGCATAACAAAGGTTGTTTGGTTCTTTGTGTTCTTGACACACTTGTTTTAGTCTCTCTGTGTGTGAGAGAGGAACAGAGGGCTTGTCGGGTTGTCTTGTGGGTCTGGAAGGTTATTCTTTGTCATTGTGCTTTCTGGTATCACCAAAAGCGACTCTTGACCCATAAATATTTAACAGAGCAGACTTTAATAGAAACTTCACTTTCACCTTTTCCTCTGCAAAAGACCCTTGGCTGGACTTTGTTTTCAGCACCCCTCACCCTCTCTCTCTCACATAAATATTTATAAGGGAGTGAAGGGAGAGAAGTTTTATTAGGGCATATGTGATTTAATGTGATGGACCAATCATGGGAAGAGAATAAATTGCACTTCTACTACAAAGTATATAAAAATACCCAGCAAACCTGAAATCATCAAAGACGCTTGGCACATTCCAAGAATACTGTGGTGTCCTGATATTTTGGTAAATGATTAGAAGCACAAATTCTGTGTTTTTTGTTGTGAGAACTATTAGATATGCTTGATAAGCATACAATTAACCTAGCATGAAATGTAGATGTCTGTTTTCAGCTTTGAAATTAGGATTTTGGCCTGTCTCACCTTAGAGGTCTCGACTTTCTCTACTGTATTCAACAAATGAAATCATACAATGTCATAATTTTTGACACTGATCTATTCGGTTTATTTTTGTAAACAGGGTTTTATTAACTGATTTTAATGACCAACAACAAATTCTGTTATGCATGATTTTCTCCCTATTACAAAAACTGTAACATTGTTTTAAAATGGACACCTATTAGAAATAAATCACATTATTTGCTTTAAATATTATTCCATTTTCTCATTTTTTTATATAAATTGTAGTGTTGACCACATTCATTGATCTCAATCTTCAACCCTGTTACCCAAATTATTGATAACAAGATAAAATATCAAATAAATATTTTCTTTTCATTTTAGGGATATATTTATATATTATTTAATCTCAAACTAAACCCCACTGAGTGAAAGCTTCATTTGGTCTGTTTTGGCAACCCTGTTATTACCTATTCCTGTATTTATTTTGTTTGTTTTTAAAATTGTTTATTCAGTGTTCTTGTCTGGTAACAGAGTTGTGAAAATTGCAAACCTAGAAAATTTAAAACAACATTTAATTTGACTTTCTGAGATTCAAGACTGACATTTTTTGTACCTCCTTTCACTGACCTGTTTTTATTTTTGTTTTACTTGTTTTAGGCCCCACTTTTTACCTTCTTCACAGACAGTGCCTGCATTTGTTTGAACAGACTTCAGGCGCCATATTCTCTTTCTTTTGAGGAGCACTGAGCTCAGCGCTCTCTGTTATTCAAAACTAGAGCACTTCCACATACCTTCATTAATTCTGAGGAGTAGACGCACAGTGGGGTCTCTTCCTCTGGTGCGAGCAGCACGGGGTGCATTTGAGTAAGTGTGGAGTGTGTGTGTGTGTGTGTGTGTGTGTGTGTGTGTGTGTGTGAGTGTGTGTATTAGTACAGCTCTACTCCTGCACCCCAGAGACCACCCGCTGATTATGTAAAACTCCTCCGCCTCTGAGTGTCTTAAGCACAGCCGAGAGGGAAGTTCAACATCCATCTCTCCTGACCCTGTCTGACCCATCTAATCCCGCCGTTTCTCAGGTTCTGATTACACAGATCAGGGACCAGCATCGGGATCGAACACCAACCCCAATCATCAGTCACTCCTACTGGCATCTGACAGCTCCCATGGCCTGCTCAAACCTTCTCCACACCCGCCCAACTCCGCATCCACTTCAAAGTCCCACAATCTGAGGTTATCTCATTTATTCGGCAGATGAAGTCCCAGGAATATCAGTTAGATTAATGGGCGGATCTAATGACAGAATAAATGTACGATTCGCATAATTAGTTTCTAATATGTCAGTAAGCATAGCGTATATAATTTGCTTGACTTGTCAATGAGATCACTCTGAAGACATGCATCCGGTTTCGTGATCCGTTCCATGTGTTGTCTTTACATTCCTGTCTCCTTTCATCACAATCTGGTGTATTGCAGCACATGATGATTTCAACTTTCATTACTTCCATTTGTAGCTTTGAAAACTGTATACTGCATGATACATTGTATATTACAAGAACATTCAGAGAGCATTTCAGTCACAGTGACCAAATATGTCCTCACAATGTTTGGCATTGGATGTTAAACGCTAACTTCAAACATGCTGCAAACTTCACGAAACCGCCACCTGTTTTTAATCTGGCATACTTAGCAAAGTTTGCAGCAATTACCATTTAGAAAGAGAAATTTCTTCTTGTCTATGCCAAAAACACCGTAATCGATCTAATCTAAAAGGTAATTGTTGTGTTCATAGTCTGTGACTTTGGGACCTAAAATTGTCTGTGTTGACAGAAGGGGCTCTGTAGTGCAATGGGTTCTGTTTCCTCTGCTCAGAGACTGTGGACTGAAGTTGAGGTACAGACTGTATTATGTGACCCGGCTCACAACCTTCTGAGGCTTCATACTGTATATGCTACTCCTGAAGGATTTCTTCTGCACAATTCACATTGTTTCTGTAGGCACATTGTTTTCCTCTATCTCTCTTTCTCTCCTTTTCATTTGACACTGCATAACATATTTCAAGTAGAAAACACATGCTGTGTGTCCTTGGTCTCTACTAGCATTGATATCTATGATTTATGTACCAGCACCTCTAGGCATTTAACAGTAACTGCTGTAGTCACATCATAGATAATGATTGACTGCGTGAGACTTACAGTGAGCATCATGGGAAACAATGTAAAGAGCAAAACATTCAACAGTGCTAAGATATTTACACTTTCTAAAAGAAATATGGTGTTCTAATGGTTGCTGTTGCATTGCTAGGTGGTTTCTTACTGATTCAAGTCAAAATATCTCACCTTCAAGTCTCTACTCTGCATTAAAAAAATGTTTTAAGTTTAAACCAACCTGAGCTGGTTTACTGATTTTGGCTGATTGATGGTCTTTTTTCTTTGCAGCCTCTTCCAGTCAAAAAAATGGTACAAAACCCCTCTAAAACCAGACAACTAATAACTCTATTTTCTGTTTTGTGCTTGTTTTTTTGTTTGTTTGTTTGTTTGTTTGTTTGTTTGGGGGTTTTTCGCTTTGCTTTGCTTTTTGTTTAGTTTTGTTTTGTTTTTTGTTTTGTTTTTTGTTGTTGCTTTGCTGTTTTGCTTTGCTTTGCTTTGCTTTGCTTTGTTGCTTTGCTTTGCTTTGCTTTGCTTTGCTTTGCTTTTGTTTTGTTTTTTTTTTTTTGTTTGGTTTGGTTTTCTTTGGTTTGGTCCTTGTATATTGACATATTCTTGTCCTTAGATTTGCCTCAGATCCCTCTTCATTGTTAGTCTATATCATATTCGCTTTTATTTTATCATTCACCAGGTAAAAAAAAAATGTGTGTCTGATTACATAGAAAAGTAAAAGCATACCTAACCTCAACAATCCACTAAATTTAACAGCATAGATACTTTAGTAGTGATGGACTTAACTGACACACATATCATATGAGACTGCTGCATTACCTGAGTCACAGATTACAGTGTGTACAGTTGGAAATGTAGTGTGTGACTGCACTGGGTTGCTCTCAGAACTGATCTGAAATCAATGATCTATGGATGTGAGTGCAAGGCCATCTGGGCTCTGCTGCTCTTTGTCAGTGGAGGTATTGCTTGTGGCTTCCCGTGCTGCTCCACATTACCAGGGAACGGTTGCCAGGGCTACCATTTATTAATATCTATCTATAACTTTGAGCACTGTGCTCATTTGAGCAAATAATGAAGACAGCCACTGGTTTCAGGGGAGGGTTCGCTGGCATGTGAGCGCACAATCTACATACTTAATGTACACAGGACATAATTGAGTCTGCCTGTGTGTTTACAAGCTTGTAAATAAGGGTGCGATTGAATAAAATATTGCATAAAGTATGTGCAATCGCATATGCTTGTGTTTATATAAATAAGCAGAAATAGGAAATTGTCAACCAGGCTAATTAAATCTGGTTGACAAAAAAAAAAGTACTGAGGCATTTTAATATATATGTGAATGTATGATTTATTTGACTGTTGATTCTTATTAATTTTATATGTTTCCTGTCTGTAATTGCTTGGATTAATTGAATCAATCATGTATTCATTTCACTGTAATTAATTTATTCCCAGTTGCTTTACAACAACAACAAAAAAAGTAATGTTCCTGCTCTGATTCAGCTATGTGTAAGGGTTCAATATAATTGTAAATAATATAGTCATTTAGCATTTATGCTGTAGAATATTTCCCTCTATATCAAGTTAGAGCACTACAGCAAGAAAAAAAAACTAATGGAGCAACCCTGCCCCCTGTTGGTTGATTAGCTCTGGATTTATATTGTGTAACAAACAGTGTCTGTCTTTAGTTTTATGTAAATTTACTCAGAAGAGGCCCCTGATGATGGTGCTCTGAAATGTTGGGCCTGTGGTTTTATCTTATCACTGCTTGTGGGTTCTTGTGTTAATTAGTAACAGCCTTTTGCTTGGTTTTATGGTTTGTTACAGTATTTTTATGTTGTTATTGATGTGTGATGTCACTGGAAAAGGAAATATATTTCTGAGGAAGAGTTTTTATCTTTTGATAAAAGATTATGTATTCCAACAATTGATTTAAAATGCACACATGAATAATTCGAAATAAGACCAGCAATGTTCTCTATTAAAGTAAAAAGCACCGATTTTGATTTCATGATGACTTGAAACTTTCTGAACACTTGAATGTAGAGATTTTGCATTTAATAATCTGCTAATAAGAATACAACATCTCAGTAAAGAGGTAAATATCCTCCTAGTCTGCAAATGACACTGTTGCTATGCAGTAATGAGTCTGGTGGCAGAGGAACAGCCAGATGTGCGTCTCAGCTGTTCGCTAGGATCTGACTGATTGTCTTCATATAACAATCAAGTGACATGCAGTATTATTTAATTTATCTGAGCTTCTTATTGTTTATTAGAGATGAACTCAAAGTTCTTTTCTGTTGGATAGGGTGAATGTGATTTCACCAAGTACATGTTCCTGGATCAACATCCACAACATTCCAATCGACCAATCAGAATTGAGGGATAAGTTTTCAAGAAATGTCAGTTTTAGGCTTACAATCAGGGTTAGATGCTTCTACACCCTTGTTATTCACCTGTCATTTCCCTCTGATTTTAGGAATAAATTATGGGCAGGGTTAGATAGGGGTAGGGATTGGGTTAGGTCTATATTTTTGGACAGATAGTAATGTCGATCCAGGATCAACAAAAGATGTTAATCCAGGAACATGTCTTACTTGGCAAAATCACGGTGACCGTTGGATTGTTTAAAATCAAAGTGATGTTTTGGTCAAAATAGGCCATAAAGCACACAGTAAACTCAGGGATGTCATTTAAAGTGAAGTCATAATTCAAATTATGTTATTACTTAGTCACATTCTTGTTATTCTAAATCTGTAGAGCGTTTATTCTGTGGTAAAACACAATTGCGAATACTGAAGCTGCTCTTCTGTACACTAAGTAAATGAGGGATGGATGTTATCCAAGTCTGAAGCCATATAATACCTTAGTGTGAACAACAGACCAAAATTTCAGTTGTTATTTGGAGAATATCATCCCTTCCACTGCTGCTCTTGTGTATATTTCTGCACTTGAACTAATTACATTGGGGTCAACCTGGTCCGACATATATTATAAGTTAAATCCTCTGGAATCACAAAATAAATCATGGAAAAACATGTGATGTGAAGTTTGAAGATGTGGAAGTGTGAACATTTTAAATGAATAATAACTTAAATTAGAATCTGTTCATCACACAAAGCTACTTCATAAGTCTTGTAATATAGTACTCAAACTGCATAGACTGTATTTATGGTACATTAATGGTTTTAGGTCATTTCGGAGCTTAAACTCATCCCCATCATTTTCATTGTATAGAAAAGAGCAGTCTGAACATTCAGCCAAGCATCTCTTTTTAAGAAAGATATGTAACAGCATCAGGATGAGTAAATGATGACAGAGTTCTAATTTTTGGTTGAACTATCCCTTTAAGTGTTTGTGTAATAAAAACTTTCTTGCAAAACTTCCTGCCTTTGAATGGCAGAGTGATGTTGTTAGTTGTTAGAAGAGGGTATTGAAGTGGAGTTCAGGAACATACTAGCCTACAGTACATATGTAACATGAGACATTGGCTATAATTTACTGTGTGACCTGCAATTGCTTCGCTATGCCTGCACTGCACATTAAAGAAGGACATAGGGAGAGAGACACTGTGCTTTTATTACAGTAGTAAAGATTAGAGTCACAAGCAAAGTTCCTCCCCCTCAGCTATTGCACATGGGTCTGTTTAGGACGCCTCCGGTAATGCATGTAGTTTTAGATAGGACATACACACCCTTGTACACACACACGCACAGACTCACAAGACAGAAACACCCGTGCCCCGCTGCCACACTCTGTGTGTGGACTTGCTTGGAGCAGATGGTCTAAAATGAGCTCCTCAGGCTGGATACTGGCTGTGTGTCTTGTGGTTCTTGAAGGTAAAAAAAAAGTGTGTGTATGATGGCGATTTAGTCTTGATGGTGTGGTGTAACTATGTGACAGTCATGCACTGTATGAGTAAGGCTTTCATTAAGACAACATTTCTGTTCACCATCTGTTGTTGTGTCATGTGTATTTGGTTTATGTGTGTTAGAAATATATTTGCATGTCATTAGCCTAAAAATGAAGTCTGCTATAAAATGTAATTTGTTTGCTCACTCTAACCATAAAACTAATCTGTTTACATATGATTATGAAGGAGATGGTGTGATTATTTTTTTATTCATAAAATTATGATATATATATATATGCTTTGCTTACTATATTTTCCTTGTTTACATTGTGGTTTTTGAGATTTTATGCATGTTTGTGAGTTGGGTTGCTTTTACTGTTTCAATCATATTGACACATTGAAACATTGTCATCTTGAATTATAAAGGCATAAATTTAACCACAATTGCTAATCTTAGTTCACCAAATGTGCTGCCAGTGAGTTTAAAACAGTTACTCTGTTGTCCTGCATGTGTCTCTTTTCGTGTTGTCACAGGAGGCAGACATGCTGTATGGGCTGAGGAAGGGTCAGGCAGTGAGAGGAACTGTTCTGCAATTCCTCCGGTACTCTATTCTTCTTATTTACACTGTTCTGTTTGTAAGAATCATCTTTAGCTCACGCCGAAGTCGTGAAACCGCCCCGAAAATAATAACCCTGTCTCCAGCACACAGGCCTAATCTGGCCTCTTAGCGAGGAGATCTTCTCTTCGGTGTGTGTGTGTGTGTGTGTGTGTGTGTGTGTTTTATCTGTGAACTTTCTCTGTCTTGTCTTGCACACACAGTTTTTCTTGCCTTATCAGTTGAAGTCGACTTAATCTCTTTATATGGGTTGAATTTCGAATTACGGGTTGAAATTCAGTGTTTTATTGTAAGGATTTGTGATATTTAACATTTGTGGATTGAGGATAGCATTTTTACTTTTTTAATGGATGCAAAATCATTTTGATGCAGTATATTTAAATGATTCCTGTTGCTCCAGTATTTGCCACCAACAGCTGTAAACACGACTCTGAGGCTTCGTGATCTGAGAGCATCCATGATCCCCTTGAACATCTCAGCCTACATCATCCCAGCCACAGATGCTCATCTGGTACTAAACTTCTAAAGAGTGTCAGAAATGAACTTTTATATTACAGTAAGGGGCAATGCTGGTCCCCTGAAATATATATTTATTTTCTTTTACTGTTTTAATCACAAACCGTGCCATAAACTGATGTCAAATAAGTCTAAATAAATTCTAATATTTTAACAATATGGTTTCTATAAAATCTATTTAAATACAGGCTGTAAATGATAATATTTATATTGTTGTTATTTTTTTAAACAGAAACTACATTACTACATTTTAAATGCACATTCTCTCATGTCTGCAGAGACACCACATGCCAAATCCAAAAATAGCTGGCTTAGAATTAATAAAATTCATTATATCAAACAATAGATGTTTTTTGAGATTTTTAGTCCTCAGATTTTCAATATATGTTGCATTTTTGTCACTTTTGTAGCCATTTTTGACCTAAGCCCTGATTAATTTCTGACCCTCTAAAGCTCCTCTTCTTTTTCAATCATCTTCATTCTCAGACATTACCTTTGTGACAGTAACTGACTGTGGTTTTATTGGCAGAGTGAGTACATTGCCCCCAGAGATGCGAGGTTGGCCTGGATGTCTGGCTTCACTGGCTCTGCAGGTGTGTTTCACAGCCAGCTGATCATAATATTGCTGTATCACCATGCATCATTTTCAGTCATATTATGTTTGTCACTTGGTCCTTGACAAACGGCCCACTTCTGTCTTCTGTTATACCTAACAAAAGTCTGTTTCTAATTTCTAGGAACAGCAGTAATTACTCAAAATAAGGCTGTTTTGTGGACCGATAGCCGCTACTGGATTCAGGCAGAGAGACAAATTGACTGTAACTGGGAGCTAGAGCGAGATGGTGAGGAGCAAATTATATGAGTGAAATTAATATTTTAAACTTTATTGTGCCATCCCAAAGAGGCAAAAAATCACTTTCACAGACTTTTAAATTACATGTTCCCTCCCCTGCCGTGCACGAATGCACCTGACCCAACTCATTCAGATGGTAAACCTCATCTTAAGAATTGGCATTAAAAACACATTTTCTCCTACCGCCCATTTGACCCTCTAAGTCTAGCACTCTCTTTTCTGATTCTATTCTTTTAAAAAAAACTTGCCCCTTCTAGACTTGCGCTCTATTAATTTACCAACTGCTTGTTTCTTTAAAAAAAAATAGCTTGCTCTATTCTTTTTCTATTCTATATGTTTTCTTTTTATTTATTATATAATTGAGGTGCTGCTAAGCCCTTCTTGAGTATGGTAATATTCTTATGATATTAATCAATTTCATATTAACGGTGACTAGTTGACTTGAAAAATTATGTAGAGCGGCAGGTATACTTAGCACAAGGAAGCCTCGCATTTAAAATAAAAGATGTATAGCCGAATATGACATTACCGATAAGTGGACAGCTGCCTACACTTGGTAGGGACAATATAGACTTTTGGCAAAAAGTGGGGGTGGACATGTCACTCACCGTCCCACCTGCAAGAATAGCCCTATGAGTTTAAATTCCCTTGCTACGTGTGACTGCGTTAAGAGTAACTGAGACTTGTTATACGCTACTTGCCCCATATCAGTGTACTTCCGTGGATTCCAGAGATTGCCTTATTGTCCTCATTTGTAGTCGCTTTGGATAAAACCCGCCATCTTGTAATGATCTAAATCGTTCTGTAAATGTAAAACATGTCTAATGAATGTTGACATGGGGGTTGAATGAAGGCTTAAAACACACCCATATTCAAAATTTTGGATATTGCAAAACTGCTATTACATGATTGCTGTCTTACGAATACTCTCTTTAATTTTCCCCTAATTTGTCTGCTTGTTCATTTGAATCTGAGTCTTTAACACTCTGATGTCTAACTCTTTACTGGATCAAAGACTCTGTTCGCAGCATTACCAACGGATAATATACGAGATCCCTGAGGGAATCAGGGGGGCTTGGGACCCCCCCCCACATCCTCTCTTATGTAGGTGAGCAAACAGCTAATAAAATACTTTCCTGCTAAAAATACTTTGAGCTTTTATTCCGCAAAATTCTTGAAATCCAAATCTGCGTTAAGTGTATTATATGGAAAACAGTTATATAAGTTGTTTAATATTCAAACTATTGCTTATATATTTTATCTATATTTTCATAAATAAATGCAGCTTGGTGAGACTTATAAGAGACTTATTTTAAAAATATTGAAAAAAATCTTACTGAAGCAAACTTTTAAATGGTAGTGTATATATAAACTTTCTTAAAAAGATCACATAAGAAACAGATCTAGTATCAAAGATTATCCAAATCATTTGTGAATCATTTGGTCACTATTCTTTGCTGCTTCAGACATATTTGACGTCTACAACACCAACCTGGCTCCAGCGGGCCGGCTCCTGAAGTCTATTCCTGATAACCTGGTGGATAAAATATGGACAGGTCGACCTCCTCTGCCTCCTGACAACCCAATACGCTTACCTGACAGTGTCATCGGTGTGTGCATGTCTTATCAGCATCACTTGACTGATAAGTACCAAGCGAATAGGGCAGAGGACCGTAAGATCATGACAAACAGAGCAATAAAGCTCTGATTTAACCTTTAATGACAAGTGATATAACTTACAGTAATGACAGTTGACAGAGGGGATATTCTAGTTCATTCTGGTGCCAAGATAAAGTCAATGAGGCATGAGTAAAGGGATAGTCAACCTAAAAATAACTTCATGTTGGTCTAAACCTATATGGCTTTTTTTCTGTGTGGACATAAAAGGAGAAATACTGTGCTCGTTGCTCTTTTCCATAAAAGAGGCTTTCAAGCTTCCAAAAAGAATCTTAAAATTAGTTATTACAAGTCTTTTGAATTCATATGATAGCTTTGTGTGAGGAACAGATCAAACTTTTCAGAATTGTTTACTAGTAATCTTCCTGCTGAGACTAATCGTTGAGTCAATGTGGAGAACTTGAGAGCCAAATCAGTCTGATTCATGAATCAACCAAAAATCATTCAATCATTTTGGTGGATAAGTGATTCACTGGACAGATTTTACTCAAAATAGTGGTTCTTTATCAAATCAGTCGTCTCTACTTCTATGGTCCCTTTTATTGTAATTGCATAGAAAAGAGTGACCAAAGACATAGTGTAAGGGTTAGCAAAAGGTGACAGAATTCTCATTTTTGGGTGAACTGTTTCTTTAAGGTTTTGATGTAATTGAATTTACATTGGGGCTGTGTGTGTTTGTCGGATGTTCAGGAGGACCTGGCCAGTGACAAGTAGAGCAGATCGATCCCAGATACGTGACAATCCCTACAAGCCACACCGCTGGCTGTTTCCGCTGGCGAGACTGCAGTAAGCACAAAAACCGCACACACACAAGGCCGCCTCATGCAGGAGATTTTCTCTGAATTGTTCTGTAAAACTCTAGTCGGGCCAAACATTTGCGTTTGCATCTCTATTTTCAGGGCTGTTTAATCTACGAGGCAACGACATCCCTTTTAATCCATTCTTCTATTCTTACACTCTGCTGTCAATGGATGAGATATGGCAAGTTCCTCTGTTTCATATTAATAGCACTATACTTAGTTGGTGTACTGTACAGTTTCTAACTAACCTCCTTCGCCAGGCTCTTTGTGCACATTGAACGAATAACAGAAGAGTTGAAGGTGTACCTGAACACTTCATGCTACCATTCCTATTGTGTGCAGCTGCTTGAGTACAGCTCTGTGCGCTCGTACCTGCAGTCCTATCTACAGAAACCCAACGTGAGGGTGTGGGTGGGTACAGAGTACACCAACCAAGCTCTGTATGAGCTCATCACTCTTGAGGTAAGACCTGGATCCAAAATATAGGCTACTAGTATGTGCATGATAGCTTGGATGCTCAAATAAGGGATGTCTCAAACTATCTGTGTGCTGCTGAATATGGCTGAGATGGTTTTAGTCAAGCCCCTCAAGTGTTAATAATTGATTTTCACTTTTTGCTTGAGTGTTAAATAGTAGCCTAGTTTATTTTTTCCCATATGGCTTTTAAAGGCTGAAAACATAAATGTAAAAATGTAACCGTAATCTAGGAGACAGCAAACAAGCCTGTGTTCTTGCATCTGTCAAAAATGTTTAGTTACGCACATCTACATCAGGCACATATCACCATTTGACAAAATTAGATTGCTATAATCGGTGGAGCCGTTTCTATTTTTGACACGCTACACAGCTATTTCAGCTACTTTATTTTGCCCTTCCGGGGCTCTCTGAAGTAAAAAATTATATTATTGACAGAGATGTAAATAAATATAATGTGACCATTACGTTAGAGCCACTTTATGATGTTTCACTTAATGCGACGAGATACCTCTGTGATGAGCACAAAAAAAAAATTTGAAAAGAAATGTGGATGGATGGTAAATAGCTAGATGAATAGGTAGATTCATGGATGGATGGATGGTAGATAGCTAGACAGATAGACAGCTGGATAGATAGGTGGATGGATGGATGGACGGATGGATGGAAGGTAGATAGCTAAACAGATAGGTTGATAGGTGAATGGATGGATGGGTAAATGGACGGATGGATGGATGGTAGATAGCTAGACAGATAGACAGCTGGATAGATAGGTGGATGGATGGATGGACGGATGGACGAATGGATGGACGAATGGATGGGTAGATAGATGAATAGATGGATAAGTAGATGGATGGATCCTGACTGAATTTCTGATTTCATAAGTCTGCTTGAGTCCCACAGTACAGGTGAAGACAATATTTTACTACAGATGAACTTCTCTTATGTCTTTAAGGACAAACTTCTGACCAGCACCTACTCTCCAGTACTGACCACAAAAGCAGTGAAAGATGCGACTGAGCAGCGTATTCTCAAAGAGGCTCATGTAAGAGGAAACACACACTGTCTTCTCCCCAAATGCCTTTTGTAAAACAGTCATAACCCTGATGGACACTGTTGACTGATATCTGTGTTGTATTATCGTAATTTCTAGATTGAGGGGCACCTTATCACATCATAAAGCCACATTAGGAGACCAGACAGACTCCATTCATTGCAGCTCAATGTAGCTGAATCAATGTCTTATCGCTCCTTATCGTAGAACCTCCATCAAACATATTGGGACCTTTATTACTGATGGTGTTTGCTTGTATTCAGTGCTCTTATTGACATATTTTGCCGAATGAGTTTTTTCAATCGAAAACAACTGCATTTGATAACATGCATGGATAGATCTCAGTTGACTGCTTTCAATTAATCCCCTCCGTCTGGCATCCGTCTGGTCTCAAGCAGGTGATTTTGTTCTTATCAGCCATGATGGGTGAGCATCCTCTCTCCCGCAGATTAGGGATGCAGTCGCAGTCATGCAGCTTCTGGTGTGGCTTGAGAAGAAAGTTCCAGAAGGCACAGAGACCGAGCTTACAGCAGCACATTTTGTCGATCAGTGTCGCGGGTACAGAACTGTGAAGCTAAACCCCCATCACTGATACCACTCACACATAAACACATTCTGTTGACAGTGATTATTTTCATTTTTTTCAAGGCCTGCGGTTCCAAGAGTATATGTACTATTCGTTTTCTAGATAATATTTGAGAACCAGCTCCAAGATCAGTCACTACATTACAAATTCTTATTGAGAGCAAAAAGAGTGAAAATCTGAGAAAAAAAGTGCAAGACTATGTAATATGTGTTATATATATATATATATACAGTGGGGCAAATAAGTATTTGATACACTGCCGATTTTTCAAATTTTCCCACTTACAAAGAATGGAGAGATCTTTAATTTTCATCGTAGGTACACCTCAAATGTGAGAGACCGAATCAAAAAAAAAAAACAGAAAATAACATTGTATGATTTTTTAAATAATTAATTTCCATTTTATTGCATGAAATAAGTATTTGATACAATAGAAAAATAGAACTTAATATTTGGTACAGAAAACTTTGTTTACAATTACAGAGGTCAGACACTTCCTGTAGTTCTTGACCAGGTTTGCAAACACTGCAGCAGGGATTTTGGCCCACTACTCCATACAGGTGTTCTCCAGATCTTCCAGGTTTTGGGGCTGTCGCTGGGCAACAAGGAGTTTCAGCTCCCTCCATAGATTTTCTATTGGGTTCAGGTCTGGAGACAGGCTAGGCCACTCCAGGACCTTGAAATGCTTCTTACGGAGCCGCTCCTTAGTTGCCCTGGCTGTGTGTTTGGGGTCATTGTCATGCTGGAAAACCCAGCCACGACCCATCTTCAATGCTCTTACTGAAGGAAGGAGGTTGTTGCCAAAATCTGCAAATAAATGGACCCATCCTCCTCCCTCAATCGGATCAGTCGTTCCTGGTCCCTTTGCAGAAAAACAGCCTCAAATCATGATGTTTCCACCCCCATGCTTCATGGTTGGGATGGTGTTCTTGGGATTATTCTCATTCTTCTTCTTCCTCCAAACACTTCGAGTGGAGTTTATACCAAAAACTTTTATTTTGGTCTCCTCTGACCACATGACTTTCTCCCATGCCTCCTCTGGATCATCCAGTTGGTCTTTGGCAAACTTCAGATGGGCCTGGATATGTGCTGGCTTGAGCAGGGGGACCTTGCCCACAATGCAGGATTTTAATCCATGATGGTGTAGTGTGTTACTAATGGTAACCATTGAGACTGTGGTCCCAGCTCTCTTCAAGTCAATGACCAGGGTCCTCTCCCTGTAGTCTAGGATGATCATCACCTTTCTCAGGATCATTGATAATCCACGAGGCGAGATCTTGCATGGAGCCCCCGTCCGAGGGAGATTGACAGTCATCTTGAATTTTTTCCATTTTCGAATAATTGCGCCAACAATTGTTGCCTTCTCACCAAGCTGTTTGCCTATTTTCCTGTAGCCCATCCCAGCCTTGTGCAGGTCTACAATTTTGTCCCTGGTGTCCTTAGTCAGCTCTTTGGTCTTGCCCATAGTGGAGAGGTTGGAGTCTTATTGATTGAGTGTGTGGACCGGTGTCTTTTAAACAGGTAACAAGTTCAAACAGGTGCAATTAATACAGGTAATGAGGGGAGGATAGGAGGGCTTCTTAAAGACAAACTAACAGGTCTGTGAGAGCTAGAATTATTGCTGGTTGGTAGGTGATCAAATACATATTTCATGCAATAAAATAGAAATTAATTATTTAAAAATCATACAAAGTGATTTTCTGGATTTTTTTTTTGTTCTGTCTATCACAGTGCGGTGTCCCTACGATGAAAATTAACAGTTCTCCATTCTTGTAAGTGGGGAAAACTGGAAAAATAGCAGGTATCAAAATTATTTGCCCCTAATGTATAGCGATATCCCAATAAACTATTGAATTACAGTCAGTGATCATAAGTATGAAACTGTGTTTGACACTTTTTTTTTCTTCAAAATATTTAGACACTGGGTAGCATTCATTCATTCAATGACATACACATGGGTAGTGTAATTCTTTTACAGTAAATTTGGTTCATTATGGCTAAATAATAGTTTACGTATGGAGAAAATTCATGGAATATTTACTTCCAGAAACAGTCTCTAGCACTCTATATTAGCCATCTTTCTAAGCTTACATGATTCGAATAACATCATTTCCACAATTAGAACATGTTAGTACATCAAGGATGTTAATACGGAAGATGATTTGCTTGTGTAAACTTCCTTTTTCTTGAGAATCACAAACCCTTTACTGTGTTTTGGCAGCAAACAGAAGAACAGCAGAGGGCCAAGTTTTGAGACAATTTCTGCAAGTGGACCTAATGCTGCTCTTGCTCACTACAGGTATTGAATATTATATGTGTTCCTCTTCCTGTCCACTTATGACGTTTAGCTTTTCGGTAATTTCCTTTGTTCACTTTTTAATTATAGTCACTATATTTATGTAGTCATTTTTTTAAGTCATTGCACCTTTTTTATTTATTACAGTCCATCTAATGAAACTGCAAGGAAGCTGTCAGTGGATGAGATGTATCTTGTTGACTCTGGAGGACAGTACCTGTGAGTTTTATAGTATTATTTGTGCATAGTTATGTTTGTGCGCAAAAAAAAAAAATGCATGGCCAAGCTCATGCATGTATTCTGTCTGATTTATGTTGCCTAAACCATCTATGTTACAGTGATGGTACTACTGATATAACCCGTACTGTGCACTGGGGTAATCCCACTGACTTTCAAAAGGTACTGAATGGTAGGCATAGGAAGATATTGGTGATGCAGGGTGTAATAGGATGCTTATACTGAAAAGTTTTCTCCATGTCTTACTCTAATAGGAGGCCTACACAAGAGTGCTCATGGGAAATATTGAGATTTCAAGAACCGTCTTTCCTGCTGGAACTAGAGGTGAGGACCTCCTCATCTTCAATCACAATCTCCCTTCAAGCAACCGTGGCATGATACTTACACAAGAGGGCGCCGTATCCACAGCAGACTTCTCACAGTGACCACCACAAAACCTGTCAAGTGCTAACCTTTCATGTGGTTTTATCCTCACCCTAGGTGTGAACATGGAGATGCTGGGACGAAGAGCACTATGGGAAGTTGGCTTAAATTATGGTCATGGCACAGGTCATGGTTTGGGGAACTACTTTGGAGTCCATGAATGTAAGTCTGACTCTGTAACATGTTTTTATATTTATTATATATTTATTTCAATAATCTTGTAATTTAAATGCATTTGTGTTCATAAGAAATACAAAGTAGAGTAAAATACACTATTGTTTAAAAGTGGTTTTTTTTTATTCATCAAGGATGCAATTATATCAGCTAAATATGACAGTAAAAACATTTATAATGTTAAAAAAGATTTACATTTCAAATAAATGTTGTTCTTTGAGCTTCGTATTATAAAGTGGTGAAACACCCCTAAATTGTATAATATTCATTATATTCACAAAAAAATATTAGATGAACCAATGCACCACAATTGTTTTATTTAGCATTGACAATAATAAGAAATTGATCATAAATTTAATTTCAATATTTAATAGACCCTTGTAATACTATTTCACATTATTACTGTTTTTTCCGTTTCTTTTTAGTTATTTAGTACTTACAACATCACATGCAATCTACTTGGTGAGCATAAATAACTTTCAAAAACACACACATATACAGGTATATTTATTTTATAGATATATGCTGTATCTCTTCATCTAACGTCTTTGTTTTCTCTCTGATAGGGCCTGTGGGTTTTCAGTCCAATAATATTCCATTTCAAGAGGGGATGTTCACATCAATTGGTGAGGAATCATTAAGCAGCTCATTACGATTATCTTAGTTTGATAATTACGGTTATAAACTGACAAACTCTCCTCTAGAACCTGGTTATTACAAGGAGAATGACTTTGGTGTAAGGATAGAGGACATTGCTGTCACTGTTCCAGCTACTACAAAGGTATATCTAACTAACTGAGAACTCTGTAAATCCACTGCAGTTAGCCAAGGGCAGTACCTAAATAAATATTAATAATATGTGCATTCTTGCTTAAAATAAAATTCCTTTTTTCCTGTTTTCCCTTCAAGCATGGCAACAACTACTTGACATTTGAAACTGTCTCACTAGTGCCTTATGACAGAAAACTGATAAACACATCTCTTCTAAGTCCTGAGAGGTACGTAATAGTGCCATATAATAATTATGCGGTGTGTGTGTGTGTGTGTGTTATTAATATAAATACATTCATGTGTTTACTTTCATATCATGTATTGTGTGATATATATAAACTGTTATTAATCTAAATACATCAATGTTTTCTTTCATATCATTAACCATTTTGGTACTATTGGTTTGTGTTGTATGCCATTTGGTGTTCAGTGTGAAATCTGGCTAATAATCATTTAAGAACCACAACTTTGTGTGTTTAAACATATGTTATTTTCTAGTGCCGGCTTCCTCTGAAAATGTGCCCACAGGCGCTCTTCGCTGGAAATACATCTTAGGAGGGGGGTTGTGGGTTAGCACATGTCTGAAAATGGCCTTATTTTCATTTATGACGAAACAGGAATCACTTACTGATCTCAGCTATCTTTATTTGTTGTCTTTGTTGTAGGTGCACTGGCTCAACAAATACTGTGAGACCATCCGGAGCGTGGTGGGTCCCGAGCTGGAGAGGCAGGGGCTGAAGGAGGAGTACGACTGGATGATGAAGCATACGGCACCCTTCCTTACTGCTGGAGCTTCAGCTGTCATCTCCTCAGTCACACTCTTAGTAACAGTGCTGCCCTCTGTTTTACTGCATAATCTGCTGTAAAACAAGCACTGAAAAGCATAACCCACTTCGCAGCGTTCAGTACTGCCTCTGCTCCTATTGTGGGCTGGGGTGACAAACTCACTATCAGGTACAAACAGAAAAGCTCCAATGTTGAGTACTTAAATTAAGTTGTCTATAATATACAGTGTTCTTTCTTTCTTTCTTTCTCTTCTATTTCTTCTCTTTTTCCGGATTTTTTCATTGGATTTACCACCTCATTAGGATTTGTCCTATGTTTGAACTTGTGTTAGTATTTTATAATGTATTTTATGACAAAAGTTTGTACGTTTAATTAAGAAAGACAATATTAAGATTGAAAAATGATACATTGTATGTGTTTGTATGAATATATTATTTTAAGACAATCATTGTTCATTTATAGTTTATTAAAGTAAGATTACTACAGTATCTCTACTACTTTGGTTTATCTATGACTGCGTCCGAACGCTTAGGCAGGCTATCAGGCAGGGTTTGTATGTGAAGTTACCTCACAAAACAGATTTCAGACAGACTTCTAAGGCAGAATAACAGTCTAATGATCTTCAATAAAATATAAAGAACTTTGGTGATAAGTGAATATTTAATTACAACAATACTAATTAATAACTATCAAAAGTGGAAAGCATTGGTCAAAATCATTTATTTATACATAAACTGACCACCAACCACAGCTTTTATTAGACTTTTTTAGCTTAAATATCACAGAATGGAAAGCACAGGATTGTGGGACAAAATTACCACACTTCGCACTATTTTCTTAAACTGAACCTGCACTTTTTCAAATGTCTAGATTAATGGTTCTATTCGTTTTCAAGTTTATTTGCATAGCGCTTTTTACGATACAAATCGTTGCAAAGCAACTTTACAGCAAGTTAAGTTTCTACAATATTAGTGGTAGCTTATCAGTGGTGACTGTCAGTCAACGTACGTATGGCAGAAATGTACGGAAAAATCAAATTAAGACGTAATAACAGACGATGAACACTATTAACAGCAATTATTATATGATGCAATCAAACTTATAGCAAAATTTTGTTAACACAGAGCTCAACACTAAGATTTTTCTGCTGCTCCATTCGTTGTCAGCCCTGATCACAACAAAAACTTTAAGTTATTATATATATTATATATATATATATATATATCTTATATATATATATATATATACACACAATATATATATATATATATATAATTTATTAATATATGTCCAGCCTATAAGGACATCCCACTATTTTGCATTACCAGTACAATGCACTGCATTGAGTGGTTTATAGTCAGCCCATTCTAAATCTGAATCAGAGAAAACTAAAGATAGACACATATAAATAAATATAAGTTTGCAAGGCCTGAAAGCCCATGATGAACCTCAAAATATGTAGAGACCAACGCCTAGACTGGCTGAATTTTTGTCAGTGCCTGAATTTTCCTGTCTGTATCTACATTCATATGGCGAGGGGAAACGATCCGTGCATGAGTAATAAACAACTGACATTACGAACCAATTTCAGAACTTTTTGCTACCCGTTTGACCCACATTGCTCCACGAGGAGTGATTCATCGACCATGTTAACCACCCCCCCCACAGCGCATAGAATAAAATATGACTGGATGACTGCATATGTCTCAGAGAACCCGTTCTTTGGCAGATACATTCCTC
This sequence comes from Sinocyclocheilus anophthalmus, assembly GCA_018155175.1. Taxonomy (NCBI): domain Eukaryota; kingdom Metazoa; phylum Chordata; class Actinopteri; order Cypriniformes; family Cyprinidae; genus Sinocyclocheilus; species Sinocyclocheilus anophthalmus. The sequence goes on from JADLZN010010996.1 coordinate 419,929, forward strand.
CCTTGACTATACCCAATCAATTCATCACTATTTATATCGCGCTTTCTAGGCACTCCCTCCAAGCGCTTTCCCATTGTCAGGGGCATTCCCAACCACCACCACGTGTGCTCGCACTCCACTGGATGTGGTACGGCGCCATAGTGGTCAGACACGCCCCCACACACATACAGCCGTTATTGTTGTGTGGAGAGGAGAAAGATGTGATGACGATAACTAAGCAGTTGGGATTGTTAATTTCGAGTGACTTCATCGCCCCACTTTTGGTCAGATTACGTTGCCGAGGGCACATTTGGCCAGGATAAAGTCACACCTCTATCTTTCGAAAGACATCATGGGATTTAATGAAACAGAGGTCAGGCTCGGTTTAATGTTCATCTGAACTGGCATGGCTCCTTGTTTGCCATGAACTAGTTGTCCCATCACTACTACGGGGGTGTCGGACAACACAGACATTCAGGTGTGCACGACCTCCTGTCTCTGCTCCTTTAACCCATATATTCTTTTATACTTTCGCTACAGAAACTAGTTTTACCAGGCAGTCTTGGGCTACAGGGTGATACGGCTGCCAACAACATAAGGATTTATCAGTTATAATTTACATGCACAGCAATATTTCCTAATTTCCTTAAATAGGTCTAGTGACGGCCCTGGCCTTACCTGCGCAATATGTTTTGAAAAAAGAGATTTTATGTGGAGGTAACAACTTCAGTAACTTTCAGTAATGAGACTAGCTCAGTAAAATCCATTGTACCTTTGATGTGACATGTACATATGGCTGTCAAAATCCCACAAAAATATTTGCCACTGAACTCCGAACTGCAATTTTCTGCAAAGCTAGAGCTAAATAGGCCTACTTCACATAAATCATCTTCTAGTCATCAATCATTTATTGAGCTGGAAGATTTGTACTGTAACCTTTTATTCTCATGTTGTCATTTCTTTATTACGCCAAAACCATGTATCACAATGTTTTTGTCACCGCTCAATGTCATTGCTTTATCATTGCCACAAATTCACATTTATCACCATTAATATGTCAGATGCCATAATTAATAGTATACATTTTATTTAGAAACTGTCAGCAGTCATTTAATAACATAAATCATGCTTTCCATGAATTCCGTATTTTTTGCATGTAAAAATGACTTGTGACCAATCCTTTCTAAAATATTGGCCCAATGTGTCATGGCCGTTTGTGTTGATTTTAGAGCCGGGCATGGTTTAGAGCACTGAAACTGACATGACAGCATGAAACAGCGCTTTCTGAGAACCAGCTTAATTGTCACAGGCCTGAAGCGAGCTGCTGTCAATAGCACTGTGCGGCATTGAGGTCTCTGCCGCAGAGGGGGGATGCGGTGGCTTGGAAAAGTCCGTCCAGAAACCGCAGTAAGGTGTGAGTGTGGTTTCTGAGACGTCCGCTCACTCACTCATTCTCTTCTCTCTCTCTCTCTCTCTCTCTCTGCGCTACTTTGTTTGGCTGTTCTCCTCCAGCTCAAAACAACTTTCAACATTGTTTCTTATCTTCACAAAAATAGGACTGATGGGTGTGATTCTCTATATTTGTCATTTGTTTCTTTCTGTTCTCTGACCATACAATAAAGAGGAACTGCAGCAACAGGAGGTTTTGAAAACAATGCCCTCATTAAAGTTGTCATTGTACTTGACCGCTGGCTGTACAACAGAAAACACTGTTGTTATCTAAAGTCATGTACTACGTGTTACTTGCAGTCGTATGTGCTGTAAACACCGGCCTCTTTGAACCAAATATTTCATACTCATGACATGCTCATTTTTGTCAGGCATCTTACCATGTGGTGTAAAAAAAGAAATAAAAATAACTCTCACACACAGAAACTTCCTCTATTATCTTTCCCAGCTGGCTGAACTTACATGCAAAGGTCTCAGGACACTTCTCAGGACTTTTTTTTACTTTAATAAATCAGTACTCAGAGGCATCATAATCATTAATGATAGTTTCCATGTGATATGGGTAATATGTGAAATAATAATAATTATATATAGAGAGAGAGAGAGTTTGTGTACTAATACTTGGTAATTAGTAAGAATTGTATATATATACTTGCATATAATATTTTAACATTATAATTAATTAGATATTTAATTGTCAAACAGTACATATTTAAATGTTCAACTTAAATATTTTTTATTATTTTATTTCTTAAGTGGGATACATTTATAGGTATAAGTATTAGAATAGTTAAATGTTCTACGTTAAATAGTTTATTTTTAGATATTTATTGTATATTAATATGAATTAAATATTTAAATGTTCTAAATTAAAATTTAATTATTTTATTTAAATGTATTTTTATTTATTGTTTGTGTTATAAGTATATTTCTAGTATTAGAAAATGTAAATTATTTAAATTAAAGTTTTTTATTATATATTTAACTGATAACTCATTCATATACATTAATTTAAAAATTTACTTAAGTTTAAATATTGATATTTACCTATTCAAGTATTCTAAATATTTAGAGTCAGAGACTCAATTCAATGCTTACCTCAAGAAATAAAAAATAAAAAAATAATTCATCATGTTCTTATCTGAACTCCATTACAAATCTTCAGGGTGAGGATGTTCTGTATCACTGAATATATAAATAACTGGTCATTAGTTTGTTGTTTTTTTATCTTTTTATCTCTGGTTTGTTCTTTATCTGATATGAACCATTTCAACCAAAACCACCTCTTAAAAAAAGAAGTTCCTGTCTAGTCATGTGACTTCCTCAAGCGTTTAGTTCTCCACTCCAGAGAGCACTAGTGAGTGGCACAGTGGCAGTAAGACTGACAGTTCGTTAAGCATAACCAAGTGTAATACTGCCACAGCTATAGTCGTGGTCCTCAGGAGCATATTGCCCACCCACTATTGGATCAACATGTTACGACGGAAACCATCCAACGCATCTGAAAAGGAGCAGGGCCAGGTGCAAAAGAAGAAGGTAGGAGTTTGTGTCTTAATGCATGTGTGGCCCTGTTTTGAAGAGTTAAAGAGTAGAAATGATGTTCTTGGAGGTTTCCTTCTGGAGGTCGTCAATCCCAAGGGAGCACACACACATAATAAACTGTTTAAAAAGCAAAAGGTCAATGAAACAAATGCATTATGGCAGAACATGTGGTTTTGTTGCTAACTGTTTGAAACAACAGTACGTTGAGAGGCTTTTTCAAGTGTTTTCATTCATCTGCATTAATAATAGTCCTATTGTAATATGTAGTTTGACTTCAGCCCTGTCAGAACTGAAACTCTATGATTGTTCTGGGTGAAATGCATGGCTGTGCAGCAGTTCCTGTAGAGACAGCAGACCGTACCACACATCCTGAAGCAGTTCATACCTCACCAGAGCAAAGCATCCAAAAACAGCTCCTCAATTCGAAGTGACATTTGCGTAGGTCTTCACAGCAATCAGCGGTTAACTGCTTCTGCAGCATTACTCTTATTTTCCATTTGATTCACATCTTGCGTGTAACAACCAACAGTTTCGATATTTCTCCTCTGTGAAACTGCAGGTGCTTTGTAAACCCATGGAATCCAAGCAAAGTGAGATCTGAAAATCTTGCTGTTGTGCATCATGGTTATTTTGCTGTCGTTTTAAACCAATGCCTTTCTCATATCCTTATCCAGAGTACAGAATGTAGCATAGAGTTGACGCTCATTACCATCCCCTCAAATGTTGCAGTTTCCTCTTTGGTCATGGTTTAGATTATGCATAATCATTTCAGTCGAGATCTGTCAAAAATATATTTCACCATCTCATGAGGATGCAGAATGTTGTCACTGTGTTTGAGAAATTTATGGGGAAGGTTTGCAAATAGATGGGAATGATTTGTGCAATGATAGTTTGACAGTGGGACTATTTGGTTTAGTATGATTTTCGAATCTCTTCTGCATTTAGTTGTCTTAGCAGATTGCAGTCTGTTGTGTGCTGTCTAGATAGTGCACAGCTCTGCAGGGATTGGCTGCATGATGACTGTGACATACCCACTTCCTGAGTTGAAGAAAAGCGGCACAGTGAAAGGTTTAGATAAGACTCAAGAGAGAGGGAAAAAGTCAAATTGGAACAAGGATGCACAAAAGCCCACAAAACCCACACTGAATGACTAGCATTAATTAAAAAAAAAGTTTCTTATTCTTGAATGAATCTGCTCTGGTTCTACTCAAACAAGTCACACTTTGCAATGCAGTGTCTTTTAGAGTAACTTTATCATATAGATCTGCGATGCACAAAGCCAAAGTTAGCTCATGATGACTTTTGATTTGTCCCACCATGCCATAACACAGAATTTTTAGGTATATATTAAATGTTATTATTATTTTAGTATAATATAGTTGGATGTAATTTACGTTCTGTCTAATGGCCCTCAATTAAGTTTGCATTTTTGGCCCTAGAAAGATTAGACTGACACATTGTTATTGTAAATAATTACATTGAGAAGTTACATTGACATTATGTAAAGTGTCACCAAACACATTTTCCTATCTGTGAAAACCTATGAAAGCTTTTGTTTCATGAACAGTCCAAAGGTTTTTCCACCCTACAAAACACTTGAACTAAGTATTATCCATGCTTATAATTTCATCTGGTCCATGGTTCTGAAAAGGATCATGTGGATTATTCTGCTCAAATGTTGCTCCAGAGGCCCGATAATGCCTCCAAATATTGATCAGGATATATGCTTGTGGAATTACAATAACATTAAATGGCCATTATAACATGAGCTATCAGTTAAAGTAAACTGGATTTGTTCATGATGCATAGAGATTAAATTTCATCAGCATAATGCTTCAACCATAAAGCCAATTGGGTCAGGAATCATGAGAAATAATCTATCTATGGGTCTGTCTATATCTGAATACTGTACAGTACTGTAACTTTGATTAGTCTCTGATGAGAAACTGTTCTGTGTTTACAGCTGACTCTGCAAAGGTCCAGCAGCTTCAAAGACTTTATGAAGTCAAAGCCGTCGTCACCCGTAGTGAGCTCTGAGCCTACACTGGATGAAACAGTAAGTGCAGGAGTTTGTTAAAGGAGCAGTTTACCAAACAAAATTAAAACTCCTGTCATTTAAGCACCTCCCTACTACTGGTTCCAAACCTGTATGAGTTTATTTCAGCTGTTGAACACAAAAGAAGATTTTTTTGAAGAATGTTGGTAACTAAACAGTTGATATGGAAAAATACTATGGAAGTCTAGGGAAACATCACTGTTGGTTAACCAACCATAATCTTCAAATACCAAACCCTCCTTCTATGAGTCCAACAGCTGAACCTAACCTCATCAGGTTAGAACCCCTCCTGAATGGTGATAAACTCATTTTTGGATGAACCATATACCCTTCTAAATAATGGCGATAAATATTGCAAAACACACTCACTCCACCTTACGTGTGTACCTCATGCCGCTCTAAACTATTGACATTGTCTGAATTTTTGAAAAGCAACAGCCAAGCCAGCTTTACCTATAAACCAACACATGCATTGACATGATGCTTAATAACGGCTTCATTCTGAAAGTTTTAAAATCATAATCATACACAGTATGTCATCCTTTCATGAGCCAATTCAAGACATAGAACCTGCCTAACCTTACTGTTCTGCTTATTAAGCCCGAAGCATACAATTTTATAACATGACGTGGCTAAATTCTAATATAATTATAAACTAATATTACAGTTATAAAAGACAGTTTAAATTGTCATCATTTATTCACCATATTTGCTGTTTTTTAATTGTATTTTTTAAATCAATAACGCAGCCTTGTGAGGCATAGACTTTTCAAGAACAGAAAAAAAAAATTGTGTATATATTTTATTATCAATCATCACGATAAAGTTGACATTGTTTAACAAAACTTATGCCACAACACTGTACTTAATGCCCTTAATACTTTTAATAAATATTCATATTTATTTGATTGTTAACTCACCACACTCGTTCCTGTTCAGTCCATCAAAGTGTTAAATGTATGGAAGATCTATATCTGTGCGGACCACTTGTAATGCTCTAAACAGCGAGCACCTAGAACATCAGGGCACTCCGGTAACCCAGCTTGCTAGTAAAAATCCCCTTGTGACGCACTACAGGTAACATTGTTTTTTGTGTCTGTGCCTTTTCATAACAGCCACATGTCCTAAAAGGAAGAGACCTGTGACATTCTCAATTATAGCTTCAGAGACTGGAGGAAGCTACACCTGACTCACATGTGGTTAATGCTGACACAAAACCACTGTCAAGAACTATTTACACTAAGGAATCCTCGTATGCAGAACGTGCCCATCAAGCTGTAACAACTACCACCGCATTATAGTGAGGTTATATCACAAACAATACATGGCTGTTCACTTAGCCAGGCAACGACCTGAACATAACATTACACAAGCATTATGAAAACACATCAAGAGTTCTGCACTCAGTACTTAAAACAAAAGGTTTACTTGATGAAATTCAAGGCACTAAGTTCTCACAGAAGTCTGTCCGTTTTCTTTATTATGGAGCCGACTGTCAGAGAACAACAAGTCTATGAGCCACGCAGCAAGAATCTCATTCATGCTGTTAAGAAACCTTTTCGACAACGAATACCCTATTTCTGAGTTCAGAGTATAAAATTATAACATGATAAAATTCACATCAAAAACAGTGTAGTTTTCATTGTAAATTTCTTTTCAGCAGCTGGAGAGATGCAACACCATAGAATATCATGGAAAGTTACGGGAAACCTGTAAGAACATGTGGAGAACGATCCTAAATCTCCGCACAATGAACCGCTCAAAAACCTCCAAATGAGTCAAGTCAAAGCCCTTTGCAGAGGATGGGGTGATGGCGAAAGCACACTTTAAAACGTACACCATAAGAGTCAACCGATAACTACCATACACACTTCTACAGAATTTATTCATCTTGGTTAATGTTAATTGCTACAGTTTTTTAGCATTTCAAACGTTTTAGTATTTCCACATCCAATTTTATAGATTGTGTATATAAATTATCATTATATTAATAAATGCTGTACGTTTGTTAGTTAATTATGTCTAATGCATCAATTAATGTAAATTAATTTAACCTTAACCCTTGTAAAATATGGTTATAAACATTTATTATTTTATTCAATTTTCCTAAGTAATCTAACATGCTAGCAACCATCTAAGAAAAACACTTAATGCAACAGATTTAACTTTTCTGGTTTCTATTTTTTTTTTAAGTAAACTAACATAGCAGACCTATCTAAGAAAAGCACTTCATGTAACAGATTGAATTTGTCTCCCCTATGTGGATGAGACCAGTACATTTTATACAGTCAGCAGTCTCAGATGTTTTCAGTAGCTTAATGCTATGACATTCATGAGCATATGAATTAAAATGAACTTTTAATTATGTTACGTTTGTTGATTTCAGAATGAGAGTGGGGAGGACGGCTCTATGTCTCCCATGTCTCCAAATGACTGGATTCCAGATCTCACTGCTGGGAACAGAACGTCTGTGTGCTCCAACAGCTCAGAGGACACAATACACAGCCCTCTCTCACGCCAGCTCTCTGGATGTAAGCAGTCTCAGCCCAGCACAATATGAAGCTGAAGTGAGATCATGAGGCTGATTGATTTTTTTTTTCCTGATGTGCAGGTGCTGACAGGCAGAGTCTGGACAGTGGCTTCAGCCAGAGAGACAGTATGAGACTGGAGGACAGCACCTACACAGGGCCCTTCTGCGGCAGAGCCCTCGTCCACACTGACTTCACCCCCAGCCCCTATGACATTGAATCCCTCAAACTACAGGTCAGGCTTTTAAAAAGTGCTGTTTATGGACAATAAATGAAAAAAACTGCTATTATTTACTCTTCTATTTATGTATTCTTCTTTTTTCTTATTTGTTTTAATTCATTTGAAATACATTTTTAATCCATTTGTATTTAATCAATAGTATTTTTAAACACTTTTTATGGAAAGGACTTTGAATTACCATTGTGTATGAAAATGTGCTATATTTATAATATACACTTATGGTTTTTATGTAAACTATTTTGTCTTTAAAAGTTTGTCATTTTGTTGGGTGTTTTTGCCATTTTTATTAGTTCTCGTAGTGTTAATAAAGACGCTGTTCTATATAGTAGTTTAATTAATTTCTTATATTTCAGTTTTAGTTTGTTATTTTAGTTAAACTAAACAAAAATTTTAAACTAAAAGAAAAGGAGAAATGTTGCCTTGGCAACTGCCTAGATAAAAATCGAATAATTAAAAAATAGATATAATAATCTATTCAGATTAATGGTATATGTTTGGCTCAAAGGTCGCAGAGAACATGTTGATATTATTGTTTGTTTGTTTTAGTCTAAATTTAGTTAACTATAATAACCCTGATATATGAAATGTAGTTATGAAAATAACTTACTCCTTGCTTTTTGATAAGGAACACCAAAAATAATTTTGAGGCACTTGTACTGGCATCAGCCATCTCTTATCAACAATACAATAAAAGTCACAAGAAACAATCTTTCCCTGAAGCGTTCGGCATCAGATGTCGTCCTAGCAAAGCACCTGTAAAAGAATCAAAAAGTGGTCCATAAAATTTGTGTGCTATGCTTAAGTGTTTGTGAAGCTTGAAATCTTAAGTCCCCAATCGCGAGATAAAAACAACCAGTATATTATTCAGAATTACTTCTACTGTGTTTCACGAAAGAAAGTAATACAAGTAATGACAGAATTTTGAGTATAACTAATACTTTAAAACATTGTAGTATGGAGCAAGTATATTGTATGTAGTGCACTTACATTTTTCAAAACACACAGAAAGGAGACATCATCCAGATCATTGAGAAGCCACCAGTAGGCACCTGGACTGGTAAACTCAATAACAAAGTGGGCTCCTTTAAATTCATCTACGTCACAATACTACCAGAGGAGGACACACCACCAAAGAGGAAGCGATGTCAAGGACGCAAGAACAAACCCAAACCGCAAACCCTGGAGGAAGTTCTGGAGAGAATAGGCCTAACTGTAAGCCTAAAGTTACTTTTTCTTAAAGGGTTAGTTCACCCAAAAAAAAAAAATTCAAACAGCCCAATACACATATACCATCTCACCCTCAAGTCTCCTAGTGATAATGAACTTTCCTTCTTTCAGACAATCCAGTTCGATATATTTAAAAATTTGGCTTTGCTCTTTCTCAAAGCTGTTCATCATGCACTCAGCATGTGTTGCATGCATCAGTCCAAAAGTAGTTAAATAAAAAGCGCCCATCCATAAAAATGGATCCCCCAAATAAACGGCTCCCGCGGTGACAAATCGCCTTCTGTAGCGAATCGACCCACCCCTTTTTGTAAGAAAAAGCCATATTGCCAAAACCTTAATATCCTTTAAATGTCGCTTAAGCTCCAACAGAATTGTACACAGAACGCCTCACGGGCTGATTGACATTCCATGATTTCAGCGTTGCGCATAAAAGCCGCGCGATGTGAGAGAATCCCGTGAAACTCCCAACAATTTGTTAAACAGTCGCGCCACAAAAAGGAAGCAAAGTTTCCTCTCTATTAAGCAAAGGTGAAACCAGTCCTCCTCCATTGGCTAATAACTCGAAATCCTCCGCATTCTTGCTTACAAAATCTCTTTGTTTGTAAACTTCTAAATTAGTGAACTGCTATAGTTTTGCTATTTAGATCTCCATCCTCCCCTGCGCTGTAATCCCGCGGCATCGTCCCACTTCTGAGCGCGCTGCCTCAACAGACGCATCTTCATACGTCTCCGCCCGGACATCCCCTGCTTCCATTGTTACAAACAGGACTCGCAGCTACAATATAAGGTGATTCATACGTTTATGAATAGGGATAACTTTTCTTACACAAACGTCCGCATCGGTCGCGACTACAGAAAAAGCGCCTGTCCTGTTCAACTTACCCCCCGGGAGCACATGATTGTAAGGCAAAACCGGGATAAGTTAGCTCAAAGGGAATCATTTAAGATTTTAAAGGGAACTCCTCCAATAATATGTAAGGGAATTTGGACAGAATCACTGTTTTACGGCTGATTACTGAGATGGCCAGCGATTCATTGAACGAGCTGTATGACATAAATTCTGCAATGGATATTAATGTCCAAAGTATAGTGAAAACACTATTTTTTAGCACAGTAACAAGATCGGCAGTTTTAAGACATTAACTTGTGAGCAGAAAATACAAGATACTTCTCTTTTCAATATAATTAAGGCTTTATTGGATAAATCTAAGATATGTAAACTAATCTAACACATGAACACATGTATTCACACAAGTTGCAGAAAGAGAGATAGTGAGGAAATAATTAGTTTAAGAGAGTGAAAATGTGAAATCCCAATTTTACAGCAATGTGTGCCATTGTATAGATCTGAACAACCGTCAATCACTTAATTAAGCCTTGCATTGAGTCCCTCAATGAGGTTAAATTTTATATTAAATGCACCAGTTCAGCTAGAGGTATCTGGAGGTACTTGCTTTCCTGTGTGCGGGTTTCCCTTCCTTGTCTGGTTGCCAAAAGAGGTTTCCCGCTTTTCTGATTGGCTGGAACTTCAGTCTTGGGAAGCCAGTGATTGGACGTTGGCTAGCGACGTGGAGCTGTGGTCTGCAGTTGAAGTTTAAACAGCACTCTTCTGGGAGATGCGGCGTTAGGCAAACTTAAATCAAAACACGAAACTCTCAACGGAAAAAAAAACAAACTAAAGAAATAGAAATAGAAATAAAGTTTGACGAGACCAGGTGGCGTTCCTCCTCATGGTTTCAGAGGAGCTGGCGTTTAAGCCAGAGCGAAACCGAACGTGCTCAAACCATTAATTCCTGATTAAAAACAAACAAGGCTCTAAAAGCAATACGGAGAGAAGAAGCAGGTATGTCCTCGTATCCTACAAACCGGCTGCATGATTCGAACACACCTAAATGGTGTTTTGCCCATTTAGACCTCGTGTTTTCTCGGAGTGTTGTATCATTTCTTTCTCCTCCCCATTCAATATCAAATGTCTCTTATCAGTCACAGGTCCGCGTTTTTCCACCGCTTGGCAGAGTATACCTTTGACATGATTCTACTAACATGAATATGAGACCTTTGACAACGACGTGAATTGGAACTACCTTTCAAGGACATGAATTACCTCCAACTCACACTACCAAATCTGTCAATAACACCCTCGAAGCACTATTCAATAGTTATTACAACCACATACACCTACCATAAAATATTACACCTGATAATCCCATGTAGGTTACTCACCATGACTATCTGAGTTATGCAATAGAAATGATAGTTTCTCTGTCCATTTTATGATCTATTAGTTGCATATTTCCCTGGCACACCGAAGTGTCTGTAGCTGCTCTGACAGAAGGCATGTTTGTGAATGTATGAAGACCAGAGATCAAGATGTCTGTAAGGAATCTCAGTCTGTTTTGTCTCCTAAGTGGGGGGAAAAGTCAATCCGAAGATATTGTGATCACTATCACATGTTTCCATATGATGGTCACGCTGTGCATCTCTTTTGACAATTATTCTTGATAACTTGCCCCCAAAATTGACAATCTCCTTGGAATTGTCAATAAGTGTTCTTTTGTTTTAATGTTGAAAGCTGTTCTGTGAAAGAGATTGGTTAGGCTTGCTTCAGACTGGCTTGGGTCTGATTTATGACATCCTGTTGTTTTGGGCCTCTGTGGAATTTGGACTCCTTGTTTCAACCATGTTTTGACCAAATCTCAGATAGTCTGATTCGGTCTGATATCCTACACGTGACAAACCTTTTTTCTGGATGGGCCCTTTTTATTCGGCTTTTGGACTGATGCATGCAACACATGCTGAGTGCCATGAAACGCTTTAAAGATCAAAAACATTTTTTAATAATAACTCTGACCAGAAATATCATCCAAAAGAACGAGTCTAATCCACCTAGGATGACTTGAGGGCGAGTAATTTATGGACTAATTTTCATTTTTGGGTGAACTAACCCTTTAAATATGTGGGCCATTACATCACAGTACAATACGATCTGCTCTGAATGACTTAATTGTGTGTCCAGGAGCCTGGGAAAGCATACTCCGTCCATCCTGCAATCCGCTAGCTATCCAGCGAGTGGAGATAGTATCAGCGGCCTGAAGGAGTCCCACCTGAACGAACTGAACATTACAGACCCTGAGCAATGTGTGAAGATACTGAAAGCAGCAGAATTGCTTCATGACTGTAAGTCCATCAAAGAGCCATTGAGTCTAGACTGTTATCCTAATTGTGTTCATTGGTACATATTTATAATTTGCAGTCTGTTTAATGTACTAACATCACTTCTGCCCTCCAGCTGAGGATGAATCCGATGTAGAGGAGCAAAAGACTGAAATGCCACGGGACTCGGGTTGTTACGAGAGCACAGAGAACCTGGCAAACGGATGTGAGGAGCCCCAGCTGGAATCCCAACCGGAGCCAGAGACTGATCCGGACACAGAAACAAAGCTCAATGCGATTCAGGAACAACTGGAGGAGATGAAGGTGGAGGAGAGTCCTGAGAGCCAAACAGAGTGAAGCCACCAGAATGTTCTTTTGATCCTGCTTCTTTGAAACTCAGTCAAGCTGGATTAAATTCTATGAAAAAACATTTCATATGCACAGCCCATACAGAAGCCAATAGACTTAGAAGATGGCTTAAAGATCTTGAAGCTACCATCATCTATTTGCTCTGCTATTATGGTTAAGAAAGACCTGGGCTTCAAAATCTAACTGAAACAAAGTTGTAGGATTTTGAAAAACAGGCTGCATAAAGTGATATTCCATGGATTAAACCTACAGCTATGTTTTTACATCATAAAAGAAGAAGAATGCTGGAATCCCACATATTGATTTTGCTCACAAGGATAAATATGCATGACCTAACTGTGATTTTCTAATATCTGAGAAGTTTCATCATCATACCTTTAACTATGAAGTAGCATTTTATATACTACTATTCTACAGTTTCTGTCGGAATGAATGTACAGAGTTACACAACTGGTGCACTCAAAAATATATTTTTGTCAGGCATGAAAGAGGAAAAGCACATTGTTCAGTTTTATTCTTTTGCTTCTATAGTCAACTATTTTGGTTCCGGTTTATGGTAATATTTGTTATAATGTTGTTTTAGTTTTCAAAGCCATTGTTGTTTTTTATACTTGTATTCCGTTTCAGCCTTCCATTTGTCGTTTATATTGTTGTCTGTACTTTCACTGCTTTTTTACTAGTTTTGTTTTAAGAAAAAAAAACAATTTTGAAACAACATAACAGAAATTGTAATAATACCATATAATTTAATGACCATACATATACACACAAATTCATAAAGTAGAAAGTGAAGAGTATGAGGATATATACATGATCACAGTGTTATTACCAAGCAAAGTGAACAACTCAATCTGTGATGACGAATAATGTGTACGTTATGCATCATATCCAAATATCTAGCGCAGACCAGCTTTTGCTAATAATCCAAACTTACACATTACACTGACTTTTTGATTTTGTTGCGCCTCATTTAATAAATAAGTGTGACAGAAATTTCATGATTAAAAAAAAATGGGATTCATTTTTCAGCACATTGCCATATACTCAGTAATACCATCAGCCTAGCAAATTAATATTCACATCTTCCATTCACAGTGTAATCAATCATCACAATAGTTCACACCATAGTACTCACAAAAATCCAATTTGCTATAAATTAAACGTGATCTGATAGAAGCACATTCCGTTGGTATTTGAAGGACTACATTTCCTGCAATAATGGACTTTTACCCTCAACACATTCTTCAACATCAGTAAAGGAACTTACAATCAAACTAAATGAATCTCACAAACATTCCATCTTATATATTTCAAACTGCTGTAAGATGGCACTGAACTGGCAACATAAAAAAATATATAAAGCTTGCCGCTTCAAATGAATGAGACAAAATTCTTAATTCACTTCTAAACTTTCCACGCAGCAATACGGTCCAAGTTTCAGAGAAGTAAACAAATGTGGAGCTGGCTATGCGAATTCATGTAAAAATATAGGAGTCCCTGATGTCTGTAGGTCTGTCCATAAAGTGTTCCCTTACAAGTGGCCATCAATATACTACAGTGAAATTAGTAAAGGTGACTACAATACGCATTTGCTTATAAACTGGGGCAAGCTTTGCTACCTTAAACACTGTGAAAAGAATGTGTGGAAAAAAGAAAAACAAACAATTTAAAGATTAGGATTGGACTTTTCCATGCCTAGACTCTGGAAAGTTAATTTTCAGATGTAAACCACACTTTATCTTTCATTTACTCTGTGCACAAACAAGCATTTAGGCCTTGAGTAGTAATATCCAACTCTTAGCGGAAAAGGAAAAAGGGAAGGTTGCTCATATGTCAGGTGGATGTGGAAAGACCTCACTAAATAAGACAATATGGAGGGAATGCAGTAACTTCAAGATCAAAATAATATTAATAAATCAGTGTTTTCACTTCTTAGGGAATTTGCACCTTCTCAGTCATTTTTACATGATGTACATTTACTCCATGGCTTTTTTGCATTCTGATAGATCGATAGCATTGTAAAAAAATAAAAAATGACAATGATTAACTTACATATAGAGATGTGAGTAGCATTAGGGCATTATGGAGTCCTCTATAGATGTAATGGTAGAGCATAGATAAGGCACTCTTGCTGATGCAGATCAGCCTGTACTCACTGACACACACACAGCTTACAGCCGCTGCTTTCTACCATCAATGCTGATTGTAAAATCAAGTCTGAGCTTAACTTTCTGTTTTGACACGGAGTTGAATCACATTTATAACTGACTGACTTACTAAGCTGATCCAAAAGGCCCCATCATCAGAATAAAGCAGTTGTGTTGGGCCTAAATGTCAGTTTATGGCTAAAGCACTTTTCCTTATCACACTTTGAAAACCAAGTCGTCTAATCCACAGGGCATTGTGCACAACTACTATAGAAGCTTGTAATGGGTTTTACAGGGCACACAAACGGTTAGGAATAATGGAGGCAGGCTATACAGAAACGGGTAATGACACTGAAAAATCAACCGAACATTTCACTAGCTCTTTCGAGGGAAATAATGTCCTCATTGCGCTTCAGGGTAGCCCATTCTCATCTCATTCAGTCTATGGCTGCCCATTTCCCTCATTGTGAGATTCATCATGCTGTGATTCAGAGAGGAGAGTCTCAAAACCTCCAGAACTTGTCTTGAGTGCTAGTGCAGGATCCGGCCAGAGGGGGTCCAGTTCTGCGAAAGAGTATCAGAGAACATAGGCCACTGCTCTAAACGAATCACAAGTTTTTCTGTGTGTGTTCCTATCCATTTTGTTTTGGGGGTGAGCACTTCAGAGGGGTTGTAGAATCTGAGAACATAGTGGTAACGACTCTTTGATGACTGCAGGGGCGACAGCATTGGGGGATGTTGGCGAGGGGGGTTTCTCTTCTTTAGGGGAGCTGGTGCTCTTCTGGGTGCCTGAACCAATGCTGGGTTTGGCTTCATCAGGGGTGTGTTCATTGGGAATCAGCGGAGCTGAGGATTTCTGCAGGAAGTGCAAACACACCATGAGCAATCAAGGAGTGTTATTCACTTGTATGTGAATGTGTGAGGGCTGTCATTCCTAACCAGAGGTATGTGTATCCAGGGGGTACTTAAGCAGGGTTCAGAGGGAACTGAAACGATTTCAATTTTGTTTTGTTTTATAAACATCATAATAAGACGCTCAAGCTTGCTAAGAGAGAGAAGGATAATAAAATAAAAGTATGATTAATGCATATGCAAAATTACTTCAGTGCGACAGTGGTTGAAAGGAAAAAAGGGAGATCTTAAAGAATCCTTATCTGTGGAGAACAGAATAACAAAAGTCCATGCTAAAATTCTTATCTAGTAACTAATGGAGAATTTAAAACATCTAAAGCAATTTCACCTTCGACAGATTGAATTTGTTATTGCACAATGTACATAATTTATATACCAATTGCCAGACACCCCGAACCTACATCTACGCCAATTAAATATTATATTATACCATGATCTACCTCATAATATTATATAAATATATAGATATATATTTTACGATATTTATCATTATATATATATATATTATATATACTATATTATTTAATATTTTATTCCATACATACAAATTTAAAATGAAATTCGATTTGCGGTATAACTTAATATCATTTAAAGATTTATTTTTTTAGAATTTAATTATGATCATTAATTACTACTAACCAAATAAAAATATTAAAACATCAAAAATGCTATACAGTAAAAAAAAATTAAATTTTTTTGAGGTGAATAATTAAATAGAAGTATAAACAAGAAATGTATTTTACAGTACATTGTAAAATAAATTTTCATAATATAAATATATATATATAATATATATATATATATAGATATATATATCTATATATATATATATATTAGGCTATTATATAGACAAAACAAATAAGATATAAATATCCAAGATCCTTTATATTGTACATGCAGTTCTGTACAGAATAAGCACTATGACTATCTGCCCTATGAAAGCCAAATCTAGCTAAAGCCACTTAATGTATTAATTTACTCCACATGGTTCTTTTTCCTGGCCTTCTAACCCTCCCAGCTCTTAGGGTAATTGATTTAGGATCTTTCTTGCAGACTCACTACTCAATGCACAGCAAGGCAGCCAGCAACATTTCAGTCAAATGTACACTCACTTGTTCCCTCAAACTCTCATTTAAAAAAAAAAAAAAAGCCTCTTACTGTGTTGTGAACCGGGTTGCTGCTCTGATGGGTGGAAGCAGCAGACGCATCAGAGGGGGTGGGGCTAGACAAGTCTTCCAGCATCACCCCTCTTCTGTCCAACACACTAGAAAGAGAGAGAAAGACAGAGTTATATAATCCTGTGGTCAGGTGTGGCATTTTCCTGACTTGCCTATAAAAAAATATGCAAACAAATGCTGGGGTTTACTGATAAAAGTGAAGGTTTCCATATTTTGTAGTCTAATGCAATGCCATTTAAACAACTTTTTGGGGCCAATGTATACAAGCAAAACTACAGTAATATTCCTACCTAGGGTAAGTAGGGCTGCACAGAACCTCACAGCAGTTCTTGATGATGTTCTTATGACTGTATGGGTTCTGCACACGGTTCTTTCCAGACCACGAGCCTTTGATCTGTACAGTAGAGATGAAGGACTTAGAACTTTGAAAATAAAGCCAGCATAATGTCATAACTGCCACTGACCGTTACAATCGGATTCATCTTCCAACTTTCTACTGACTCTTCAATGCACTCTGATGTTTTAGGTTATAATGAGTCTGTGCAAATGGGAGCTTGATAAAAAATAATCTTTTATTTGTTATCCTTTATTTAAATGTGCCTTTTCAGTTCTAGCCATTCCATCCCTATGGATTTCATTTGATCTAGTCAAGCACTTCAATGGTCCTCATTTTAAAAAGACATGCCTTTACGGTTTCATCTGCTCCTAGATAGAAATGTATGCATGCATCTCAGGCAAATCTGGAGGGGAAAATCATCTAAAGTTTCTAAGTTTCATGTGTGGTATTCCACTCAAAAATGTTACACCAGCTTTGGGTTTCAGTAAAAAGTTTAGTTGTATCAGAATTTGACTGGCAGCTATGACCGTGTCTGCAGGTATTGATAAATCTATTATAAGCAGAATCCAATTTATGCTAAATCAAAGGAGAACAACCATCATGTCACACCATATTACTTGCAGCAACTACATCCTTCCCTCTCGCTTCCTTCCTTTTCACTCCTCATTAACAAGAAAAGGGCCAGAGCCGCAAAACCTGTGCATATCAAACACACATTTCCACTTGACAAACATATAGAAGGCCTAAGTGTGAAAGTGCCAACCTCCACTACAGCTATCTGCCACAACGAATTAGAAGCATTAACTACACTCTTAAACCCTGAATGGCAATCCTAACCCACTATCTGTCATGGTTATAGTTTTACGTTAGACTTACACATAAGGCTTTCCATAGCAGGTATAAATACTGCACAATCTAAAAAAAATAAATAAATTAAAAATTTGATCCACAAGTTCAATTTTTGATTTTTTTTCCGTCTGAAGTTTACTCTATTATTTTAAGCATTTAGTGATATTTTGTCAAACCTTTTAAGTGCGTAACCGTGACAAAAACCCCTTGTAATAAGAATTCAATTATTTTATTCTTTTTTTTTTTTTTTTACAAATTTTCTGTTACAATTTTCTATTCTTATTCTTTTCTATCCGGTTTGGGATTTTTGTCAGATTTGGGTTACTGTGACTTTGTATTAAACTAGTTAACCAACAAACAAAAAAAGAAAAAAACAAACAAAAAACAAAAAGAAAACTCGCTGATAGTGTAATTTTAATGTAATTTTATTTGCAATAAATATTAAATAATCACCAGAAAGGACGTTATTTATATAAATAAAATAAAATCAGCCTACAGTATGCATCAGGTTTGCAAGATTTATATTTAGACTAAATTATTTAAATTATATATATTTTCTTTTTTTTTTACTACAAGTTAAATATCAGTTCAACAATTTAAAGCTTTTTTTCATGCAAAGTTAATCTTGTTACATAACAGCTTATCTAACATCAAATTGTAACTATAAAAACATGAGATTTGTGCCTCTAATACTCTAAACATAATGGGACAGCAATGTGTACCCTGTTCATAAACGGTGCCATAAATACTGTATATACTGTACATAAAACTCATGTTGATATGTTATCTGTGCTTGCTTGCCGAGACGACACTGTTTAGCAGTGCTCTGACTTCGCCCTGGATCTAGATGTGCTGAAAGCCCGAGGCATGATGTTATCTGTTCCACCAAATTTAAGACAATGCAAGCAGGAGTCAATAAACCGACAGCCTAACAGTCATGAAAACAGACCTCACAGTCCTCATCCTCCCTGGTGGGTCTGGTTAGAGGGAAGATCAAAGTATCATGTTAATAACCAGTCAATCCCACCACAGACCCCATAAGCTTGAAAAAAAACACACCCCTCACCTCCAAACAACATTAGCATAATGGCTGAAGCCTCAAGGGAAACTAACATGCTCAAAATATCTCACAATACACAGTGCTAACCAACCCGTTATTTAACTTGATATACCTGTTTGAGTTCCAGCATACAAAGTGGTTTTAATACACGAAAATACCTGCGTCTGATGCCTATTTAAAAAAGTATAGAAACTCTAGGTATGCAAACACTGTGTTATTAGCGTCATGACTCAGAACCTCCATTTAACGCAGACAGGATTTTTGGAGCCTCATATTTGTTGGATCAATTTCCGGAAGTGGTCCTACCTAGGCCCCGAAGAAAGGAAATATGTGCCAACGTGAAGTTTCTTACTGGTAATTCCAAAAATCCGAGTCCTACCCCAACCAATAAAACCACAAGAATTTTCAATTTATTTACCTATATGTAATCTTGCTCAGCAAAGCCGCATAACTCACCAGCATCAAGCATAACGTTCAGAAAATCTTCACCACTAGTACCACCCCCCCTTCTTCCAAGAGCTCGAGACAGTTTGACACGTGTTTCATTTACAACACCGCAATTTTTTAACCACAGTAGCTACGTTTGCACTCAGCTTAATGAAAATTTGTTGAAGGAATAGTTTACCCAAAAATGAAAATTTACTAACCATCATTTCCACAGGCTGTCAAACTCAAAAATGGGCAAAAGAAGAACTATAAAAAGGATCTGTGTGACTTATATGCTATATACGCTTATCATTGCTATGGACACATTACATTCCGAATCTGTCACACATTCAGTATCTGAAGTTTGACTAAATTTATTCAGACGGTCTAAAAATCTGTGCATGTAGACATAAAAACGGAATTATGGAAAAAAATCTCAAATGAATGACAGTCACGATGTGTTTCACTTTAAACTAAGATCACCGGCTCAGAGCAAACTGTCCAGGCATTCACGTGAATTCTGCTTCTCTCTTCCTTGCGGTCTATAGTGCACTTTGTGAAGAGGAAGATCGAAGGAAGGAAAGAGAGCATACAGTGGCTCTTCCGTTATCCTGAACACTCCCGGACTGACCCACGCCTGAGAGAACCGCATTCACATACATATTGAGTGTCGCTTAAAGGCAGTTGTTTTCCCAGAAACCACGATCATTAAACCGGTGGACCGGCTGTGCATTTTTAATAGTTACGGATAACATGAAAACGTAATTTCCTCTTTCAATTAATCCGATTTTGGATGTCAACAGTGACATTTTCTTGCTGCGATACTCACGTAGAACCACATGGACGATGTTGAAGGCGAAGATGTAGATGGTAAGTAGAGACAGCGAGAGTGTGAACAAGTAGAAATATCTGTAATTCCTCTTTCCTACACAGTTTCCGACCCAGGGACAATGATGGTCAAACCGGTCTGAGAGAAAGACACACAGAATCTTAAGACTCTTACGAAGATTGGTGAAAGTCAATTTCTACTTTCTAACAGTGAGTGTGGATCTTCTGGCAGAGACAGGCATATTTTTAACTGCAAGCGTGCATGCCGGCCAAAACAAATGGCCCTAGGGTATCGATTGACTATGCAAAGAGAAGGAAAAATTGACAGCCTCAGAGAACCTCACTAATATAGCTATCTCACTAAACCTTAGCAATGTGTGAGTAAGTGTGTGTGCTGTCTGACTCATCTCTCAACAATTCACTATTATAATGGAGTATCAAATGGCACATCATGTGCAACTACCCAAGGTATATTCTTGTTGTTTTTTTGTAGACATTTACAATCTGTAAAATTACCCCACAAACCACAATAACTGCAGCACATTATTTTTAGCGATACAAACAATTATAGTGGTATGAAATGAGGCAACAACCTCCAACAACTAACTAAAAAAAAAAAAACAACTCTACAAAATAACTTGTTGCATTGTAAGTTACTTTGGCCTTGTAAGGTTCAATTCATTCGTTGACTTGCTAAAACTTAGTAAAAAAAATGTAATTTCTTTTTAGTTCATGATACCTAATATTAGTAGTACCTATAAAATATATATTCTTGCAGATATTTATTTATTTGTTTATATATATATATATATCTATATAGATATATATATATATATAATATAATTATTATTTAAATATATTTTAGTATATTGTAATAAATTTATTAATGTTTTTAAATATCCCTCATCCTATATGGATTTTTGGGTCACAAAACAGTAATAAAAAACGCAATCAATTAGTTACAATATCAAAATAACTATTTTCTATTTGAATATATTTTAAAATGTAATTTATTCCTGTGTTGGCAAAGCTGAATTTTCAGCATCATTACTCCAGTCTTCAGTGTCACATGATCCATCAGTAATCATTCTAATATGCAGATTTGATTCTCAAGAAACATTTCTTAATTTTGTCATGTTTAAAACCGCGGTGTCGCTTAATATTTTGAGGAAACTGATTTTTTCATGATAGAAAGTTTACAAGAAAGAACAATTTAATTTTCGAAAGAATGGTTTTGTAATGTATTTACTGTCACTTTTGAACACTTTAATGCATCCTTGCTGAATAAAAGTAAATTTCTTAAAAGAAAAAGAAAAAAAAAAAACAACGGCACACCTCTCCTCAACAAGCCACACAATTTGAGGTACCATTCATGCTTGTAGTGTAAAATGTTAGGGACAGTCACTCACCCACGCAGTTGTCGCAGATGCTGCAATGGGAAGCACGAGGGGGTCTGAAGATCTTGCAGGTGTAGCAGTACTTCAGCTTGACGATCTGGTTGTTAATTTGCACATTCTTGATGCGGGGTGGAGGCCGTTGTCCAGCCATGACGTTCCCATTGGCCGCTTCTACAAGAGATGGGTAGAAACAGTCAACGTGGCAACCAACAGCCATTCAGGTCGATTAAGATCCATATGCATGACACATAGCACAGCCTCTGATGGAGGACTCACTCAAGGCCACTCCAGCTAGTGCCATGACTCAATGACAAAAGACATGAAAAAACACACCAATAAATCAGAGCCAGGAGAGTTTGTGTGGATCTGTGAAGAGAGGTCAAAACCTCAAGTACAAAACAGTTATTAATGGTGCTGGTATGACAAGTATAATGATTTTTGCACTAAAGTTGAAGCGGAATGAGATTAATACAAGATTCCAAAAGAAATTAAGCTAGTCATCATCATAAAATAAACTGTGACAGGGTGATCAAGAGCATGACATGAAGCGGAGGGATCTTGTATCATCCTAAAGGAGTTTATTTTGCAATAACAACAGGCAGACCCACATTATCCCCCTTAATAAATCAATAAATTAAATAAACATTAAATACCACTAGAATGCCCACTACTTAACCTGATTTTACCTTTATATATGTGAGAACGAAAAGCCCTCTGACAGCAAACCAGTCCACTAAGACTCCCCCAACGACGAAAAATCCAAAATAAATAAATCCACCAAAAAAGACACCAGAAACCAAAAAAAACAAAAGGACCACGCGCAAAAGGTACTTTGCCAAGTGACTCCAGACGCAACAACGGTTAATAAACAGTTTAGTGATCATTTTACAAAAATATTTGACCACAGAATGACTCACTTGAACAAAGTAAAAATCATAAAACACAACCAAAAAGTAGAATCCTAAATTCTGGAAACAGATGACAACGATACATCCATACCACTTAAAAATAGTATTACACATTTAAAAAAAATGATAATTGCTTTAGAAAGGAAAATGAGGAATCCTACCCACAACATCCTTTCTAAAGATAGACAATCACTCAGGACAACCCCATCCAAATCCAACTTTTATTCCCATATAATAAAATCCACCACAAGAGAGATGAAACAAAGTATCCATATGATAGACCATTCATAATCCTCCCATACAAAATCCAAATACTAAAGAAGAAAAAAAATCTGACTCCCACAACCAAAAATAAGAAAAGCCAAAAACAGAAATCAACCAAGAGAAAGCCCAAACAACACCAAAAGACCCACAAGCACACCAAACCAACCACAGCCAGACAGAATAAGCATCTTTTCTATCCTTTTCCTTTTATTTGCATTGAATTTTTCCCATCTTTTATCACCAGACATTCTAATGACTCACTTACAGTACATTCTTTTTGATACGCAATACTGAAGCAAAGCACTCGTTTAAAAGACAAGACTGACATTTCCAAAAGTATTTCATTTCTTCACATTTGACCAGCTTTGTTACTTCTATTACTTTAGTAATGCGTATGCATTAGCTATAGCGCTCGATAATGCAGGACTCACAGCTAGACCCCATCTGTGGCTATAAATCCACATATCTGGGCCTGAGACTACAACAGCACAGAACCCCAACTATCTCACACACTCTGAACCCAGCATCAGCCCTTTTAATCAGCCCCAACAGACTTCCTCAACACTCCCAAATAGCATATGAAAGATAGCTGAAATAGAGCAGTCCAGGAACATATTGTCAGTCAACACAACAAACTGCCGACTAATTTTAAAGCGGGGTATATTTGAACAATCCCCAAATTTTTGCTTTTAGGAATGACACAGCGGTCCCCTAACAGGGTCATTTAATCCTGCTAAAAATAACATTAATTTGTGTATTTGGTGTAATGAAAATGTTTATGCGGTTTAAGGTTCAAAAAAACACATTATCACACCAACCACCAGAAATCACAACTAAATCAAAAACATTTCCCACATATTGTACATTATTGTTTCTCTTCTATGCCCCGTCTTTTTGAAACGCGTAGATTTTTACAAAGCCATCGGTCTGAAAAGCGAGGTGTGCTTTGCTTGGCCAGCTATCCAGTGCGTTGTGATTGGCCGAATTCCTCAAGCGTGTTACGGAAATGTTACACCCCTTACCACGAAGCTATATCGTCCTCTTTTTTGTAGTCAAACAGTAGTTTCGCTTTTCTCACCGAGCACACAGCGTCCTTCCCACTCCATGGCGGCACCATACTACCGCAGAATAAAAGTTACGCCTTCTTTCTTTGCGTGAACTTTGGGCGTTGTTATATGCAAATCTTTTTCCACACATCGATGACGGAGACATGTTGGGGCGTGTTAGAACGAGCCGTTTTTAGGTAGGTGTGGCTGACTCTTAATTTTATAAAGAAGATCTCTTTGGATTTGAGACTTTAGTCTCCATTATTTCTGCAACTATACAGATCTCCTTTGATTGCATCCCCAGACTATGTTGGGAATGGATTGGGGGAGCCTAATGTAGTCAAAAGGTAGAACCATGATATTAAGGGGCTGTTTACTACACGGCAGGTTTTTTGAGAGGTACATTCTAATAGTGAACAATAATTAACAATTCAATAGTAACCTAATCACTTCTTTCTACACAACCAAATGTTTACCACAAAACTAAACAAATAATCAGCAAAAAAATCCAACTTCCAGCACTTAGAAATATTCTGACTCGATATACATACTGCTCGTAATACTGAGTATTACCCATCCATCCCTAACAACCCTACTAGAGAGAGTATGTAGACACATTCTAGAAATGTCCAAACATGACCCCCAACAAAACAGTGATGGGGTTAAGTGGACTATTTCAATGACAACCCCAGAAAAAAACAGCGAAGAATACGGTGGTTTATCAGGGAATTGCCAAGATAAGAAATGATGTCACTGGTTTTGTGAAACACCTTCCACATCAATAACAAATATCTTCCCCGACCCCTAGGCATATCTCTGAAGCTTCACAGCGCGGTGACGTGAAGCTGGAACACATGGCATCAATTGTTCTAAAAGAGAAACCAGTCCAGCAGGGGAGAGAGGATGAGGAGGAAGACGAGAGAAAGTTGAGGTGTGCGATGTGTCTGGAGAATGATTCATCTTTACTTGTACCCAATCTATGCCTAATCTGACGAGTATGAATGGGACGAAAGTGGCAGCGGGGGGGATCTTAGGGCTGGGGAAGGGTGGGCAAAAACGAAACTGCGTGGGACCGGCCGCCGTTACCTAGACAAGGTAATATTCCCACAGAGCACATCACTAGAAGCAAAATTAGCAAGATAAGAGCAGCAAGTTAATCTAATTTAATTGCATTTAATTAGTCAGGTGCAGTGATGTTAACCTTTCTGACATTCAAAGTAGAACAAGCTTGCAAAAAAAACTACACATTAATTCCCTACTTTCAGCCTATTTTCAGTTTTGTATTTTCAACCCACTTAAAATAGATATTTTTGCTACAGGGTAAATGTGTATTTTTCCTTTTGCAAAGGAAGTCAATCAGTAGGGCATTTCAGTTGACTTCCGTCACTATAGATGAGGATAGACAAAGGTCTAAGGCAATCTACTAAGGCAATTTCTTTTACTATTTAAGAAATGAATGTTTGAGCAGATTCTTCGTCCAAGAAAAATCCTTGCTATTTAAAAAGAAGAAAAAAAGACAAGACAAATGTCTCGGTGAGCCTTAGAATTTGAATGAGCCTGCCAAACAGCCCTGCAAAAGATACAATTTTCACTTTGAATAGTCATAACACTGGTTTCTGTTCAAGTCAGTTGACATATGGCATTGTGTGGGTGTGTACCAGTCATGTGAAGAATATCTATTTTTTATTTGACTTTTTTGTGCCTTTAATAGATAGTAAAGTGAAGAAAAGCAGAAAAGTACAGAGGCAGAGAGGAAGGAATGGGATGGAAGCAGCTCACATCCTCTAAAATCTCACTTGTGCATATTTAACATAAGCGTGGGATATTTATAAAGTATATGAAGTATATTTATAATGCAATGCCTTTATCACTGCTTAGAATACTATGAAATATGTTGCGTGTCTTATTCTGTGTAAGAAGCCCCATCATCTCACAGAAGGATTTATTTCAAACACTCGATTGACGTTATGAATGAGTTTGGAGTAAAAACATGTTATTGTGTTATTTTCACATGCTTTCAGATGGAGCCGCATTTACTTCACAGAGCCCTAGTTCACTGAGAAGCTATGCAAACGCTGTCATTTATCCACGCGACGAGTTTTCTTTGATTTCCATAAGATCCCGCCCGCAAGCGACAAAAAAAGAATCACCAACGGTACATCTGAGTTTTTTTTTTTGCGTATCTTGCCAGTGAACTATGGCTCTGTGTAGTAAATGCTGCTCCATCTGAAAGCCCGTGATAATGATTGCCTGCTGATTACAGAACCTGCATTACCTAACTTCAAAAATGCCGCACTGCAACTGGACCATCGCATTCGATTAATCGTGCAGCCCTAATATAGAGCCCATCAAGCTTGAAGTCAAGAAGAACACAATGTTTCCCAGATGAACTCAAGAGTTCATGAACCAACGCACTCAGCCATTTTAAATCGCAAAACAAAACAATAAATTAATAAGCAGGTCTGGGCTAACAGCGTCCCACTTAAACCACATGCATGCTAGACTATTCATGTTCTTCGTCTCACTGGGTCAAAACACCCGCAGGTGGCACTGATGGTACAAACCATGGCATTAAACCTCAACACCCAGTCAGCCTTACACTCACCGATCTCCATCTCAATGAAGTTGGCCTCCTCCGGCAGGGCCCGTGGCAGCACCCCTGGGTCACTGAAGCTGGTTCGGAGCAGCATGGCCATGACAAAGACGAAGAGCAACACTGCAAACACAGGGATGGCAGGAGACAGGTGCACTGCCAGGTACGGGCACCTGTACGGGACAAGTGAACATGCAGGATTACAAAAGAGGCAAGGAAAACATGAAATTATCAGCACAGAGGTTACATGAGCATGTAAAGTGAAAGAGAAATAGATCTCTAAAAGTGAAGTATGGAATGTTTGTGCTAATAATGGTACGAAATGAATTGGGAAACTGTTTGAGCGATGCAATGCTCCGAGTTTGAGGGTGGGATTATCAGTTTGTCTGACTAATGGATGATGAGGGTATGTTTGGTAAATTTTAAACAACAAAATATAACATAACAAACACTGCATAGGACAAGCAGTTTGGAGAATACAAATAATAGATATAATAGGGGGGGGAAAAAGAGAGAGAAAAAAAACAACTAAAAAGGGCAATAGATACATAAAGTGTTTTTTTTTTTTTACTTGAATTGCCAATGTTTCTGCTATAACCCTGCATAGGACAAGCAGTTTGGAGAATGAATGTAAAAAAGTAAAGTAAAATAATTCTTAGATTTTTTTTGGTGATGCAAGTACCAAAAAATTACACACTTCACATTTAACTTATAAACACTGCTGAACTGAAAGAGGTTTTTTTTTCTTCCCAAAAATTCGACACATTTCACTAATGTTGGTATTGGCAATGGCAACAGATACATCAAAAAAAAAAATCACATTAAAGAAACTTTTCAATTGGAATGCCAGTGTTTTTGACTATAATTTTCCTAAATTCAACACAAAAACATTTGTGTTATCTTTTTGATGAAGCATTAGTTTCTCTCTGAAATAAAAGGGGAGGTCATTGATGAAGTGGGGTTGTAATATCGGTCTGGCTCAGACCCAACAATGAAGCTGTCAGGGAGGATATTTACTATGAATGACTGTGCTTTCTCCATTTCCGCAGACAGACAGCCATACAGAAACGAATTTGGTTGCTCCCATAAACAGCGGATGACTTGGGTCCTGTAAAAGTGCCTCTCTTCACTCAGCCTGCAGCAGATTGGTCTGCTCCACATGCTACTGCATTGAGCTATTAATAGGGTCACCCTGGCTCTCCTCCACCACTCTCTCCTGCAATGTAGACCTGCTATACTAAGATAATGTATGGCTAATACATCACGATAATGGTACAGCTCGTCACAGGCACAGTGCAGCCAATCTCAGGGGGAAATTTGCTACACTTAGCGTTCTGCATGTGCAAAGGACATCTTTACAACACTAACTACAATACAGTGAGAGCTGGAGAGAAAAAAAGGGACCCCAATTGGGGGGGGGGGGGGGGGGGGAACTCGTCCTGACAACACAATACAAAAAGATTTTGATTTTAGAAACTAGATTTTTAATAAAAACGCAAGTGGTGCTTGCTCATGCAAAAGTTGCCACTATGGTATTGTGGGTAGTTGCTCACATGCAACTGGGGTTGGGGGACCAGTATTATTTATGTACAATTTATTAATGTTTTTAAAAAAGCTTTTATTTTTAACTTGTCATTTTTTTTACTTTTTTATTATTTATTTACAGCTTTCATTTATTTTTATTTCATTTTTAGTCATTTTAGTACTAAATATTAAATTTTAGTTCTAATATATTTAATAGTTAGTTGCTAAGGCAACAATTCAAATTTAATTAAGTTTAAGTTTTATATACCGAAAGCAATTTTTCACCGTTTTATTTAGTAAATAACAACACTTCTAGGGACCACCAGGGGTTTGTTATAGGACCCTGTATGTGTATACATCTAAAAATACTGTTGACGGTTGAAACAAAATTCAGTGTATGTTTTCCAGATAATAATAATAATAATAATAATAATAGGTACTTCTAATAATACACAAAATGCATATAGTGTTTTATACAAACTATAACGTGTCAAACCAATCCTCTTACAATGCATACTTGAACACTGGTTGAACCAGTCCATACTTGAGTGTGGGTTTGTCTACTCAGATGTCATATTCACTGCTTTAGGTCCAGCACACAGTACAACAGATCACATCTGTAAGAAGTATTAGCATCAAAAAGATCATTTCTAGTCAGACTACATGTACAAGTTCAGCCGTTTCACACACTGGTGTGTCAGCATACCAGAGCCATCAATACACTGGAATTCTACCTGTGGAACAGGCCAGATTAGTTTGATCTGTTTTAAACTGTGAGACTGGAAGACATAAAAAGGAGGGCAAAAATACAGAGCAGAGCGGGTAGATGAAACTTCCCACTGCCCAGATCATGGGTAGAATGCTGCAGTGAAATCCATTTATTATTGTGAAAGCTGAGCTGGGGCAAAGCGGAGCAAAACTGAGGAGAACCGCTTGTGTGTGTGTTTGATGTATCTGCTGATGACTTTAAGCATCCTGGACCTGCTCCATCATCAGTTCCTATCACAGCCCTAAGCTTCCCGGACGTTACTCATCATGCAGTGCTGGATGTGACCTCTCTCCCCATAATCAATACCAGAGATAAGCAGCTCCAATATAAAAGTGCAGATTCTCTTATCGTCACTATGCACAAGGTTGTTTAACCACCATAATTAGCAATTAACTATTTCCATAGAACAAAATGAAAACACAAAAAGTATTGGGCCTCAACATGCATAATCAACACTTTATTGTTAAAAATCAACACAAATGTCCATTTGACTTCCGTGATGTGATAGTTCTGGAACAGGATATTCTGCTGTAAAAAAAAATGGAGGGCCGTAATCAACTGGATCACAAAAAACAGGCATTACCACAATGGAGCCAGACTGAATGAGAGTTTGCTAAAACAATGCCTAAACAGCCATTTGGTTCCCATTATCAATCATTATTAGTGCAAATTATTTCATTCCGATTCAAGCTTACAAATAAAAACCATTGTTGTCTCTGGAATAACCTACCAAATGAATCACTCACAACAGGACCAGAAACATGCATCACTGAAGTTAACAGGGTTTTCAAGTTGACAAATTCAACAAAACGGGGGAAATTCAGCAGAAGACATCAAATGTTTTGGAAAGACACTTTTTCATGAACTCTGGCATCAAGATAATTAAACCCTTGTAGAGTTCAAATCATGCACACAAAGCCATTTCGGTCACTGTGTTACAGCATCTCCACCCTTCTGTTTGCCTTCACAGCTTGTCCTTAATGAATTATCTGCACTCTGCTCCACAGAGAACTGGGTGAAAAGGACTGTTTCCCACAGTTAAGACAGAACAACAGCAGAGTTTTATGGCTGGCTATGAAAAGGCTTAGCTGTGTGTTTGTAAAATCAATAGAGCTGCTTCACGGGTCTAGCTGGTCTCTAGGTGGAGACTGGTGGGGGCAGGGAGGCCTGACAATTATTGTTACTGATAGTGCTGAGCGCAAACATCCGGTACGCCACCGGAAAGGATAATGAGGGGAGAAAAACCACGAATGATGGTTAAAAACAAATTTTATTATGACAAGTCTTCAGTCTGAAACAAATCTGAAGACAATTTTATATACCTTATCTTTTTTTATATTAGACAGTCTCTGATGCTGAATACAGTGTTGAATGCGAGAGCTCGTTGTGACATCATACACTACCATTCAAAAGTTTGCTATCCGTAAGATTTTAAGATAAATTAAGATTTTTATTCAGCAAGATGCAGTCATGATAAAACCAGTAAATATGTATATGATATAGGCCTATTTCTATTGTTTAAACAGTGTCTTTTTAACTTTCGATTCATCAAAAGAATCCTGAAAAAAAATGAATCTCGGTTTCCACAAAAATATTAAGCAGAAAAAAGGTTTTCAACATTGATAATAATAAGAAATCTTTCTTGAGCACTGAATCAGCATATTAGAATGATTTCTGGAGGATCATGTGACACTGAAGACTGGAGTAATGGCTGCTGAAAATCCAGCTGTCATCACAGAAATAAGTTTTAGAAAATAATTTTAAAAAGAAAACAGTTATTAAAATTGTAATAAATATTCAAAATATTCCGGTGTTTGTGATCAAATAATGCAGCCATGGTGAGCATAAGAAACTTTGAAGAAGTGCTAACTGAACCAAATTTTGAAAGGTTGTGACGTTGCGTATATATAATTATCTATATATATGCGGTGTAAAAGGTTGATACTTTATACAAGCCACATATTCAAGTCATAGCATAGTGTCCTCCATTATCACATATGACCAATTCGTTATTTTAAACTGTAATCGCTATAATTACTGTTTGAGTTGACTCTGATGAGAAGCAAGTTCAAACAGATACACAAAATACGGAGAGAAAGATTCCACTGTTTATACGTGATATACTTTTAAGGTGGAAGCACTGGATAAGGAAGGGATCATCGTATTAAGTCAACCAAAAAGTAGGCAAACTGTAAGGAAGAACCCTCCTGGGTAAAATTCAACATGCAAATAATCACCTCATTCATTTGAATTTTGCATTGCAAAATTGATGATGATATTAAATTCGTATGCAATAGCACTAACAAAGTGGGGAAAGATTAGTAAGCGAACAAATAAACTGCAATCTTGCATCCGGGTGTGACATCAGCAGCCATTCTTTCTGATAAAAGGACTCTCATAAAAGCTTAAAGTACAAACAGGTTTAGGTAATGTAAAGTATAAAGTACAAATATGTACTGATAAAGTACAAAAGGATATTTCAGCCGTGTCACACTGATATGAAGTTGTTATGTCGGGATGTTGCCAAGCCTGAAAATTACATGCACAGCCTCTGTTAATTCTTCATAAAGAGTTTGCCAATTTAAGAGCAAGTGAATCACGAAGCAAATTAATTATGCATTACTGCCAAAAAAAATAAAATAAAATCAAAAAAAAAAAACGCTATCCTAATCCCTCATGGAGACAAATTTACAACAGCTCCAGTTTTGCAGTCACACAGCACAGGGATAAAAAAAAAATCCAAAAGAATAAACAGGCATGACCCCTGCAGAAGGACAGCATCAGACAGCAGCCCTCTAGAGCTCACACAGACCGTGACACTGACCACAAACACTCATACACTAGACACTTCCTCAGCAACAACATGAGTAACTATCCACCATTCAATGATAAACATAAAATATATAGACATTTAACTGCTGAGCTACAATGGATGTTAAAACAAACATACAGGACAAAAGCAGAGTGAAACCTCATCCATGTACTTCTAAAGTGAAAGAATGAGTGGGCGAACACAATCAACAGAATCTGATGACTGTCAACACATCCAGTGCCACTATGAAACAGTTTCACTTGTGTAGAACCATTTTAGAGAGAAGTATGTTAAAGATGAAGGGTGTAAGTCAGCAAAAACAATTCCTGAACACTTTGTCTGGCATTGGTCGACAACGCTGTTTTGAAAGTGTCACAGAATTACACTCCTCAGGAATTCAGTCTCCAAATGGCTTACTTGTAGTTGTTTCAGCTTATTATGCTGGGAAAGGAGTTATTTTTTTCGATGTTGTTCAACCATCTTAAATTGAAATAAACTTAAATTAACAAAAATTTGAAATGTTGCCTGGCAACAAATAGAAACAAAATAAATTACATACAAAAACTGCAATAAAACTACAATGAAAGATAACAATAAAATAATAATACTAATAATAATAAAGCACATTACAAAATTAGCCTACTAAAAGAAATGCAAACATAAAAATAAAAGCTACTTCAAAATATGAATACATACCATTCTAGTATTTAAAAATCATTTAAAAATAATCATTTTATTTACATTGAATTCCACACTTCACCTTTAAGTTGAAGATATCAGGCCAATAGCAAGTGGTTCTTACTTTCAGCCAATGGTGGATCGACAAACCCTTGGCTATAGTGAGTGCAGCATCAGAACTAATTTTTATATATTTATTTTGACACGCAGCAGATTTTTTACAAAATTTCTAGCCTACACAATCAACTCACTTTTCTAAATCTGATATCTAAAGAGAGTACAAACATAAATGCAATGCAACTTGCATAATCTTGTTTACACATACAGCCAAAAATTTAAATACAAGTGCAGAGACTTTCAGCAAACAAAGACACATAAGGAGAGTAATGGAAGGGGAGGTGAGATACAAAGATCTTTAGAAAGAACAATGCAAAGTCCAACCCTGCTAATCAGTCTTGAGCTTGTAACTCAGTCTGCAGAGGAATAAACTGTCCAGACACAGGCCCCATGGACAGAGAGGCGTATGAGGACACAACAGCGCGAGCATTCAGCAATACTCAATAAATAATTCCCTGTAAATTCAAAATAACTGGAAGCAATGCGTTTCCATAAACACTGTCTGTCTCTTCTGGAATCTCATGCTCTGTATTAAATAAAAGATAAATTGCACATAAAAATAAATGTGCACTACTGAAACTAAAGATCCAGCAGGGACTATACAAATAATGTTGGGTGATATTTAATAATTGCGGTTCTTTTGTG
Organism: Sinocyclocheilus anophthalmus; assembly: GCA_018155175.1. Classification (NCBI taxonomy): domain Eukaryota; kingdom Metazoa; phylum Chordata; class Actinopteri; order Cypriniformes; family Cyprinidae; genus Sinocyclocheilus; species Sinocyclocheilus anophthalmus. The sequence goes on from JADLZN010010996.1 coordinate 452,963, forward strand.
ATAGTCATAGCCAGAATTTTATCAAGAGCCAAATCTTAGAAAGAGACTGTTTGACAAAAAATACTCAGAAAATATTCATACACCTTTCATATGGTTTCAAACCCAATGGCAAGTTCGGTCCATAAAGAAGGTTGGATACAGACAACGTTTGTGTAGATAAAAATCTAAATACACACTGAAATTGCAAATGCAAAAAAAAAAATTTTTTTTTAAATCCCAATTCATCTATTAGCTTCTCATGTAAGACACAATTTGGAATCACACTTTTACACTCAGACCAGTCTCTACGTTAATATGTCTGCCTCAAGAGGACTGATTATCAGTAACAGCGATATGAACATGTAGTGCAGTGAAACTCTACAGGAGCAAAACATCTGCTTTTGTGAAAATGTGTTTCAATAACAATGACACAGCTCTTTCCCATCCATCAACAGGCAAATTATCTCATACAATTTGAAAACCTAACATTAATCTTAATATAATTGTATATTTTTTCATTGCAAAAATATTTAGTAGGGTACTAAGTTATTAGGTTCATGTTGGGTGATCTACAGGTCCAAAAACTAACCAATTACATATTTTTGTAGCCAAAAAAAAAAAAAAAAGGTTGGTTCTTCAGGAGATTTTTTTTTTAGAGTTGTTCTTGTTCTTCTGATGAATTGAGTTGATTATGACTGTCATTTAGTGATGGTAAGTCTGACTCATTCCCGCGAATTGGTTCATTTGAACAGTTCGCTTCAAAGAGTCGGTTAAAAAAAAAAATTAATTTTTCGTGTCTGATTATAATGTTTTACTATTAAGTTTTGTTAATAAGGGTGATTATTGTAATCAGTTTTTTGTTTAACAATTTTAAAAAATTTTACTTATTAAAACCAGTTTTGGGGAAAGTTGCTTTTTAAAGTAATGCGTTACAATATTGCGTTACTCCCTAAAAAAGTAAATAATTACGTTACTAGTTACTTTTTATGGAAAGTAATCCACTACGTTACTTTTGTGTTACTTTTTGTCACACGGGCTGGGCTTGCTTATTTGTTTTTAAAATAAAAAAAAAGTTATATTTTTTGGCAAATATAAAAGCATTTTCACACCAAAAGTGAAATTAATAAACCTCAGGCTGAAGAGAAAGTAAATTTACATCCGTACAGTAGAATGCAGAAGAAGACATTTCAACACACTTCAGCTATAAAAAAAAGACACAAATGTTTGTCTAGAATAATTTTTGATTATTAATATGGTTGAACTGGATCATCAAAGGTCAACAGCAAAGACATTGGTTAATAAAATGGGAATAAATACATAAAGGACATTTGTGTTGTTTAACATTTAATTATATTTGCAGGTTTGCGTCATATTCTGAGTTTTTATTCATTTGAGGAATACTGAATCTGTATTTTTTTTGTGTGTGAGTGAGATGCATATCTATTTTTAGAACTACAGTATCATCTGATGTCTGTCACCATGGCAACACCAGAGCTGTCAATCAATAAAATGGAAAAAAAAAGTAACTTGCGTTACTTATTTGAAAAGTAACTCAGATATCTGCTTGTAAATTAAAAATGAATGCATTACTTTACTAGTTACTTGAAAAAAATAATCTGATTACGTAACTCGCGTTACTTGTAATGCGTTACCCCAACCCGATTAACAAAACTAACGTAGGTTTGGTGCTTAAAACGGTCATTCGATCAAATTGTAAACATTTCGAACAGATTTTTTTTTGCGAAATTTAGTATAACGTTAAGTGTTTTATCAGCACACACACGAATATTAAAGTAACATTAGTGATATCCTCTGTTCTCGGTTGAAATAATCGATGTTGAGTTGTTCACTCAAGAAATGCTGGGAGCGATTCAGTTCGCAATCGAATCGTTCAGACCGGTTTTGTGAACCGACTCAAAACAACGATTCGTTCACGAATCGGACATTTCTAATGTATATGGAAACGCAAGCCACGGCGTCAGGAGCGCTTCGGTCCTCAATATTTCACACACTTTTTATTGTTACATTTGTTGTCTTTGTCATGTGGATGTAATATGTTTTGACTGCTCATTAAATAAAATATTTCATTCTTGCAATTGCATTAAACAAAGGCCATCTACAATGCAAATTCCACACTGTGAGGAAAAAGCGAAGCTGTATTGTCGGCAGCTCGCGTCTCTAGCGGTGTAGGTCTAGTAATCACCAATGACATGCACTTACTCAAAGGCGAAGAACAGAGAGCAGGTTCCAACGATGAGAAATAAGGTCAGGTAAAATACTCCTTTCTGCCGACCCATCATAACCCGTCCATCGCAGCAGAAGGTGTTTTTCCCAGGCAATTTCTCCCATTTTCGAGTAACCTTCCGTGTTATCATCACCGCCGACATGATAGCGAAGGTACCAGGTAATGGTGTCCACTTAATGATTAACCCGAGATTAACGAACGATGGAGTGTTATCAGCAATAAAACACAGAGGAGCTTCTTAGCAGAAATGTATTTCTTCCTACACGTGCACGATGTGTTTGTAGGATTCTTCCCGTGGTTCCTCGCGGATCTTCAGTGTTTCTGAAAAGCATCAGTCTGTCGCGCTACATACCTGCTCTTCTGTGTTTAAATCCATGGTTAAAGTCCCAATCAAATGCCAAAAAGCAAAATCCTCATCCGAAAGCGAAGATTCCCCATACTGGCACAATTTGAAAGTGTGTCCGTTCAAAATGTCCACAGGTTTCAAATGAGAAAGCGAAGCTAACCTGAAGAAAGCGTGTAAATGCTAAACGCACATCACCTGGCGCGTGAGTGGACCTTGACTGACTGACATTTATGTCATTGGTTAGGTTGGTTAAAAGCGTCTATCCCGAGAGGATTCGCCGTCCCTTTTCTCTTAAAAGAATACAGAATAAATCTGAGTAAAGCCTTTTGTGACATATGCCGATTATACAGGAATTATTTGAGCAACGTGGTCAATAATCTTTCCTCCGATTTCGCGTCGTAGGATGCAAGCAGGGCTGGATTCTCTTCGGGAGCAGCAAACACGCCTAGATTGAAATGTCTCTTCTTAAAGGGCCAGTGTCTCACTGTACAGGGAACAAAGGAATTTTGTCTTCTAATACAAAATGACTAAGTGAAATATTGTTACTTTTGAGCCTTTTAGGCGAATGTGATATTCTCAGCGCGTTGAAAGGATACTTCATTCAAGTGTATTCGATTTTAGGCATGTTCCAGCCATAATTATTTTATTAGCTATTTGATTTTTACATTGTCTGTTGTTGTTGTTATACAATTTGTTACTAATGTCTTATATTTATTGTCCCGTGTTTTATTTACTGTGTGTATAATTGTGCTGAAATGTGTTGTTTAATACAAATAGTGTGCTTCTAAATGGTTTCCTAAGAAACAGCATTTCAGTTTTCTCCCTTCCCTTCAAAGAAAAAAAAACTATTTTGACTCATTAATAGCGCATTATTACAGGGTACCGCTTCTTTCTTTCTTTCTTTTACCTTTTTTATTCCTTAAATCTTTTTTGAGGGATTCAGGAAGAATCTCATGTCAGCTGAGAAACAAAAGATGCTTTATTCAGTTGGAGGCTACTGTATCCAGTGACAATTGCATGAGTATTTTATCTCTTCGGATCTTGCACAAAAAAAATAAAGCTTTTGTATTGCCTGTTAATATATCAAATGCTGTAAGCGCATATTCAGCATTAAAGCTTAGCTCATGAGAGATGGAGTTCAGTCAGTTTATGAGTAGGAGTTCATTAGAAACAGTGGGCAGGAAATATGAGCTATAGCAGAGATTATTTCTATAAATAAGAAAGCTACTAATTCGCATTAATTAGTAGCTACTAATTACTAAAAAGCAAGAAGAGGTGACAGGTTTGGTGACAATAGCCTACAAGGAAAATAAAAGAACAGACCAACAAGCAAGTGGCAGGTTTCCTTTACAAATTACACAAGCCCACTACCTTGAACAAAAAATATTTTGTCAGAACACATGGGTCATTTTCAAAGACACTCAGTGGGAAAAAAATATGTTTTTTGGAACCAGATGATGGTGTAGATATTAATGGCATCTGCTATCAGGGGCTAATGCAGAGGTCACCATGCATAACAAATCAAATCTTTGCCCCCTCGGCATGGCCTCTGCTGGTAGATTCTGTAACTGCACCATCTGGTTCCAAAAAGCATCTTTATCCATTGATATTTTAAAGGGGTCATATGATGCTTTTTTAAAGATCATTATTTTGTGTATTTGGTGTAACAGAATATGTTGACATGCTTTAATGTTCAAATAATACATTATTTTTCAAATACTGTACCTTATTGTAGGTCCTCTATGCCCCGCCTATCTCAAACGCTTCGTTTTCTACAAAGTCCATCCTTCCGACAAGCGCGGTCTGCTCTGATTGGCCAGCTGACCAGTGCATTGTGATTAGCCGAACACCACAAGCACTCGTCGGAAAATGTAACACCCCTTACCATAATCGCAAGCTTCATCTTTCAAATAAATGTAAAGACAGAGCCCGAAAGGGAACAGAGTCGCGTGACAGACACAGTGATGAAGCTGGTATGTGTTTGCAGTACACAAGCCACGGTTAAGACAGCTGACTCTACTGTGATGTGACCCTCCCTCTCTCTCTCTCTCTCTCGCTCTCTCGCTCGCTTGCGCACACACACACGATGCGCAAAACTCCGTATTTGAACAGTCAATAGCAAATACTTTAAAATAATAACAAAACAGTAGCTGATACAGAAGCGCCAGATTGTCATAGCAAAGTCAGAATACCTCCTCTCCAGGTTCAAGAAATGGTTGTCCATAAAATGTATTGCTGTTCTGTTGTAAGTAATCTTAAAGATTCCTAAATGCATCTACTTCGGAAGGCCAAATAAAGTGCTTTTGCTTTCGCTAAGAAACACACACAGCGTTTCTCTGACATGGCTGCTTCAACACTAACAGCGGTTACTGAAACCACGCCTTCTTTCTTTGCGTGCATTTGGGCGGCATTATGCTAATATTAACACATAGTGAGGTAGACATGTGGGGGCGTGGCAGAGTCTTAACTTTTATAAAGAATATCTCTTGGTTTGAGACTTTAGTCTTTGCAACTACAGATCTTCTTTATGCACCAATAGCTTGTAACACTCCAAAGAGAAAGGAAAACTTGAAAGCGCATCATATGACCCCATTAAAATGAGGTACATATGATTAATAAAGACATCATGTTTATATTAATATGGTTAGAATAATCCTGTTTATAATAATGTATATCTGTGTTCTCATGGCTTAATTTTCCAGTGGCTCCGCAAACATTAGCCCAACCATTTTTATTTTATTGGGGAGAAATGAATCCCATTACATTACACAGTAATTCAATTAGTAATTAAGGTTTTAATATGCTTAATTTCAACACTTCAAATTTTTTTGATCAAGAATCACTTCTTTTACAAAGGACAAAATAATGAAGAAAAGCACTTTGGCAAATAAATTAAGAAAAGTGTTTTATAAAATGTTTTTAAAAGCTGTCGTTTAAAAAAAAAGGATTAATTAATATATTGTTTTTATGATTAGATTTGAATAGCATTTTCAAAATTAATTAAATTATATTTGTCTATTTATTTTTCAATTTGAAACGTTTTCTATTAATGTATTATTTTACTCTTACATTTACCTACAGTTGTAAACAAAGTAAATGAACAGTCTATTTATAACGTTGTTTTATTTTTCATCAATAATTCCTTCATAAGTGAGTTACTTGAAAACAAGAAAGCATGTGAAGCGTTAATTTATTTACTTGATTTTATCAAACCTTGGTTTTTGTCATTCTTCCTCTTTTTATCTTTTAGAATTTTATTTTTTTTTAAATATGTATTTTTTTTTTAAATGTATTTTGTGTATTAACATAAAAGCTGATATAAAGTCTGTAAAAACTTTTAAAGAACAAAAATAATTTCCGCCTTTGCCTACTTAGAGGAACTTGACGTCTTTGTAGTTTATTCACTGTGTTCTATCACAGCGAGACAACACAAACGAACAGCATTTCCCACAGTGCCTTTCGCGTGAATTCGACATCCGCTTAAACATCCGCGTTCTAGAAGCCAGTACTAGTGCTGGACTGCAACCAGCTTTCTTACCTTATTCCGTCCAAATGAATGAGATGGAGGGCAGGTGAAACTGACTCCAGAACAGATACTACTTTTTTGTTGTTTTCCGCTTGTGTGTACGGAAATGAATGCGACGTTGTAGCGTCTAAATGTGAGCAGTCTTCTGTGTTATTGAAAGGTACGAGTTCATAACTAACTAATTATCTGAATGTGTAGTTTTGGTCAACCGTTTATTGGATTTTTACAGTCAGATGTAGCCGTTGCTTTTCTCCTTCTGAGTAGGAAGTACAGCAAACCTGACTAGCTGCTTTGTAAAATAGCTTTGTATTGTCACCAGGAGCAGAAGTGTAGAGTTATCGCAACGTACACCGTATCTCATCGTATTCACTATAGGATTCTTGTTGTTATTGCTGAACAAATGTAATTTAGAGCACGAACTGCATTTATAGTTTTGTTCTAATCATAATCTTTATTCTTATTTTAAACTATTACAGAGTTACGGTCGAGCATGATGTCTGAGGGCAGTTCATTTATGAAAGGCTTGATCCTAGGGGGCATATTCTGCCTGGTGATGTCTTTCTTTGAGACCTTTAATTCAGGAACCCACTCAGAAGGTCATGAGCATCTCCACCATCATCTGAAACCTGTCAGCAAAGATGAACTACAGAAGTTATCAGAGTCTCAGATGTCTGACTGGACCCTGCAGGTTCGAGTGTACTGTCTCATCATGGTCACTCCCAAGCTCCTGGTCCACTGGGCGACAGCCAACGACACTTGGAGCAAACACTGCGACAAATCTGTGTTCTACACGTCAGAATCGTCCAAAGCTCTAGAAGCGATTGACCTACAGGAGCAGGATGAGTGGGCTAGGCTACGCAAAGCCATCAAACACGCCTACGAGAATGCTGGAGACCTGCGCTGGTTCTTCGTGGCCCGGCCCACCACGTACGCAATTATAGAGAACCTCAAGTATTTGGTGTTGGATAAAGATCCAAGCCAGCCGTTTTACATTGGCCACACGGAAAAGTCCGGAGAGCTGGATTACGTGGAGTATGACAGCGGGATTGTGCTGAGCTATGAAGCAATGAGGAGGCTGATAGAGATATTCAAAGATGAGGACAGATGTCCAGAGCGGGGACACGCCTTGTGGAAGACGCCTGAAGAAAAGCAGCTCGCCACCTGTCTGAAGTACACCGGGGTGTTCGCTGAAAACGGAGAGGATGCACAAGGCAAAGGGCTTTTTAACAAGAAGAGCGTCAGCTCCTTGATTTCTGACAGCATGGGCCAAAACCCAGCCGACGTCGTGGAGGCCTGTTGTTCTGACATGGCCATCACGTTCGGTGGCATGTCTCCGAGCCAGATACAGGTTCTGATGTATGGCGTCTACAGACTCCGGCCATATGGACACGATTTTCATGATTCCTTGACATTTCTGCCTCCTAATGACTCTGATAATGACTGATTGACGTCATGGTTTCTGTACTGGAACTGTTACTGTTTTGAAATGTTGATCATAACTGGGAGCAGGGCCGAATTAGCTGTGATGTGCAGTATGTACTTTAATTCTGATCATGTGTTCTGAAAGTTGGTGCGGGTGTGCAAGTTGAGGGGTTTTCACTGCTTTCTGCTGCAAATGCATTCTGGCAAAAGCAAAAGGATCATTTTTTGCATTTAAGTTAATAATGAGGGGCCAATATTGGATCATTTTGTACACTTATAGTGTTTTGAACAAAAATTACACAAGATGTATGAATGGCACACATTTGGATCAGATATGCACTGTTATGCAAAATTAAAAGACCCTATAAAGTATATAATGCTAAATGTATACTTTATATGAGCCGTTTGATGATAACTGTCAATATCACCCTTAAAAATATCAAACTAATGTGGCTTGAAAGGTTAATAAGCTTGAGATTGTAAAATTACTTTTGCATTGAAAATGATCTATTTATTTACATATCGAAATGTTTTCTTTCTATTATTCAGATGTACTTCATCATACACTGGCTTGTGATTTTTTTTTTATTGTTCTTTACTACGTTTATTAAGTAAACACATCAGGATGCTTGTTTTCACCTGAATAGTGAAGGTTACAAATAAAAGAGTGCTATCAACAGATGATACAGTGCAGTGAATAAATGAATAGGCCCATGAAACATTTTCATTTCTATGGATACTTGATCTTTCAACAGATTATATGATAAATAAAATGTTGTTTTCATCTGATTTGTCTTAAGGCTTCAATCAGCTTCCTTCTTTTCATATTCTCTCTTCTCAGACTCTTTCAAATGTCTTTCTCTTCTTCTCCAGTTCTTGTTTTTCTCTCAGCTCTAGTGTTTCTGTTTTGTTTTTTTATCCTTTTTCACTCATTCTTTTATATCTTTTCATTTTCTGTTGTCGTTTAATTTCTTTTTGAATCCCTTTGCTGTTATTTTAAGCCTTTTATTTTTCTCTATTGTTCTTCTTGTTGATCCTCTTTATTTCTTCAAAATCTCTTGTAATGTCGTCTTGTTTTGTGGCACATTTTGCTCAATTTTTATATTAATTTTCTCTCTCTCTGTCTTCTGTTTCTTATTTTCAGTCTCTTCTTTCGTCTATTTAATTATTTGATGATATTCAGATTTTTCCTTATTTATTCAGTTCTGTATCTCCAGCTCTCATTTCCATTCTAGAGAAGGGATTTTTGACTGTACTTGACATTCATTTACACACTTTTTTTCTCTTCCTCCAGTCTCTTCTTGAGCTGATCCATTTCTGTCTCATATTTGGTTCTTAATTTCTCAATTTGAGCCTCAATTTTTCTCTCCCTCTCTTTCATGATTTTCTCAGCCCACTTCTTAATAGGCATTTCCGTGTTTTGGTTGATACTTCGTAAAATATTGCCCTTTGTTGGATGTAATCATCTCTGTCATTTTTACAAGTTGAGTAACTTGAGTTCGGTCTAGTTTTTCTCTTCGTTTTTTACCCTCAATCTCACAAACTCCCTTCTTACAAACATTTGTCACTGAATGTATGTTGCTTTCAAACTCATTTTATCCTAGAATAGTGTTTCCTGGTGCACTCTTTCCTCATTCTGTCCTTCCAGTCAGCACAATTCTCAAACACTCCAGCTCATCTGGTTGATCTTCAGCACCTGGGAATCATATTGCTCAATGTCAGGTATTACTATTCATACAGGTTTAGGTTTGGTGATGTTAAACCCATGAGTGTCCACAATGAGATTTAAAAATCTATTTTTGAGCATTACTGTGTAGAATGTCTTCCCAATTTCAGGAGAAAAAAGAGAGAGAGCGCCAGCCCATGCTGAGAAAAAATGTATAGGAGCGTATACATTTATAGGGATATTTCAGCTAATTCAAAGAAGTGCAAGAATTGTCATTTGTGTCCCCTCAAATAAAGCGCCTTAAATCCGTAGCTGTTATTGAAGGATGGAGCAGGTAAAAACTAGACTGTAAACATCCAGCTCATATGTGAGAGCAGCAAAGCGATGTTAACCGGACACAGCAGCAAAATAAAAAAAGGTAATGAAAAACTACATTAATGTGATCAATGTCAAATGTAATTATAAAGCAGTATGAATGACCCCTTTAATTTTAGTACATAAAGTACGTTATTTAGTGTAGAACACGTTGCATTAAAAGAAAAGAAGTATATTTTAAGATGTTTTCTTGTAAGCATTATAGATAGTTTGTGTTTCAAGCTTTATTTATCTTAATTTAATGCTGTGTATTGAGCAGCGGACGATGTTAATTCCATATACGAGACACATATCTGAGGTTGTTGGTCAGCGCCACCTAGCGTGCAAGTGTGAATTAGCAGAAGGTTTCGCGCTCAGTGTGAAAAGTCCTTTATGGCCAAACGGATATAAAGTATATAACTCACCCTTTACGGTTCTCGTACTTTGCTGAAAGACCAATTTGATACTGATTAAATGAAACCGGCATTAAGATGGGAAGGTGAACATTACCTATTCATTTAATTTACTCACTCTCACAATGGGGCATAGAATTTCTAGAGCTATTAAAAAAAAAAAAAAAAAGGAATATACAGTTGTGTAGCGAAACGCGGTTGTTGGAGCTGCACCTTCCTGATTTCTTTGCCTGTTTGTCACACTTTAATGTTTCAGATCAAACAAATTTAAATATTAGTAAAAGATAACACGATGCAGTTTTTAAGTGAAGGTTTTTATTATTAAGGGAAAACAAAATCCAAAACTACATGGCCCTGTGTGAAGAACTGTTTGCCCCCTAAACCTAATAACTAGTTGGGCCACCCTTAGCAGCAACAACTGCAATCAAGAGTTTGCGATAACTAGCAATGAGTCTTTCACATCACTGTGGATTCATTTTGGCCCACTCTTTTTTGCAGAATTGTATTAATTCAGCCACATTGGAGGGTTTTTGAGCATGAACCGCCTTTAAGTTCATGCCACAGCATCTCAATGGATTAGGTCAGCCATTCAGAGGTGGACTTGCTGGTGTGTTTTGGATCATTGTCCTGCTGCAGAACCCAAGTTCGCTTCAGCTTGAGGTCACGAACAGATGGCCGGACATTCTCCTTCAGGATTTTTTGGTAACAGCAGAATTCATGGTTCCATTTATAACAGCAAGTCTTCCAGGTCCTGAAGCAGAAACACAGCCCCAGACCATCACACTACCACCACCATATTGTACTGTTGGTATGATGTCTCTGAAATGCAGTGTTACTTTTACGCCAGACGTAATGGGACACACACCTTCCAAAAAGTTCAACTTTTGTCTCATCAGTCCACAGAGTATTTTCCCAAAAGTCTTGGGGATCATCAAGATGTTTTCTGGCAAAACTGAGACGAGCCTTTATGTTCTTTTTGCTCAGCAGCGGTTTTCATCTTGGAACTCTGCCATGCAGACCATTTTTGCCCAGTCTCTTTCTTATGGTTGAATCATGAACACTGACCTTAACTGAGGCAAGTGAGGCCTGCAGTTCTTGGGATGTTGTTGTGGGGTCTTTTGTGAACTCTTGGATGAGTCGTCACTGTGCTCTTGAGATAATTTTGCTCGGCCGGCCACTCCTGGGAAGGTTCTCCACTGTTCCATGTTTTTGCCATTTGTGAATAATGGCTCTCACTGTGGTTCGCTGGAGTCCCAAAGCTTTAGAAATGGCTTTATAACCTTTTCCAGACTGATAGATCTCAAGTACTTTCTTTCTCATTTGTTTCTGAATTTCTTTGGATCTCGGCATGATGTCTAGCTTTTGAGGATCTTTTGGTCTACTTCACTTTGTCAGGCAGGTACTATTTAAGAGATTTCTTGATTGCGAACAGGTGTGGCAGTAATCAGGCCTGGTTGTGGCTAGAGAAATTGAACTCAGGTGTGATAAAACACAGTTTTAACAGGGGGGCAAACACTTCTTAACACAGGGCCATGTAGTTTTGGATTTAATTTTTTCTTGATAATAAAAACCTTCATTTTAAAAACTGCATCTTGTGTTATCTTTGACTAATATTTAAATTTGTTTGATGATCTGAAACATTAAAGTGTGACAAACATGCAAAAAAATAAGAAATCAGGAAGGGGGCCAACACTTTTTCACACCACTGTATATATATAGCTATATATATATATCTAATATATATATTAGATATATATATATGAAGAAATTATTATCAACACCTCTGTGATAACTCTGATGACATCACTATCTACGGTGTAGTTGAGTTTTCCCGCTTCTGGACATTTGATCTCATACTCAGTTTCTGCTTGAATGATAACATATATTCTGCTGCAGCTGTTCTTACTTCCAAAGCCTGATCCCTGTAATGGGGGGGAAAAGTGTATTCACTCTCAAAAGGGAAATTAAAGGAATTTATAGTTTTATAATATTATAGATTTACGATAGAGGTTAAATATATTCTATTGTTGATAAATTTATGTTGATTATACAGTGCTTGAGACAAATTAAAAAATGGAAAAAAATAAGTTTGTCTTAAATGCAAAATTGTAAACCAGCTGCCCTCTGCCTTCTGTATCAATGGCTTTTTCACTGACTCTGAGTGACAGCGGCTTAGTGAACCCTGTGGGAAGATAATGTGTTAGATGAATACACCATACAAGCACATGGTCACATTTAAAAAGACAGAGGCAGGTGCCTAATGAAAAAGAAGTGTGCTTAATCATATTGAATGTGCACATGAAGTGTATAGTTAAAATATTCAAAGTGCATTTTTACAAAACTCTACTTGCAGATAGCCTAAAATACTGTATTATTGGAATTATAGGCCACTTAAGTGAACATAAAGAGTGTCCAGTATCATGACTATGTTTCTTAACAGCTATAGTATAATGTAAAAAAGTAAAGGGGTCCCATTATGCTTTTTCACTTTTTTAATTTTAGTCAGTGTGTAGTGTGTATGTTTGGGCATAAAAAAGATCTAGAAAGTTACAAATCTCAAAGTCCACTCCAAAGGGAGATATTTAGTTTTTAAAAAAATCAATTTTCAAGAACTACAACAAACGGCTCGTTTGGACTACAGCGTTTGGTTTCCGGGCTTTATGATATCACAAAGCGGCTCATTAGAATTTCATTACAAAGAATTCCCGCCTACAGAAATGCGAATGGTTGGGGGGTGGGGAGGGGCGAGGTCGTGTTAGAACGCTTGGTTGAGTTCATCAGACAAGACGACGACAAAGAAGTGCTGCTGCAGAGTTAGTGCAGCAGAGAAAACAAAGAAGAAGAGCTGCTGTGCTGTAGCATCAAATTTTTGGCATGTCTAGAATAGCGGTTCTCAATTCCAGTCCTCGCGTACCCCCGCTCTGCACATTTTGTATGTTTCTCTTATTGCTTCATACGTTTGCTATATTTGACTGTAAGTGCCCTGCGAAGTGGACATTACCGGATATTCCTCCATGATTCCAGTTTGAAGGGAGCGTATATGCTCCATACAAAGGGCATTTAAGTGTGCGAGACGTGAATTTAAAATGTATTTGATTACAGAGGTATATTATGTCCCACTTCACGCTTCACTAGTAAGTTTCGTTTGTGTGTGAAGACGCTGCAGGATTGCGGCGCAGCGCAAATCTGTAAATGAATATTCCGAAGTGAAGTAAACTTCAACGGATTTCCCCTGCTCAGGGAGTAGGGAGCAATGGACACTGTGTAGGGACCATGTCAATCGGAACACAGTTCATGCACGGAGCTCACTTCTAACGAGATGATCTGAATCAGGTGTGTTAACAAAGAGAGACGTGCAAAACATGCAGAGCATGGGTACGCGAGGACTGGGATTGAGAAACGCTGTTCTAGACATGCCAAATATAACACGACGTAGCTGGGCGCCGCGGACAGACGCCGAACGGCGCCGGTGTGCCTACACTCATAGAAAATAATGTGTTAAAATTTTAAAGACGTGGCGCGACGCTGCGCTTCTCGTACAGTGTGCAACCTCCTGAAAGCTGTTTTTTTTTTCACTTCCGAAAGCGGATGATGTCAGGAAACAGTGGTTGCAATTTATTTTTTAACTCTGTTCCTGAGCATTATAACCCCAATTTGCTATTGTGTGCTGCGCATTTTACTGAGGACAGCTTCCACAACACGAGTGAGTACAGTGCCGGATTCGCCCAAAAACTTTAGTTGAAAGATGGAGCAAGGGTCGGGGCAGTGCTGAAACACCGTCTAAGCTGTTCACCAATCACAACGCACGGGACAGCTAACCAATCACAACACATTTTGTTTGTCGGAAGGCGGGACCTTCATCAAAGCCGGAACTAATCGAGCCGTTTGTGCCAGGCTGGGGAGAAAGGTATTTTAATAATGTAAATTATGTGAAAAATAATGCGTTTTTCGAACCACCAAGCATGAGAGCATGTTGTAGTACACCCCCAAAACAAAATCAAGACTTTGTAAAAGAGCATAATAGGACCCCTTTAACTTTGTAATAATGTCAAATTAAAGGTTCTACTTAAACATAGTCTTTTTCATGTTTTAAACACTTTAAAGTACACTTATTTTAATATGTTGACACACATACAAAAATCACATGTAATGTACTTTAGAATTTTTACTGTAGTGTACTATTTGATTGCAACTTTATCATTACAAATGTGTAATTACAAATAAATATTTAAACAATGGAAACAAGATTAAACTATATTTTAGTGCACCATAAATGCTTGTAAATACATTCAGCAGTACACTTACACATATTTCAAAGACAATAGAAGTAATAAAAATTGTGCTTAAGTTCTATACTTACATGGATTGCTCACTCAAAAATTAAAATTCCAAACAGTTGCACTGGCCCCTGTTGACTTCCATAGTATGTACAGTTAGTCCCCATGTACGTCAATGGGGACCAGAAACTGTTT